>CM052268.1:3511533-3634540 GCA_028455795.1 Lasioglossum marginatum
TCGCGCAATTTTTAATACAATATGTGTTTGGTCTGCTTGGACGAAAAAATTTATCGAATCAATTTCCATGTATGCAACTTCATCATTTCAATAATTATAAAATGAAAAATATGAAATCGGTCATTTGACCGACGGTGGTAGGTTTAGTATTAATATTTATATATATATAATGAATAGTAAATTGTACAATTAATATATTTATGTTTTCCTAATTCATTGATTTTTAACGCTGCTACGCGAATTTGACGCTCCGTTAACGTTTTCTTGTATTTCCGAAAATGTATAAATACTGCAAGTATCACAAGGCTAGGCTGCCAATAATTATTGAGCACGGACAGTTTATTATATATATTTATATGTATTATGTATATGTACATAATTTATATACAGTGATTCCCACTAATATTCGGACACTTTTAAAAAGACGACAACATTTTTAATATTGGATTATACGATTTGAAATTTTTTGGGAAGTTAAAACAATTGGTTTGCTGCACAACTTGACAAAATTTTTGAGAAAAATTGCAAGTTGTCCGAATTGCAGTGAAAATAATAAAAGCTGCATTTACAACTTTTTTATGTGGGCCTGTATTGAAAATTTAAAAAATACGTTTTGTAGATCTGTGTCAATTATATGCACTGTGCAAGTTTCATCGAAATCGGTTGATGTGGGAAAAAACGACAGGCATTGAAAGATTTAAGAATCCTTAGATTTATTGCAGTTGGAGGCCGAAAATCGTGAAAACCTGCAATTTTTACCATCTTTAAACGTTTGTAGCTCATTGCAACGTCGACCGATTTTGACGAAATTTTTAGAATTTGTTTAATTCGCACAGACCTACAAAACGTATTTTTTAAATTTTCAATATGGGCCCACATAAAAAAATTGTAAAATGCAACTTTTTGTATTTTTTCTACAGTTCCGATCTACTGCAATTTTTGAAAAAATTTCTTTTCGCATCCTGTAGTAAACTAATTGCTCTAACTTCCCAAAAAAGTTCAAATCGTATAGTACAATATTAAAAAAGTTATCGTCTTTTTAAGAGTGTTCGAATATTAGTGGGAGTCACTGTATATGTACTGTATGTCCCGCAGGATCAGGTCCGTGGAACAGACTTTCCAATCGGGACGCACGATTCGTAGCGATACGAGAGCGCAGTCGGCTCGAAGTCGTTCCCTACTTCCATATACAGCCGTAGAGAGACAAACCACGCACCCACACCGATGCAACGGGACACATAACGTGTGCGACCGTGTGCAGTGTGACATTTCGATTATTTAGGAGAATTTAATTCGGAAATTGAAAATTTTTTAAAAATTGCGTGTTTACTCGTACCTTGAATGCGATAGCTCCGTAACCCATAATCACTATTTTTTATCTTTTCATCGCATTCAGATAAGAAAAATAAGCCTCAAGTGCAACTTCTGCCAATACAAATAATAAAACTACATCAATCGTCAGTGATACTTTACCTGAATAAAAGTGTGTGTATTTTAACTTCAATTGTTATTGTATTTATTTTAGTGAATATTCAATCTTTTGTTGTGTGTCTTCAATATTTTTAGTTTTTAAATATTATACATGTAATTTATCATGATTAATAATCATACAAAATTGAAGAACTTTTCAGTATTTACCAATGTTTTACAGAGTAAAACTTTATTATATGGGCGAATATGGACTTTAAACTGAATTTATACATTGAAGTCTCGTCTAGTTAGATATGAAAACAACTTTTGCGTTTGTCTGCGTCTATGGGAGTTTTCGTTTGTTTTCAACAGCCTTACGCAGTCACCTCATGCAGTCGTCTAACACAATTTATTCGAGCAAGAACGTGTCTGTTGATATTCATAAATCTGCAGTTTGATTGTTACTGTATTAAATTGTTAGTGTTTCTATTTGTTGTTGTTTAACTGTTGTTGTGTTTGATTGTTATTACATTTAATAGTTTTTGTCTTTTCCTTAGTAATATTTGTTTGACTATTATTTAACATATTGTTTATTTTGGCGATTATTTCACTCCTTAAGGTAAGTTTTCAAAATTTATGGTTTAAAAATCTGGTATATACTTTAGAGACCCTGCATAATTTATGACTAGTAACAAACAATTCTCTACATGTAATTAGCTTATTAGAACTTTAAACATATTTATGTAAGACTGTGTTTGTGTTTGCAACTTCCTTATATCATTTAAATTAAATATCCTTTCAAACAGGAATTTGTAACAGTTAAAATGCGTATCTTCGGTCAATACAATAAATGTCATGTTAAAGTAATTAGAAATCATCATATTTTAAGTAGTTTTAACAAAATACATGATAAGAAAAAGAAACAACACCATTAAGAATTTAATGCTAAAAAACTGAACATGACTTTTCAGTCTGATTTTCCGTCCGTATTAATGAAGAAAATTAATTTCTACCTCACTTCAGTTTATCGCAATTCGGTATAAAATTTTCATTTTGCACGAGGATGCAAAATAATTAATATAACCATTTAACTTATATATATATAGTTATGTTAATTTATTTAACATATATATATATATGTGTAATATAATAAATATATATATATGTTAAATAAATATAGGTTAAATGGTTATATTAATTATTTTGCATCCTCGTGCAAAATGAAAATTTTATACTGAATTGCGACAAACTGAAGTGAAGTAGAAATTAATTTTCTTCATATATAATTTTCTTCTATATATATACTACAAAATTATTAATCTTATATAAATGATAAAATTCTATAGGGCCTTATCGTCCCTTAAAACAATTTAAGTATTTCTACTTAACTTCCAAATTAACTTTTTAATATTGAAACAGCTTATATTTCACATTTCCCCTTTCATTCCAACCCTTAATTAAAAGACAAATGATTATGCTACCTTTGTACAGTCAATACAATACTTGAATGCGTAGTAATTGGTTAGACACCGACATATTTAATAATCTAAACAATATCGTGAATAATAGAACAGCAATTTTCAGTGTTGACCCTGAGTCACCTCGACTGCGAAGGGTGAACAGCCGAGAGGATGAACGCTTTAGAAAAAAGTGAATCACCCAGCAGCGAAACGGAAGATCGGAATCGTTCCGATGAGTTCGACGGTTCTGAAACGTTTCGGGGAATGTGTGTTCGCTATGTGCCACTAAGGTATGACGCGGATGGTAGCGAGAGAAGAGGAAGAAGATCATGAAGAACGGTTATATGTACACGGAAATTCTGAGCAGCAGATAACATGCCACGCTGGTGGGAGTCGTAAGAACGAGAGAGTGGAACGGCAGGAGGAGGGGGGGGACGTGACGCTGCATCAGGAAGATGTGGAAATCATTAACCTTGCCGGTCCGAGGCAACGGGGCATGGAATTTGTATGCGTCACATGCTGCCGCGGGTGTCTCGGGCGACGCTTAAACGGAGACACGAGAATTACAATGCATCGGTACAGTGCGCGTCCCCAACGACAGTCGACGATGCATATCTCTTAGCTGCCGAAGATAATGGACCTCCTCTGCGTCGGATCAGCCGGCTCGACGCCGCACAGTGGTTTAACACGCAACTCCAGCAACGTTAGTCTCGCTTCTATCTCGCTTCTATCTTAGTTATCTCGCCGTTATCCTCTACTTGTTCTTATCAGCTGGTAAGCTAATAGGAAGAATCGGCTGCGTGAAAATCAATTAACCCCCTGCCCTCTCCTGTCCTACAATTTCGTCGGATCAAACAATCAGATTGCTATTCTACACGTCAGGATTCGAATAACCCATTCAGAAAGGTTGACGATTCAAGATCGTGTATGTTGTATGTGGCGCCTAACTTCCGACGTTCGCCACAAGGTGGACAGTCAAAGTCCTTTCCCGCCAATACCTAATTCGTCAACGATTCGTATATATACCGTCCTCAACCGCCTTTCGGTATCCCAACGTCTAAGGCAGGGTCCACTAGATAGCTTTACTGATGAGTCCTCTAACGGGTCTAGGACGAAACGCTCCTTTCCTTTTCCTTCCCTCTTTAATATTTATAGAGCACGCACAGCATCGGGTCTTTCCCAAAAAGATCATTGACCCAGAGGACAGACTGCTTCGCAACTCAAAGTAGCAAGTTGTACGCGACGAATAAGGCACACTCTACTTGTTCTTTTCAACTGGTAAGCTATTGGAACAGGCATGCACAACTTGTAGCTCCAAGAACGGGTCCTGTTGCAGTTCTCCCCACCCAAATCGCCCAGTTGTGCGTGCCTGAAATAGAAAGAATCGGCTGCGTGGAAATCAATTAACCCCTTGCCCTGCCCTGTCCTACGATTTCATTTAGATTTTTCGTCGAATCAAACGATCAGATTGCTATTGTACACGTAAGGATTCGAATAACTTATTCAGAAAGGTTGACGATCCAAGATCGTGTATGTTGCATCGAGTCTTTCCCAAAAAGATCATTGACCCAGAGGACAGACTGCTTCGCAACTGAAAGTAGCAAATTGTACGCGCCGAATAAGGCACACTCTACTTGTTCTTATCAGCTGGTAAGCTACTGGAAAGAATCAGCTGCGCGGAAATTTATTAATCCCTTGCCCTGCCCTGTCCTACGATTTCATTTAGATTTTTCGTCGAATCAAACGATCAGATTGCTATTGTACACGTAAGGATTCGAATAACTTATTCAGAAAGGTTGACGATCCAAGATCGTGTATGTTGCATCGAGTCTTTCCCAAAAAGATCATTGACCCAGAGGACAGACTGCTTCGCAACTCAAAGTAGCAAGTTGTACGCGCCGAATAAGGCACACAATAAGGGCACCTTGCCGGTGGCTCTCTAACCAGTTTCCCCGATCGCTTATTCGAAAGATCCCCGAATACCTAGGGTGGGATCTAAGCAGATCGATTTCGACGCGCCGGAAGAATGAACGCATAGGGGAGAGCAGCCTCCACCGAGTCGGGATCAGCTAGTGCTCATCAATAGTGTTCGTATATCGGTACCGACTAGAGATCGTGGTTTTGAACGTGTATTAATAACACGTGCATTAATGCATCCTCATTTTAATTTGTATAATTTTTAGAACATTGATATTAATTTATGTATCGAGACTATGGTTTCGCAAATTCCGCGGTTGTTCGTACAACAATATATTTAAACATCATTTTTAATGATGGGATTGAATGGTATTGCCGTACCTTTAAACAGACATTTTGAGAGTTAATTACAATTCGAAAGACGCGGGAAGCTAAACGTCTGAGAATTGTAGAATCGACAAGAAACCGGAATAGTGTTTTCCAAAAGCTAAGAATATTGTTACCCATAAGAAGTCGTTTATTGTGAAAATATTAGATTCTTCTCTAATAAACTAGAGGGTTAGTTGATTACATTTTTTTTAGTGAGAGTGATTTGCAAGTTAATTTTTAGTATCAATTTTATATACCCACATTTTGCTTGGAAAATTAATAACATCCTAAAAATTCATACGATATTAAAATGCGGACATGTTAATATGTACACGTGTATTTAAATATACGTGAAATAGGGATCCCTAGTACTGATTGACTGCGCTCCAGTTGGATAAACTGGGTAAATCGTATAAATTGGGTCCCCAACCCAGAAGTGCAGTTCCAGACGTTGGCGACTCTCCCCTAAGAAACAACAGGTGTAAGTAGAAGAAAAGGGACTCACCTTCGGCGCTCTTCTTGCCGGAGACGACGGTGACCCCCCAGCTGGATTTCCGCCATCCCCTCCAATTGTTGCAGAGGGATTCCGGCTCGCTGCTCCAGCTGCACAGGGAATCCTCTTCAAAGCGGTCGGAGTCTTCGAAGGAGTAACGATCGGTGCAATCGGTCCCCTCCCACTCCATTATAACGGCGTGCTGGCCGGAAGAGTCTTCGACGGTCCCGGGTCCGGGGGACGCATCGGTCGGCCCTGTACCTCTAGCCCCGCCACCGGAACCGCCTCCTCCTCCACCCCTGTTCCATCCGCCACCGCTACCAGCTCCACCTCCGCCGCCTCCACCGTTGCCGCCAGCTCCACCGTTGTTGCCGCCCCCGCTGCCACCACCTCCACCTCCTCCTCCCACGTTGTTACCGCCACCGCCGCGCCTGCCTCCGCCGCTACCACCCACCGCCACAGGAGACCGAGCCAGGTTGCCCGCCAGTTTTAATTATCGTAGGAATCGACACGCGCGACACTACGGGCCACTATGGGCCACTTCCCCTCCCCCCCCAAGACCAACGTGTACCCTCCGACGACGGCCCCACTGCAATCACGAAGCGACGACACCGCCGCGCCGCCGTACCTCAAAAACCCGGAGCCACCGCCGCGAGAGCTCCCGCGACCTGCTAACCCGGCACCCTCTGCCCCCACACCGATCGCCACCGCCTGCGGGACAACAGAACACGGATTAGTTATAGTCACCCTCGAACGTCCCTCAGACTCGGACACAGCTGCGTCGAAGATCCTGGGATCATGGTCATCCACGCATTCTCATTTTACTCATCGGACCAACAATTTTGACGGGTCGGTCTCGTTTATACACAGGAACAAAGAACGTGGCTGGAGAATCTTCACCCTGAAGAACGTGTCAGGGTTAAGGGTCGCTCGGGAAGAAGGGACATCACACGTGCCACCGCCGCGTCGCGCCTTGCCTCACCGATCCAGCCTTTTGTCAATGGATCCAGGTGCTTCGTTGGGCTAGATCAGGGTCGCTACCGGTCTTACCCCGCTGCTCACTCTCTACTGCTACTCGGTTCTCTAGGTGTCTTTGAGGATGTACCCGCCTTTCTGACCCTGCAACGGCGCGCTGAAGGTCGCCGACCCTAGTAACATTATCCGTACATGTACCGATCTTCCCTGCTCCACTGCAAAACAATTGCATCGATTTTTGTTGGCTATGTCCGAATCTTGAATTTTATATCGGGACCAAACCCACGCATCATTGCAGTCGACGATTTTTTAATATCAATAGTTTTTCAATAGCAATCTCGACAATCCGAATTCCCTCTTCAACCAACCCCACATCAGTTCAGTCGACTATTTTTTTAATGTCAATAGTTCTAATCACCTTTTTAATAGCAATCTCAACAATCCGAATTTCCTTTAAACGTCTATATTAATCTATAAACCGCGTACGATACAGTCGAATTAATCTAGTTGCGGTTTTCCAACTGTACCTTAAATTTTATGTTAGGCATCCCTTCCCTCTCCCAATCAACCCCACATCAGTTCAGTCGAGTATTTTTTTAATATCAGTAGTACTAATCACTTTTTTAATAGCAATCTCAACAATCCGAATTTCCTTTAAAATATATTATTCTATAAACAACCGCGCACGGTATAGCCGAATTAATCTAGTTGCGGTTTTCCAACTGTACCTTAAATTTTATATTAGGCATCCCTTCCCTCTCTCAATCAACCCCACATCAGTTCAGTCGAGTATTTTTTTAATATCAGTAGTACTAATCACTTTTTTAATAGCAATCTCAACAATCCGAATTTCCTTTAAACTATATTATTCTATAAACAACCGCGCACGATATAGCCGAATTAATCTAGTTGCGGTTTTCCAACTGTACCTTAAATTTTATATTAGGCATCCCTTCCCTCTCCCAACCAACCCCACATCAGTCCAATCGAGTATTTTTTAATGTCAATAGTAGTAATCACTTTTTTAATAGCAATTTCAATAATCCGAATTTTCTCTGAACATCTATAAACAACCGCGCATGATGCAGCCGAATTATTCTAATTGTGGTTTTCCAAACCTGTACCTTAAATTTTATATTACATTTCAGCCGATTATGATTCGACAGCGGATCTTTAAGCAAAATAAAAATGTACCTGAATTGCAACTGAAGTGAGGTAGTAATTAATTTTTTTCGTCAATACGTTTCACAGATTGAAAATAATATAACAATATTTTTAAATTCTTCTAATGTTTTCACTGTTTGAAATTTCGCCTTCTCATTTTTGGAATAAATGCATAAAATCTGCTGTCTAATTATTATAGTTGGGTCGTGCGATGTTTACAAAGGTCCAATACCTCCGCAGGATCCCCCGGACAGCGCATCTTTAACCAAATAAAAATTTTATACCTGAATTGCAACTGAAGTGAGGTAGTAATTAATTTTTTCCTTTAATACGTTTGATAGATTGAAAATGATATAACAATATTTTTAAATTCTTCTAATGTTTTCACTGTTTTAAATTACGCCTCCTCATTTCTGAAATAAATGCATAAAATCTGCTGTCTAATTATGATAATTGGGTCGTGCAATGTTTACAAAGATCCAATACCTTTGCAGGATCCCCCTGACGACTTTCTTTTTAATACGAATAGTACTAATCACCTTTTCAGTAGTCAACAATCCGAATTTCTTCCGAACGTCTATAAACAATCGCGCACGATAAAGCCGAATTAATCCACTTGCGGTTTTCCAACTGTAAACAGTCCGAGTAGGTCACGCATGCAACAGGGGCAACGAGCTAAAAACGTACCCGCAATGATGGCCGTGTGGAGGATGAAGAAAAAACAAGAAGAATTAACGCGAGCAGGAATTTTCTAATCAAAATTTCCGAACGGGACTAGAATTTGGTCGCGCGGCCGTTAATTGATAAATTCGAGGGAACGCTCGTGACCACCATTTTGCGCGCCGCCAACACGGCGTCCGATATTTCCTCCCCCTATTATACCGCTGTCACCGGAGACAGCTACGGTAACCGCTGCTTTTAACCCTCGCGGACGGGTTCCGATTAATTCGACCGGAAACGAATTTCTATTTTATTAAACCTCGGTCCAACCGAATTGTTACAATTACAAGTAAACGATTCCTTTCGCTTTCGAATTCTGTTTCCGGCGAACTGCGCGAGTCGATTCAAACTGCGCGCGGTTGCGACTGATAAAATCGAATCTATATAAATCAGATCGTTTCCCGCGGTGCTCTTTTCCCCGTGCAGTCGTGAACAATGAATTCGCTGCTTTATCTGTCGAGCAACTGGTTTACATGCAGGCCTGGCACGACCAACGGTGGAAACGAAATATGAATCTCCTAGGGAAACTTTTCACAAATGTAACGGTTAGAATAAAATAAAATAAAACTGTATCTCGACCGACACAAGTACCGTTGGTTGATAATCCGAAATCAGATCAGAAAATGACAAAATCCTTCAAGAGCGGAAACCGTGGAAAATTATCGGGACGCCAGAGGATACGGAAACAGCTGATTCACGTCGCTACAATGTTTGACCAGCGTATTGATTTTTCCCTCGCGAGAGGAGGATCTGTTTTCGTGTCCCGAAAACCGTACGATTCGAAATCGAGAAGTTACTACTTCATCCGATGGGAACGTTGAACGTCAAACGTCAAACGTCAAACGTCAAACGTCAGACGGACAGCAGCAGCGTGTGATTAGGTTAGGTTAGGTTCTGCCTCTGTTTCTCGCGACGCGACGGCGGGACAAGAAAAGGGAAAATTGGAAAGAGAGAGGGTGTAGATCGGCGAGGGACGAGGGACGCAGGCAGAAGGACCTTGGCGGGTCGACAGACCCACGTCAAGAACGTGCGACGACCCCGACCCCGCCAAGAGGGAGAGCAACCCCTCTCCGTTTCTTACGTCCACCAACTCGTATAGGTCTCACTATTCCACCTTTCACACCTTTCTTCCTCCACCACACGTATGCACGTATATATAGACACGGTACACAGAGAGAGACACCGACACGGGGGACATATATACATACATACATGCATGTGCGTGTACGCTTGTATATTCAGTACACTTTTCCTGCTTACCTCACCCTCTCTAACGAGTTTACCGTTCCGTCACTGGTGCACTTCACACCCCTCCTCCTTCTTTTCCTTCACCTACTACTACTACCCACTACTTACTACTACTACTATGCTACCAGCACCACCGAACGAACAGTACCGAACCAGAACAGAATGGGGAGTAGTACACAAACACGGGTTATATGTATACACGCATGCCACACATAGAGCCCCGCACTCGACAACAGAGTAGGACAGCTGAGCCACCAGTGCCCCACCAGTTTTATGTAAGAGACATTTCGCACTGTCTCCGCGGTACCTTCCGCGAAGGTTCAGCCCGGCACGGGCACGCGAACGATTCGGCTAACTTACGTCGGGATTACACACTACCACTGCACTAACCGTCCGAGAACTCCAGCTAGCCTACCCCATCGACGACAACAACAAATATGGCGAGCGAACCTCCGCCTGCGCCTCACTGCTACACGACTGCCAACCACTGCCAACTGACCACCAGGTGGCGAGCCGAACGCCACGAACGTCCCCGACAACCCCCCACCCTTACTCCCCAAACGTCCCGCGTCCCGCACTTTTGACGGCTCCAACCATAAAACAGCTGCGCGAACTAGAGGGCAACGCCGTCTTTCAGAAACGAACCGCTCCGCCATCTGTAGGCGTCTCAGCTGAAGGAGGCCATCTACATATCTCCTTTATTTTTAATGTCACGAGAAAGGAGGAGGAGAAGGAGGAATATCATAGAAGAACAATTCCAAAAAACTGAGGAGCTGTTCTTTGATTGGTCCATGTTAACCGTCACACCTCGCCGACGCTCGGTAGTACGTCATCTTAGATCATATATACCTATAGGCACAGATAGTTTTCCCCTCGGCAAAGATAATGTGCTGTGTGATATCACATTTTCAAAAGATGTATAAGCTATGCTCATCGACAGTGCCTACGCTTGGCTTATAGGGGACGAGGGGGATCAGCGGGTGCGCCGTGTACACAGTACACGGAAAGAATGGACAGGATAATTTCAAAGAATTTGGCATTGTATCATGAAATAATCAATTATAAACTGTATTTGAGATACAGATGTTTATTCTATATGTTTTATTAAGGTATTACAATGAAGTATAAAGCAATAATAGTATTATGTATATTAACTATTTTAGGAATCGATATTTGATTCTGAAGATTAACAACTTTCGCATATTATGCAGGTTACAAAATGTCCTTTACATATAAATCGGTAGTACTGCTAGTTTTACATAATTCACATTTACCTCGCTTGTGATTAGTTAATATATATTGCGATATTAAGTATTATAGAATACTACTTGCTTGGAAAAAGAGATACATTTGTATCACGGTTTGGTCGTTCTTTATAATTCTTTATGCAACAAGTTTTCACCATTTTTCCAAATGTTTGCAAAATAATGCGTATCCACCATTTTGAATTATTTCGTGACGTAACTTGTGAGCACCAGATACTTCGTTATCTTGGAATGTGTCCTATGCATATCCTATACCTATGCCGGGTCTATAAGTTGTATGGTCTAAGGTTAGAAATATGTTCGATATGTCATGTTATCGAAATATATCGATACATTGATGACCCTTTGAAATATTTTGACGGGCTTGTAACTTAGCCTCTAACAAGCACAACTGTTCCATCTGATGAAATACGATACTTGACAGGTGTTTGAAAGAACCACGATCGAATTAATAGATTTTAAGAAGGGAACGTTACATACATACGTGAAATGTCGTCCGAACCAGGGTGCAGCGACAATATTATTATAGATGACACAATTAAAATCTTAGTTGCAACCGATATTCATCTCGGTTATGATTACAACAAAAAAAGGGGTTGGTTCTCTTCGGATACTTCTGCATCTTTTGTTTCTTTCTTAATTCAGAGACTTACGTGTACCCAAGTATGCTAAAAGTAATTAATTTACACTAGGACAGGAATCGGATGATAGCTTTGTTACTTTTGAAGAAATTCTTCAATACGGCATAAAGCATGAAGTAGATCTTATACTTCTCGGTGGAGATTTATTTCACGACACAAAACCATCGCAGACCGCTGTTCTAAAATGTATGGAATTATTGAGAAAATACTGTTTGGGATCTAGGTTGGCCAGATATATTTATAAAAGATTCAATTTAATCTAAGCGAAGTTTTAATCGTTTTTTCTTTGCCAGGGAAATCAAGATCGAATTTCTGAGCGATCCAGAATTAGTATTCAAACACTGTGCTTATAAAATTGTAAATTATGAAGATCCTAATTTGAATATTAGCATGCCAATATTTTCCATTCATGGGAACCACGATGATCCAAGTAAGAAATGTTTCCTTCGTATCATTCTATCTGTTGACTGTGAATCAAATTACAGGTTTCGGAGCAGTCGGATCGATGGACTTATTGTCTGTTTCTGGTCTTATCAATTATTTTGGGAAATGGACAGATCTTACTCAAATTACCATTCCTCCATTGGTGATAAAAAAGGGCGAAACCCATGTTGCACTTTACGGTTTAAGTTACATAAATGATCAAAGATTGTCACGGTTGTTAAGGGATTATAAGGTAAAATTGTGAGATACATAAAGTCAGGGACAATATTAAGTGGAGACTCTTAAAAATCGCATGACTTTTTAAAAATTGGTCCAAAGGACTTGTACTCTTTTAAGATGTTAGACCGATTAGTTTGCTAAAGAATTAGTAAATAATAATTTGTTTAGATTGCAATTGATAGGAATCGTACAAAATTTTAAAAATAGTGTTTGTATCCACTTAATATTGTCCCCGACTGCATATGCATTGGGAAACCTGTTTTGAATGCAAATGTTTTTCTTTCAAAGGTGGATATGTTACGTCCAAACGAGATACCAGAACCCTTTAATATATTTGTTTTACACCAAAATCGTGCGCAACACGTTGAACATGGACACATTTCTCATAGCAAACTCCCTAATTTCCTTAATCTCGTCATATGGGGACACGAACACGAATGTCGCATTACGCCAGAATTTATCACGGAAACTGAATACTTTGTTTCTCAACCAGGTATATTTTCTACAAATTGATTTAATAATTACGATACATAGAAACTATCGAATTCTTGCTGAAGAGACGCAATTACAGGTAGCTCTATCGCAACTTCCTTGTGCGAAGGTGAAGCAAAGACCAAACACATTGGTCTACTGAGCATAAACGGTTTGAAGTTTAAGATGAAAAAGTTAAAGCTAAAAACTGTCAGGCCTTTTGTATTCGACAATTTGATTCTGGAGGACGAGGATATTGAAGAAAACTATGGCTTGTCGTTGTCAGAATCTGTGTACAAGTTCGTCGACAATTATATAGAAAATGAATTGATACCTAAAGCCGCAGAGCAACTATCGGGTCATCCAAAACAGCCGGTACAACCATTGATTCGATTGAGAATATTCCATACCAAAGATGAAGAAGTATTCGATAAGATTAAGTAAGATTATGTTAATATATTAGCGAATGCGGGTAGTAAACTAAAATAAATAATAAATATGTATGTTTTAGATTAGCCCAGAAATATTGCGAAGAAGTCGCTAATCCATTAGACATGATTGTGTTTCGTAAAGAAAAAAACCCCGGTAAGAAAAGATCCTTGCCCACCTTTGACGATGCCAACGATGATATGCAGAATATGGCTGAAATTCTCTGCTACACCGGTGTAAGCAAACATTTAAATATTCTATTAGTGCCCAAATATTAAATCTGTTGGATTTTCAATCTAGGAGAACGATGATTGGAACAAAACTGTACAAGGAGGACTGAAAAAATACTTCAGTTCGGAAGAAAATAGAGATCTATTAACGGTACTAACAGTGAATGGCTTGAATGAAGCACTAAGTCGATTTATTGATAGAGGTGATGGCGATGCTTTTAAAGATCTAATAAGGTGCAACAATGCATTCAAATATTTCAAGAATCACAATGATTTGCCTTTACAAGCTCAATCGTATTATTAATATTGATATATTATGTGCAGCCATCAAATGAAAAAAACTATGTCGCATTTGGAAAATTGTGATGCCAGTAGTGTTGAAGATATCAAGGGAGAAATTAAAAGTTTCCGCAATAAAAGAAGGGAGGAAGCAGGAGAAGAAGACACAGAAGTATACATATACATACGGACGAATTTATTGTAGAATAATAACATGCTGCGAGATCTGACTTGTTGGATAATCGTGTACTGTTTTACAGCTCCAAGCGTTATTCAGTAATAGGCCGATGGTACGTTCTGATAACGAGGACAGAGATATCGAAATTGTAAACAGTGAAGATGAAGAGGGAGAAACAGATAAAGCTCCTGCCGCCAGAGGTAGAGGTAGAGCAACCACAGCTAGAGGTAGAAAACCACGAGGAGGAGCACGTAGTACAAGCAAAGAAACCGATAAAAATAAGGAGAAGAGTCCTGTTGTCGTAGCAGTTAAGCGGTCGGCTAAACCTGCTAGACAAATAAAAGCGCAGGTACATCGTATTGGGTTGGGAGAAAGTATTTTCAGTATTTTAAGGTGGAATGAAACCCAATCTTTTTATTCGAGCAATGAGCTTTAATCAGTAAAATATTTTCTATTTCATTCTATGGTCTTTTGCTATCTTTCTGGTAGTTTTCATCATAATTAGTGAATGTTTTACCATTCGAAAAGTTTTGTAAGCTTCGAAATAAATGGTAATCTGATGGTGCAATGTGCGGGCTATATGGTGGATGTGACATCATTTCCCAACCAAGCTCCAATAATTTTTCACATATTACCAAAGATGTGGTAAAAATTATTGGTGCTTGTTTAGGAAGTGATGTCACATCCACCATATAGCCCGGACATTCCACCATCAGATTACCATTTATTTCGAAGTTTACAAAACTCTTTGAATGGTAAAACATTCACTAATAATGATGACCTGAAATCGCACTTGGATCAGTTCTTTGCCGATAAGGACCAGAAATTTTATGAGCGCGGAATTATGAAGCTACCAGAAAGATGGCAAAAGATCATCGAACAAAATGGAAAATATATTATTGATTATAGTTCATTACTCGGATACAAAAATTGGGTTTTATCTCACCTTGAAATTCTATTCATAATTCACATGCGCTTTTGATTTATCATTAATTACGATGTTGCATTATCTGTTAGAAGGAACAATCATCGTTAGCTGACTACTTAAATGCGTCGAAGAGTCGAATCAACCCTAAAGCAGCCCAGATGTTCATTATAGACGATTCCGATTAATCTTCCTGTTCCTAGTTTTAACTATGCCTTTCTAAGAAATACATTAAACTTTGTATTGAAATAAATATTTTGTCATTGAAACATGAAACATTTAATTGAATATTTACTTTGATCCATTCTCTGGTCCGACGGGAGCGAATACTCAACCAACTTGTATTTCGAGTTTCGATACTATCGATATCGCACTCGACTGCCGCGCGCCGGAAGATATCTCCCTTTAGACTTCCTGCTCTGTTCGTGTTGTGTCCGGGAGTGCACAGTAAATAGAATTTACAGGTATTCTATCAGAAAACTTAATGTTATATGAAAAATAATGCATCGAATAAACAGGGGATATATATTTCTACGTATATCTGTTAGAATATCGATTGCTTTAGCATTTAATATTAAGATGCGAACGGATGAAATTAATGTCACGATTGTCGTGTGCATTATGGACGCTATGTGTCAAGACATAACCTGAAACTATCCCCACACTGTTTATATCCAATGATCTGAATCGGACAAATAATACAATTAAAGAATACATGAAGTAATCTTAAGAATTTATGCCGATAAAAATGACTGAATAACATTAATATTTCCAACAGAGATGCCACCAAAAAGGGGAAAGGTACAGAAGGAAGAAGTCCAGGTCTCCCTTGGACCTCAACTTCGCGAAGGTGAAGTTGTCTTCGGTGTTGCACATATTTTTGCAAGTTTCAATGACACCTTCGTCCACGTAACCGATCTCTCGGGCAGGTATGTTTCGAAATACTATTTCATACGAACAACTGTATACTTTGCAAATACAAATACATCTATCGATACTTTCTACTTCTAGAGAAACCATTGCTAGAGTTACCGGAGGAATGAAAGTGAAAGCAGATCGTGACGAAGCTTCTCCGTATGCTGCTATGCTTGCTGCTCAGGTAACATCTTTTCATTTATAAAATACATCGATCTAGCCACATTCAGGCAGCACCTAAACGTTCGTCTCCTGATCATAGGTGCGTTCATGTTTGTGGAATATTAAATTGCTTCCTTACCTTCGAAGTGGGGTTCACATCGGCCACATTTCTTTACTTGGGAGAATACATTTTAAATAAAGCTATGAAACACGTATCAACGGTAATGACTGTCAACATTAATAATGTTTGTATTAATTGTTCATAGGACGTAGCAGAGAAATGCAAGTCCCTTGGTATCACAGCGCTTCACATTAAACTGAGGGCTACAGGAGGAAATAAAACAAAAACTCCCGGTCCTGGTGCACAGTCGGCTTTGCGAGCCCTTGCTCGTTCTAGTATGAAAATCGGTCGTATCGAGGATGTTACACCAATTCCATCTGACTCTACGCGTAGAAAGGGTGGTCGTCGTGGACGCAGGCTGTAAATTATGGTTCTATGCGTGGTTTATTATCTTTCAAAAATAAATATTTAAAAGATCACTGCGTTATACTGTTCTAGTTCCCCGATGTCTCATCACTAGACTGTGGATCTTTATGCATTTATAGCAAAACTGAGCGTATGAATATAATTTCTCCTATATTAAAATCATTACAGGAAGAAATAACATTCAATTCAGTTTCTATTTCTTGCAATCGATGCAGACAATTTTTATTTTGCATAAAGATCCGCCGTCTACTTATTACTAAAAAATGAAAGAAATATTTTTATATACGTATATATATATATTTTTTATTTTTCATAAATCTATCTTTTTTGTGGTGCATTTTATCTGCTATAAAATATAAAATATTTCTTGTTGAGAATAAATATTTAAGAAAGATGTTAAGAAGTTAATGTTATTTATAAGGAGTTAAGTTAAATTAGTTAATTATTTTTCGATCTTCGGATTACATAGCATGTACGAAAGCTTCCATAATTTATACTGTAATAGTGTGTTCTATGAAAAATCGAGCTTACAATTAGCATTAAGCATTACCGACGATATTTCCGATCGTGAGATACAATTTCACTTTCAGATCTAACTTCTTAGGCGCTTTATTCTCTAGCGTTGTAATTGTATTTACGTGTCCATACTGCATGACAAACCCGATAATCACCGATTCGTTCTCCTCGTGTTCCTCCAAACTCTTGTGTGGAGTCACATGTACTTTTATCACTATCTTGTTTCCCTTTCGCCAAACTACAAGCCTTTTTATAGAGGATTTAATATTTAAAAAAGATTTCGAAGATACAGTCGTCAGTGATAGATTCAGAATTAGAAATACATACTTTGGGTCATCTTGAAAGTTATGAGTGTCGCCAGTATCATCATATTCAGCGGTATCGTCTTTCGGTGGAAGTATTAGAGAAGCTTCAGGCAAAAGTACGTCCGCATTCGGAGCAGTTTTTATGGCTTTAATTTCTTCCACTATAGGCATTTTCCGTACAATAGAGGGTAATAAATTCGGGGACCCTGAATCCTGTTTCGTTAGAAAATTTCATGTAATTTTTGTAGGTATACCCTGAATCTAAAAATGTATTTTATTCTTGTGCTACTTGGAATATCTACTCTCCAGTAAAATTAATCGAACCAGTATTACCTGTTCCACATTTTCTTGTCTTATATCTTCTTTCTCGGGTGAAAGTTCTACTGGACTCATCGGAGTATCCAATGGTAACAATGTTACTTGTGTTTGATGCTGAGTCGGATTAGAAAATTTCAAAAGCAATTCGCTCGTTTTACCTGGTCTCAATGGTTCGCAAGTAACGATTCTTACCTCTGGCACGTAATAACTATGGCATAGATGTATGAGATAATTAAATGAGAAAGGAATACAATGGAAGATATTCGACGAACTTACAATGCAGCAAGCTGAATCTTGAACCTGGTAGATTGTGGACAAAGATCCGGTTTATTAACGCTGTGCTCGCATGCTCTGCAACGTTGCGATCTTTTAACTAAATATTTCCGGCGCTGCGGGCGTAATTCATTCACGTCTTCTGCTTGCACTTCTAAATGTTGTAACCTTTGTTCCAATGTGGTAACTATTTAAAAAAAAGAGTCGTTTTTAAAACGATTACAGGAGTTTCTACAGCAATGCAATCTCATTCTAAACAACCATACTTACTTTTAGTTACATCGACTGGATCTGTAAAAATGTTTTCTGGCAGTTCTTCCACCTTTTCCGTAGCAATAGATGGCGGAGGTAGATCGCTCAATTGATTTTTAGCTATAGGATATGGAGTGTAAGCGATCCTTTTGCGAGTCAAAGATGTCATAGCATAGGACTGAAGTTGTAAAGTACAAATTAAATACAGGCTTTTAATAGTAACATAATAATTTCAAATAAAAGTTGCTCGAATACTTTACAGGTATATAAGGACATTTCGTTCGAAACTTTTTCTCGCATTGCTGCTTCTCTATGGATGCCAATATTTTATGATAATCGACTAAAGCATTAATTCGACCGACATTAGGATTTTCTTGCTCGGGCCAGCCTCCAGTAGCTAAATGAAACAAGAGTCTTTATCAGATTATTGGATTCGTGTCAAAGCGATCTTGACATATTTCTTTGTAACATTTTAGGTACGTACCAACCGTTTGGTCTGGAATACCAGCATCCCTAGAAGTCCATCTACACAATGAACAGAACAAGTAATAAAATTTCTTTGGCGTTGTTTTAGCATCTTTGGATTCCTCTCCTTCGAGAGGCGCCGCTTTATAAGGTACATGCCCCGCTCTCGTAGACAAAGTATGAAAGCAACAAGGACATTCAAAACAATTCGAACACCTGTTAACATATTATTGAAATCAACAGAAAATTCGATCGAAATATTTCTCGGAAATACGGCCCTGAGTATAACTCCGACTTACTTATTCCTCTTGAGTCGTGCTTCTGCGAATGGATAGTTTTCCATGCAATTAGGACAATAATGTGTGTCGATCTGTAAAATAAAACTCGATATATAAAAAGTTGAATGACAAACAGACAAAAACAAACGCTAAATAATTTTATGAATAATTACCTCTTGACAGACACAGTAGCCGCAACGAATTTTCGAACAATGTCTACAGAAGTAAGTTTGCGATATCGGTTTCAACGATCCACAGTTACACACGTAACGCACGTAGTCGGCCTGATTTAAATATGACATAGCGATGGATTCAATTCCACCCTTTATTTATAAGAAAATATGATACTAAACGTAGCGAGTGACACTTCGAACAATCTGTCTTTCAGACTTTCTTCAGGACATCTCTAGTTGGGTATCTACATTGTAAAATCTGATAGGATGTAACAATGGTGGCGAACTTGCTGGAATTTAAAGTCCCTATATTAGCCGACGATTGCAATAATTGAATCTAATTTTTTTAACATGTTTTCGCGTACAAGAGGTTACGTATTGTATGCTAAACTTTGCTAATTATGAAATAGAATAATATATGACTACAATCATTATACCCAGGCTCAGACGAGGTATAGAGATAGATCTTATGGGACTTTTTCATGTTCTAAAATACCGATCATATATTTCTATTTTTTTGGAAAATAGCAGGAACGCGAATTAGGCGAGTTTATGCCACCAATCTTCGTGCCATAAGTCTAGTTCTCTTCTGAATCGTTGTTTTAAGTGCTGGATCGCTTCATTTGCATGCAAATAAGCGAAATGAAAATGGTAAGGGGTTACGTGACCCCCGATTGTGGAACAGGAAAATACATTGGATGATAGGTCTATCCTTGTACCTCGTCTGTGACAGAACGCCATTGTATATCGTATTATCGTATTGATCGTATCATACGAAAGTGCCTCCGGTTTTGTACATTTCGTGTTCAACCTCTTCGTGTGACTGCTGTTGAAAACATTATTCTTGCACGATTAAAAATGTTTACTCGACAGCCGTTGAAAATTAAGAAACTGTTCCCAACAAAGTTATGCAATGTTACAAAGAGAAATGTGCAAACTGTTGTGCAGTCACAAGTGTCGCAAGCAAACAATAATTATTTTTCGGAACGTCGGGAAAAGGAACCAGCAAGAGAACCTTTTCTGAAGAATCTTGCAGTTGGAAATATAGATAAAGAAATTTTCAGGTTGGAGGAGGTTCAGCCTATTCAAAGGTTCAAGGACTTCGAGACTTGGTTGATGCCGATCCACAATTATATTTTCCGCTGCGGCGAGTCAAAGGAAAAGGTCGACAGAAATGCTGTACTGTCGTGCCTCAAAGATATGGAAATATTCAGAGCGTACGGTAGCGAAACCTATAACGGTTTAAATTTGTTGGAAACGGAGTCATTGAGGTTGATAGAAACGGTTAGCACGTTGCCTTGGTTGGGTACGCATTTAGTAAAGAATAACATGTTGCCTGTTCAACTCATTTTGAAGTACGGGTCTGACAGTCTAAAGCAGAAGTACATTCCAAAGATCATGAGTGGCGAATGTATTCCGACAATATGCCTAAAAGAAGAGGACAATGCAACCAATGTTAATCATCTCAAAACCGTTGCCATACCGTTCGATGAAAATTCAGTGGAACTGAGCGGAGATAAAGCATTTGTCTTCAATGGAACAAATGCTAATCTCTTTTTAGTTTTCGCACAGAATTCCATAGGAAATGTGATAGATATAAATTCGCTATCGCTTTACTTGGTCGAGCGTGATTACCAGGGGATAACTTTTACAAACGCCTACCAAACGATCGGACGTCACGAAATACCTGTATGCTCGATTAATTTTACGAATACCATAGTACCCAATGAAAATGTCATTGGCGAGCCAAAGAAGGCGTTCAGCATTATGATGGATCTGCTGAAGCCTGGGAACCAGATTATAGCTGCCCAATCTATTGCGATTTTAAGAAATTTCTTAAAAAATATGACATTGGATGTTTTGAAAATGAAACACTTCGACAGGGATCTTCACGGATTCGATTCCGTGAAGAAGGTCTTGGCCGAAGGAACTTGCACATTATATACTATGGAAAGCATGGCTTACTTGACCAGTAAATTAGCAGATTTATATGAAAATCAAGACGTCGAAGTCGAAAGAATCGTGACAGAAGTTTATTGCGCGAATAAATGTTTGAGTACTATTCAATCTGGTTTGCAAGTACTAGGGGCACAAGCCTATATGAACAACAGTTATTATATAGACACGTATCATAATGCCTTAGCTTTAACAACGCTAGATATGAATAATATAGATGCACAGGTGTATGTAGCAACAGCTACTTTAAAACATGCAGGAAAAATTTCGATGGACGAAATATTTAAAATGAGAAACGCAACAGATTACCCTATCCATGCCCTAATGAGAAACTATAAGAAGATGTTTATTAAGAAACCAATGCTTATGGGATGTTTGCATGCGACATTGGATCCTGGTCTTTTCTATCTACAAGAATCTATATATCAAACGCAGTTTAATGTGGAGAGATTGTTGATGCTTCATGGAACAAACATTACGAATAAATACTTAGAGCTTCTTAGGTTGAACGAAATGATTACAGAAATGTATGCGACGTTCGCTAATTTATCACGTGCGTCTAGGTCGTATAGTATTGGCTTGCGAAACTCGGATCTGGAAAAGGATATGGTAGTGTGTCTGGCACATAATTCGTTATGCGTAGTGACCAGACTGACAAAAGAAATTGAGGACAATGATATACTAAATGGCGATGTATATTACAAAAATATAGCTGATGCAATGTACAGTCAACGGACGTATCCTATGGAACATCCTCTACATAGGACGTTCACCTAAACAGTAATCGCATAGTGATAAGAGTTACAAAATAAAAAATTAGCATTTGTAAATAATGATCGAAGGATACGTATGTATTACATGTGTAAGAATCGGTATCTCAAAGAATTTGTAGATACAGTAAGAAACTAAGTAAATATATTTCCATTGAGACTTCTGTATTTATGTATGAATGGTAATGTACAGTTATTAATCCTTACACTACGATGAATTTGAAAATAAACGAACAATTCTCCTTGTAACTGTTCTACCTCGATCTTTTAGCGCAACGCTTCCAGTAAAGTTTCATACCAGAAGTTAGAATTTTATTCACCAGTTTTTATGCACCATTCTGTACTAGGAATTTTCAAGTAGACACGAACAGGTGGACGGTATCTCGCTACCAAAGGAATGCAACTAAAATTTCCCTAAAATGAAAGGTTTACAACTTTCTAGTCAATTTACTTCGTCGTTCTCTATCACTATAGTCTTTCTGCTTGAACGATAACATGCTCCTCCCTGTATAAATCCGTCGCAGACCAACAACTTCTCAGACAAGTGTACACTAAAACAGTTCCAAATTCGATTTGGAAGTTTTTCTCTGTACACGGTTGCAATATCAATTTCGAGATTAGCGTCGATAAAATTTGAACTTCGAAGATCATTTCACCGCCGCAATGACGACACTTTCCTACGCATCCGCTAATAGGGTACAACATCAATGGAGCGGAATTGTCTCGTGAATATCTGATGGACATATAAAACAGTAAAACGATTAGACATCGTAAATCGGTAACGACGTAAAATCAATCAATCATTTACCGTAAAAGTTGCCCAGGATTTTTCTGTATCCGAGAGACAAAATTATGGAACATCTCGTCTCCGTGCATAGGAATACCCTTCTCGTATTTCTCCATGTCCGTTTCATTTGTTTTCCCATCTATTGAATCTGCCGCAGATTTCGTCGATAGCTCCGGATTTCTGTATTGATACTTCAGTAACAGATCGCGAACGTGTTGCGGCACGTCCCCGCTGCTATCTTCTTCTTCCACGGAAAGGAATATCTCGACAAACGAGAACTTGGTTTCGGCGTTCGATTCTAGCTGTATAGGAAACGGAGTCACCTCGTGTAACAGACTGATTAAATCGCGTTGAGGCTGAGTCGGGGCATCTATGCAAACAACTTCGCTCTCTTCGCCGTCGATCTCGGCGGACGCTTGCGGCGAATCCAATCTACCCACAGCTCCTATTCCGACCGGAGACTCCACGCTCGCTGGACTACAATCAATTATATTTCATTGAAACAATCGGTATTAATTAGAGATCGCGGTTTTGAACGCGGTGGTATGTGAACCGTGCAGTAGTAGTTCCGTGTAGAAATAGAGATCTCTAGTATTAATATATATATTTCTAGTTGATTTACACATAAATACCTGTTCGCGTTAGGATCGTCTACGTGCAATGCAGACAGTTCTTCCCTTATATTCTGCTCCATCTCCCTTTGCAAACAAAACTTAAACTCCGTCGCTTTGTTCGACAAAAAGTTATTCCCATTCTGTTCATTGGAATTGTCATTAAAATTATCTCCCCAATCATCTGCGTCCGACAACCACGAACCTACGGATGGCGCGGTCGTGCTGTTAGTATCTATGGCGTTCATCTGGAATTCATCCGCCAGCACCTGAACTCTCAGGCAAGTCCAACTTTCATTTTGATTCCAACAATTGGGATTTATACAGGCGAAGATATAAAGCGTTCTGTGGTATTTCGAGGTTTCTAATGGAACGTAGAGTTGCAATACCAGGAGTTGACGCAGACCGCACAGCCTGCATTGTGGTAGTGATAGTGTATTCTTCTTGTAACAGTCCTACAACAGTGATCTATTAAATCGGGTAAATAATTGATCGCTTATTCAATAATAATGATAATAATCGTTCGGAAAGCGGGATCGTGTTTTGAAACGATTGTCGAGAGTACTTACTGGAAAACCGCCGATCTTGTTCGTCATAAAATTAATGCTCGCCCGGTGTTTGTCAGTAACATATTCATCCTCGTATCCCAGGTACACTTTCGTCCGATTATCACAAGCCATTAAAGCTGCATAAAATTCTACTTCTTCATTGGAAGACTCGGTAAAATAAGGAATACTAGAATTCCTCGACGCGATGTAACGTTGTATTCAGCGGTGGACAGCTGACATGCATCGGCATCGGTCGACGCGTGCGCTTTTAACAGTGTCCTGTTCCATTATCGATTTTTGAATGCTTTATGTACATAGAAGCAAACATTACGTAAAGAGAAACAAGAAATCCCGTGTTTCTCGCGTCGTGCTAGTGATCCATGCGATTCCATGTGCATCAAATGCATCGCGAACCCTGACAAACAGTTCGGAACAGAGAAAACGACGTTCCATTATCAATCAGTTTCATAATTGCACGCAGCACGCGCTTACGCGCCAGCGTTTCTAATTCTCGTCATTTCTAGAATGACATTTCACGTTCGAGAAACATCGCAGCCAGTAACGTCGTCTCCCGTCGAAAATCCCTAGGAACGAAATTCGAACATTCAGGCTGGTTCGCATTAGCGTTACCGTTTTTCGATTTTTTAATACTTTATGCACATAGAGGCAAACATTACGTAAAGAGAAACAAGAAATCCCGTGTTTCTCGCGTGGTGCTAGCGATCCATGCGATTCCATGTGCATCAGAGAAAACGACATTCCATTATCAATCAATTTCATAATTACACGCGCCTACGGTGGAAGGGTAGTCACGTGACAAAACTAGCAAGGAACTAGAATCTTACTAGATTTTGGGCCGGCGACTGCAGGGAACTATAAGGAATTATGCAAAGAACTAGAATCTAACTAGATTTTGAGTCGAAACATGGGTTTGCGGGATGTCGTTATTTGTCCTTATTTGAGCAGATTTTGGGCTGCACAAAGATTCATTTGATAGAGGAAGGTTCATCGCAGCCCGCTGTGCCCCATCATATCAGTCAAAAAAGACTTTTTGTGACAGAAAAATACATTGGAATCTGCGGGTGTTTTCTCGATTTTTTTCCCTACTTTGGACACTCATATTATTAGATATAAACATAATCTCGTTAGCTCATGAGCAGAGCGGACTGTATTTAACCTTCCTCTTTAGAATGAGTCCTCACTCAGCCCAAAATCTGCTCAAATAAAGACAAACAACGACATCCCGCAAACCCATGTTTCAATCCAAAATCCTCCCTTCCACCTTACGGGGGAATGGCACTCACGTGACATAACTAGAAAGGGACTAGAATCTAACTAGATTTTGGGTCGAAATATGGGTTTGCAGGAATCGATTTTTTGTCCTTATACGAGCATATTTTGAGCTGCAGAAAGGTTCATTCTAAAGAGGAAGGTTAAATACAGCCCGCTCTGGTCATGATTTAACGAGAGAAATCTTTTAGAGACAGAAAAATCTGCGGTTCTGTTTTTAATTCTCGTAATTTCTAGAATAACATTTCACGTTCGAGAAACATCGCAGCCAGTAACGTCGTCTCCCGTCGAAAATCCCTAAAAACGAAATTCGAACATTAAGTCCGGTTCACATTAACGTTCTCATTGTGACAAAAGAAGAACAAGACAAAAATATACAAGAGAATAATATCGAATAAATGTATCGCGAGTATCGAAAACGTAATCTTTTCCGGAAGGACTTTCATTAGAACTGCAATAGAAAAATTAGGAACGCGATCCGCCGCGATGAGAACCGGGCTTTAACCGTGGGGCTTCCCGGATTGGTCGCCGACCGTGATGGCTGTTTTTTTTCAGGAAAACAGTTGGACAATCACCGATGAAAGGGATACATATCTACACACGTGGAATTTCGTTTCTCGATACCGATCGGTCGGGTTCGTCGGTCACACCCGTCTCCGGTTCCTCGAGATCGTTTCGAAATCGAAAGAAGAAACACGGGGGGACAGTGATCGACTGATTGGTCGGGTAGTCCGATTTTAGTTAGTGACGTCATGCGCAAAACAGTTCGTTCCTTATCCCCTCCGTATATCTATCCAGCTGTCCGTGGTTTGGCAGTCCGGTGAACGAATTTCTCGGGGTGATCGTTACGTAGGTTTTTCCCATGCTAGTGGGTTTTTTCTCGGGAGCGAGGGGCGAGTGAAAATCATCGGGTGTCTGTCGGACTATCGATACGCGGTGCGGTCGAGTGCCAATCGGGAAGAACCTGTTCGGTGAAACTAATTTTGAACAAGCTTATAACGGTATATCGCGCGGATAGGGTGGCCTTCGGACTGACAAAAGGCAAAGACGTACGTAACAGAACAGAACAGAAACAACTGGCGTTCTCGTGTATGCGACGAGGTCGTCGGAGCAACCGCCGCGCGGCCCTGCGATTACATATTTATTCGGCCAGAGGAATTCACGCGGAACCTGTGCGTGTGTACCCACGGTCGTCGTGAAACGTTCTGGAATTCGTCCGAATCGAACGATTTCGGTGCGACGAGCCCATTCGTGAGGGATGTCTACCCCCGCTAGAAGGAGACTAATGAGAGATTTTAAGAGGTACTGTGGCTATCTTAACATTCCTGTGTCATCGCTTCCGCGGTGTCATGTACACCGCCATTGCGAATCGAATTTTCTATAATTCCGTCGCTTTCCTTGTCCCCCCCGTAACCTTTTTTCTGCGTGTGTACCCACATCGAACGCTTTTCCCTTGACAGGAACTGAAATGGAGTTGCGGGGGTTACACACGACTCGATCAACGTCATTCTGCACAGTCTCGCAAGAAGTTATTATTAGGAACGCAGGAACCCGCTTCGCGATCGTTTACTGCGTTTCATTTGTATATCCTCGCGACGAGAACGATTTCGATGGTTGATCGAGATTCGGAACCATTCCGACTTCGACTAAGATTTCACCGATCTTTCGATAGATGGTCAAGCGTTGCTCTGTCTCTCTTTCTCTCTCTCTCTCTCTCTTTCTCACTCTCGCGCGCGCGAGAGACTATGTGGTTTTGTTTATATTTTGATTTCTCTTGTAATTGATTCCGATTAATATCCCATTGACCCGTAGTAACCTTCTTTCTCACGTAAATAAACACACGTTCCGATCTGACCACCACACTTCGCTATTGTTTTGGAAAGTCTCGGTTCGGTTCACTCGACACTAAGGCTGTACTTACAGTCGTTTGTCGAAAGTCGTGTTCACGTTTTACCTGCCGGAAGTCTATTAATAGTATTTTCAGTGACTGTGCTATATTAAAAAACAAGCTTGGATTATGTTACCGCGAGTCACTTATCGTTTCACGATCGGAATTCGAATTTATTCGACAAATTTGAATTGTTAAATAATTTCTAGTAGACTCGATCATGTGTTCATTCGGATTGCTCGTTCTGGGAGGACAGTGACGGTTTTGTGCAACAATAATAGATTGATATGCGTGAGAACATTCGAATAGTATGATAATGTATGTATACGAGGTTGCACAAAAAATGTTTTATATAAACAGACACCGAATACGACATCAAAAGTGGAGGGAGATCTAAATTTGGTCTTTGTACAAGACATTCTTTTGAACAATATTCAACTGATGGCACACGTTAGACTTTCCATTCGGGCTGCCAATGGTACACGCTGACATATTTTTATTTTATGCATTGAAAACATATTTTATAACAAGTTTAAGACTGTAGAATATATTTCTACTGAAAGAATAAGGCATTATAAAACATGCAGTATAGAACAAAGCACGGAAATTTGTTTAATTGTCGAGCAAAAAGTGGCACAGAACGTGTTTAGAATTGTTTGGCTTGCAACGAGAAAGAAAAAATAGAGAATATTATAGTTTTCATATGTATTTATATTTACACACTTCTAATGAATTGGTTGGTACACAGATTACAAGAAGATCTAAAGATCTTTGTACAAGACATTCTTTTGAATAATATTCAACCGTTGGTACAGGTTAAACTTTCCATTCAGGCTACCAGTGGTACACGCTGACATATTTAATGCGCTAAAAACATATGTTTTATAACAAGTTTAAGACTGTAGAATATATTTCTACCAAAAGAATAAGGCATTATAAAACATGCAGTATAGAACAACGTACATAAGCTTGTTTAATTGTCAAGCAAAAATGTTTGGCCACCAATGCTTGCAACAAGAATATTTATATTTACACATTTCTAATGAATTGGTTTGTACACAGATTACAAGAAGACCCACCCACTGGAGTATCAGGAGCACCTACAGACAATAATATTATGATATGGAATGCAGTTATATTTGGGTAAGCTCTAAGGGACAAACATAAACACAAGCAGCTGGAATCGATTTCTCTCTTCTAGATTTCTAATCGAATTTACTTCGTTTCAGACCACACGACACTCCATTCGAAGATGGTACCTTCAAACTTATAATAGAATTTACAGAAGAATATCCAAATAAACCACCCACAGTCAGATTTGTTAGTAAGATGTTCCATCCAAACGTATACGCCGATGGAGGCATCTGTCTTGACATATTGCAGAACCGTTGGAGTCCCACCTACGATGTTTCTGCTATCTTAACATCCATACAGGTATTGTAAATGCACAATATGTTATTTTATTCGATAGTTAGCGAATCATCGGATCCAGGTACTTCATAGAATTTGTACTCCCGAATCATTAATCCCTCATCATCGCATGCATTTCACAATAAACATATATTGTACATTGAGTTCGATACAAACCGATGATGATTCGGCTTGCAACAGTAAGTATACAACAATAAAAGAATCGCTCGCAATCCATGATTAAAGTTTCTTTTTCTTTCCTTTATGTGGTTTTACTGTTTTAGTTCCATAATACTGTGTTAAGTTTGTGTTGAGAAGCTGCAGATATGATTTGCATGGCAGTTACTAAATGTAAAGAAAGAAAACAGAAAAAAGAACAAAAGAAAAGAAAGGAAACATGAAATGTGTATGTTATCAAACTAATGTGTGCTTAATTATCTTTTTATTTCATGCGAGATCAATGTTAATCATGTATTTGTAAAAATGTACAATCATGTGTCCACTTCTGTCATGTTTCTCATATATATCATAAAGATTCGTAAGTTTTCGTCTTAACAGCGGTTGCAATTCAGCAAAGTCTGATTCATTGAATCCAAACAATTCTTCGCATATATATATACGTACATGTATACATATAATGTTGGCGGTAAAATTGTGCTTGTAATCCGTTTACCTGACCATAACTGTATCTCTAATCACCGATATCGACTAAAAAAAACAGAAAAAGAACAAAAATATGTCATCTACTTACAAAATTATGGCCATGCATTATTTTACGAAACGAAACGAAACGAAGAAAACAAAAAAAAAACAAAAGAAAGAGAATATCGAGAATATTGTATAATGAGTACGACTTATGTGGTTGCAGTCGCTGTTAAGTGACCCGAACCCGAATTCACCTGCCAACTCAATGGCAGCGCAACTGTACAAAGAGAACCGACGCGAGTACGAGAAGCGAGTGAAGGTTTGCGTGGAGCAGAGTTTTATGGATTAGTCGCAGGCGTTTTCACGATGCTGTTGCAGCATCGATCAGCCACCTACAGCCATCAGATACAGTGGAGAACGTGCAGCCTTATCAAGAAGCTAACGCTAAAATATTTAGCATGTTTCTTCCTAAAGCTCTATTGAACTACCACGATGTGCAACATTAGACCGAATTTTTACAATGTTGAATAATAAATTATTATAAAATTGTGTATTTATTTATTTCGATATTTGATAACACGAAATTAGTACTATAAAAAAAAAAACATTAGATGATAATACTTGACGCTTCTGTTCCTGTGCTATATAAAGCATTGGTCTTTCACACAAGCACAGAACCTGTATTTTCAATTAAATTTTAGTACTTCATATAGTACGTAAAATTCACGTATACCTATTCTGTGTAATGTAAGGGAAAAAAAGAAAAAAATATATATATATGTATATACACACATATATATGTATCGTGTATGTATGTATACGCATATATTCATATATACATACATATACATACACACACACATACATACACATAATAAATGCATAATTCCACTTTATAGTCTGATAGTTTTCTTTATCCTTTTATTGTTGTTTTGTCATTTCGAATAAATCGATTGTTATAGAGTTATATACATCATCGTTTATACGTTGTAACTATTCAAGATCTATAAAATATTTGTTGCAGTCTCTTTTGGATGAACCAAATCCAAATTCACCAGCCAATTCTTTGGCAGCACAATTATACCAAGAAAATAAACGGGAATATGAGAAGAGAGTAGCAACTGTTGTTGAACAGTCTTGGTTGAATTTCCAAGAAAGTCACACAGAAGATCCCCGCTGACATTAAGTATGGTTCATTTTTGGATTTCATGAAATGTATTTGATATACAGTTTTTTTATATTGTTTCCACGAGTCTGTGGTCCAACATATTTTTTCTTGCACCGCTAAATCTGTACATTAATATGCTCCATTGTTCTACAGACATTTTTCTCGGTTTCTTTTTTCTTTTTAATGAAATGAAAGCTTTTCTTGAAATTCTTCCTTTTTTTTTCAAACTGCAAAAAAATGAAATGAAAGTATTTATTTAACTTTTGACTATGTTTCAGATACATAAGAATGTAGAGCATTGGAGTGATGTGGAATCGCACTGTGAACTTATGTGATCTTTACCTATAAGTATAAATAAAACGATGTATGGTTTTGCTCATTATAATTAGACTCTAGGAATCCTTGTGAAACGAAATTTAAAAAGTGCAAAAAAACCTGCGTATACGTGAAACGCATCGCAACGTTAAGTTACATTATAACAGCAATATTTAATTATAAAATGGCCTTTAAAAGATAAGTTTAAAACAGATCAAACACTGAAATATTAATAGCTTACTTATATGTTCTAAACGGTAATCTATTGTAAAGTAGTTTGCTTTTTTTCTTGTGCACAGAAAGTAAAAATGTCAGTGTATAAATAATATAGTACATACAGTAAGAAATGATAATAAACTTTGTCAGAGGAATAATTACTGAATATTTGTCATTTCCTAATAAAGTTGATGAACAACATTAGTAACAGTATGTACAAATCAGTATCCTTTTTCTGTAAGCTTGCCGAACATGTATCTAGGAAGGGAAGACAAACAAGAATCAAAAACGATTATGATTAAAAGCAATAACATTAATGAAAACATTAAATTTATTTCTTACAAACGTGTCTCGTAAAAAAATGCTTCTATAACTGTGCAAAACCCAAATTGTTTTTAGAAAACTATTCAGTTTACACTGCTATAAAAAAAATAGCTACATAGTTAAAAATGCGTATTGGAGTTTGTAATCCAAAAGTACAGCTTACGTTTATGTATGTACAAAGTAGATCTTTCCATTACTAAATAAAGGAGGTACATAAAATGGAATTAAATATTCGAGTATTGCACAGAGATTCAATAATAATTTTCGTTTATACATATTATGTATGTTTTATATCGAATACATGATAATCACTTATAGTGAATTTGTAACTATATTTTCTATACAATTATACATTTTACAAATAATACAATAGAATTTTACCGATGTTATTTAACATATACTGATATATAGTAATAATTCTGTAATAAAATCGTATGCATTATAGTTGTACGAATTTTTGAAAATCATTAATATTAAACTATTTTATGTATGACAATTCACACTACGAAATATTACTTCTGTTATTTAATACTGCCATGTCGTTTTAAGAACTGAATGTATATGTTTACCTAATTTACTTGGGATATGTACAAGCTAAGTAACTTATCTTTTTCAATTCTCAACAATGAAGTTTCAATGAATTTTAAAATATGTGCAGCAGTAATCGGAAGATACCTGTTTCATTCTTATTTAATATATTCATGTCACAATATTTACAATAACGAATATTATACAAATACAACTCATCTCCTATTGTATACAGTATACAATCATTTGATAGTGCACACGCATATTTATATGATTCAAACACTTAAGAAACCAAACAAGTTTAGCCGGTTCATCATAAGACTACTATTATTTTTACAAAGGAATTTTTCGTGTCAATTAGTCACTTCCAAAGTTTAAATTGCTCACCAGCTTTTTCCTGCTACGATTTCTCCTCCTTCTCTTTATTATACCTTTCCAATTCTTTCAAAAATTGTGCTTTCGGCTTCATAACGTTCGGTCGATCACCTCTGCACTTTGGACAGAACCATTTACCTTTCGGCTTGGTGCTCAATGAAACGCATGAGAAATGGAACCATTCTATAGGACATAGATCATTATCGCACAGTATCATCTCTCCGTACGATATTTGATCGCACAGACAATACGTTGGTTCGTCAGGATCAATTGCTAGCTCGTCTTCTGGTGGTGGTGGAGTATCTTCACGATGTTGATTCTGCTGGTTACCCTGTTTAGACTTCCTTTTCTTTTTCTTTCCAGTGGTAGTTGTATTTGTTTTCTTTTGACTGCCGTTACTTGTGTTGGACAAAGAATTCGAACGCGTTTCAGTCATTGTGATCATTTCCATAGCATTAGATGATTCAACCAATGTCTCTGTTCTCGTTCTCCTGGCTCTCTTAGTCTGTCTTTCAGAGTTATTCGCGTTGCCAGAAGAGTTGGAATTAACATTAGCATTAGTTTCACGCGTCGACTCGCTGCTTTCTTGTTCTTTTCCAAAATCTGTAAATAATTTCAAGTCAAATAAACATATACCATTTACATGTACAACAAACGATGCAACACACGATCATACCAAGGTTTCGATAATCTAAATCTAATTGCCTAGATTTGTTCTCTATAAGATCCTGGACCTGTTGTACAATCTGTAACTTTTCATCTCCTATTTCTTTCGCAGCAATTAACGCCTGCTGCACTCTCAGCAATGCTCTCCTTCTCACTTGCATGTCCGTGTCATTTCGTAATGCCTCCTGCTGTTGATCCACTTCCCGTAAATACGCTATATTTAACAAACAACAGAAGGAAGACATTTAAAGAATTATCCACTACGATACGTTGCGTTACAAGAAAACAGATACAAGTACAGCTAAGAAATACTAGAAAAATACAAAATAAAATTTCACTGTATGTTAATTGTTTATTTCTCAAATACACGACGATCTTTGATATCGTTTCATTTACGTGACTTAATTGTCTACAGATTTTCAAGTCAGCATAACGAAAATATTTTAAATACAAAGATTGACTAACCATAACCTTACACAGACACACACACACACACATATATGCGCGCGCGCTACACTTTTTAAAAGTTTGTTAAGCTGAATTACTTTGACAAGTGGCGTCGAGTTCCCGAAGTCGGGAAACATGCCGTTGCAAATCGTTGGGTAGATTTTCCACACAGTCCAAATAGTTCTCGATGTACGTCGCGGAATATAATGCCTCGACTACAGCTTGGTTTAACATGTTCGCTCGCTTACGAATCTCCCTCGGCAGTTAAAACCCATTAAAACCGTCCATTCGTGAATAAATTCTTCGGTACCGCTGCGACAACTTTCCCGGCTTTTCGCACCATTTATACAGAAGTATTGTGATTAAGTGATTAATTCATTGACAACCGCACCAATCTGAATCAATTAAATCGTAGGAACCGTAGGTAAACTGTTGTGGACCGTTTTCAGATGCTCCATCTGTATTTGTCATCGGAAACGAACATGGCGGCTGAATACCTAGCTCAAGTTTCGCAAATTTCTTTCTCGCAAAACAATACTACTTTTACATAAACGAACATTTCTCCGCGTGCAAAATTTTCCAAATAGATTTATCTATAAAATTCTCTAAAATTTTCTATGAACATTTTTTACATTACGTTATGTGCATACATTTTTTACATAAAATTAAACATTGCTAGAGTATCTCAATAATTATCAGTAATTCTAAATTAATCATTTTAAGAATAATGAACGCAAAGCTTGCAATGGAATAAGCGATTATTGTTTTGCTGAATGAATGAAAAGTAAATGTCACTCGACGATTTACGAGTTGACAAATCATTTGTGAAGCTTTACAATTTTTATCGTGCAGTGAAACAGAGAAAATTGTACGATCGTTTCCATATGAAAAATTGTTGGTGATTTAAGCGCTGATTTGACTAGCCCTCTGACGTCAGAACTTGTAGCACGGACTGCTACCAATCCCGTCTCAAAACCCTATTTGATTTCGTTCGGTGGAAGAAAGAGTCGTGTTTAGGTCTCGTGTGCCGCAAAATCTGTGTGACGGTTACTAAGAAAATACTCGTTCCCTTGGTTTCAAATCCTAGCCGAAGATGACGTCCACAGGAACCTTCCAAGGATTCGGCGACGACAAGAGGAAATCTAGCAAGTAAGTGACACGCTCCCATTTATTCTTTATCTGTCGCAGAAATATCGTATGGGTGTTGTGCGATCCCTTTGTGCCAATGGTGCGTCCTTTATTTATTTCGACCATTTCAACGTTAAAAGAAACGAGAACAGGATCATTTACAAGCAGAAATCCATTCATCATGAACAGTTACCATTGTGTTCATTGTTAACATCATCGATCTCTTAACAATACCAATTTTATTATTCGAATCGTTTTATCTTTTTGCAACCGACACGATCGAACGAATTGTTGTCGCATTAAATAGAGACAGCACGGTTAAACATTTATTTCTGCAAATAGCAACAGAAAGAAACGAATGGCGTCCCATTGGTTGCTGACTTTTTGTTATTCACGGTGCGTCAGTTTGAACCGGTCATAACCGGACAATCCGTGATCCTTTTTTTGCCTTGGTAATGTTTTGGCAAGTTGTAATACTAACAATGGACTTATTCATTGGAATTATTCATTTGTGATTTTACTTTCGTTGATATTTCCTGTGTGTTTTTCGATACATTGGGGTCTCGTGAAATAAATGTGCATTGTAGTATGTTGTCATTTATATGCCATCATAGGATAACCGGAAATTGGTGCACCGAGCCCTTCCTTGACAGGTGTCTTCGTCTCCTCGGATACATACTATTCATTAATTTCCAAACGTATCATTGTCATTGAGACACGAATTTCCAAAGTTTTTCTAGTTTATACTGCATTGTCTTGTTGATCCTTTCGAAAAAATATAGCATTAAAAATGCTCTTAAATTTATTTATCTTCGCGATATTACGTTCTCGTGTTTTCCTTTTTTTTCGAATAAAAACAGATAATATTCTATCCAATATTTATATATGTATATATTTGTTGTATATCTGGCGATTGTAGTGTCGGTAACGTCTCAACTACACCGTAGTCATAAGTGCGAAGGAATGGCAACAGATTGCGTTCCCTGTACCACCGCTACTGTGCATTTTCAAAAGTCGATTGCATTCGAAAATGGTCGTCTTTACGTATACTTGCGCAAGACCTTTTACCTAAGAACAATACATGACCAACGGAACATTTCGCGAATTCCAAAAGAGTCTTTAACCGTAAAAAATTGAATTGATCGATCACGCTAATCTGTTCGCTCGATCTTTCCCACATTTTCCGACGTGTGCGCGACTGAAAAAATTCTGCGTCTCTGCACTGCGGTTCGCGGGTAACCTTAAGCCGTGGAATGTAGTCTCAACTTTATGCAATGTATATAACATGTAAATATCGTAATTAAGAAAGCGGGTCGTTTACATAATCCTTTTCTACTTTGTAAGGTCTTGGTGAGTGAGTTTACCTCTGCGAGTGTCGCGTTACAAGTCTGTCGTTTTCGTGGAAAAAACTCGCGGTTCACCGCGTAACATTGCAGTGCATGTTTCTAATAAACGGATCGGCTCACTTTCTTGCCGTAACGAAAAATCCGAATGGAAAAATCCATGCGCGTCGTTCAGCTGAGAACGCAGACATATTTTCATAACATATTCAATCGCAGCCTGTCACAATAAACGACGCGTTTGTCGCTTTCGTATAAACGCCGAGGCTCGGGCTCGCACACATTCAAATTACCGGACGTCCGGTAACCATGATATCTGAAAATGACAGGCGGCTAACCCTTTCCCGGCATGCATCCTGCGGCTGGATGAATCATTTTTTTTTCGCGGATCTACTGTTTTCGAACACAATCGTGCGTCGCATGAGGGACATTGTGTATCGAGTACTTAAATATAGCAATCGGTGTACAGATAGTGTTCCGCTGCCGGGTTAGCGAGTCAAAAAATTAATGATAAAACTTTTTACCCCAACGCGGTGGTAGGGATAGATTTCAAACACGAATATCAGATCTTTTTGTCATATTTCAAGGCATTGCTGTAATGCACAAGGTTCCGAGACACGAGTCACGCTGCTCGAGGTTGAGTCACCCGACGTCGCCATAGTTCCTAGCGTGCCGCATAGAGGCGTATACATTTAGGTACCCGAAGCTTCGTAATTGCACAGCCATGCCATATGATGCTCTACCCACTCTTTATTCTCCCTCTTTCCGTTTCTCTCACGCACACCCTTTATTTCACCCATTTTTCCATACCTCTCGCCGGGTTTTTTTTTTTGTTGTTCGGACGTCGCAACCGGGGAGACAATTCTGGGAATATCGTCGTGCTCGTAGGGAAACATTCATTTTGAATGCTCTTGTTCGCGTGCGTTGCCACTCAATTGGCTGCCGTTCGGACGGTGACGAATCGCCGATTTATATCATTCGAATTCATTTCCTCGGGAATACGCTGTTTGCAAAAACAGAAATTGTTTTGGGCGAGAATTACCGTATTAACCCAAGTTATTGTGGTCATATGGAGTAATGGGAATGACAGGAATTTATAATCTATGATTAGCGGATTTTATGAATTTATGTCAAAAATGACTAGGTGTAATTTGAAACGGTAAAAATATTAGAAGAATTCAAAGTAAAATTCAGGTGGAAAACTTTTATTTGCTGTCTAGTAATAAAGCAAGTGTAAAAGTGAAATAAATTTTTTTATGTACAGAGCATTAAAAGAAATGTCTGTAGTGTACGAAAAATATATGAAGTGTACAAATTAGTTTGCATAACAATGTTATAAGAGAAATCTGTGGTCGCAGCTGTAAGACGCCTGCCGCAAGACATTCGGACGTCTGAAAGACGTCTGAACGGCTCCCGAAAGTCTCCTGAATATCTTGTTTATCTTTAAAAACGACATAAAAAAGACGTCTATGAGACGTCGGGTGCTATCTGGAGTTGTAATTTTGTCATTTTCGAGATATTGCCGTTTTAAAGTTTTGATTACTAATTCTTTGACATAGGACATTGGTTGAATTGCATTATTTTTTCTATATATTTACATATATACATATATTTTTTTCTGGTAAATACGTAAATCCTATACTCGGCTACTAAAGCTCAATTAACGCATGAACTGAAATTTTTTGAAATTGTGACGTGCGGCGTTTTTGCGGTGTTTGCCATAAGGTTTTGCCATACGGTTGATAAGAAGGAAATGTATTGCGAAGTTCGCCCACGTGTGTCCGGCTACTTGTCGCGGCGTTCAGACCCTATAAGGTAAAGAGACGCAAGGTATTTTCGCTAGGTGCAAAATCTGCGAAGAGTGCGGCACAAAGGATAAATATAACCGGCGCGGCGGTCGCTGGCACGGAGAAATAGCTAGAGAGAGAATGGTTTCGGTAACATAGGTGGACTGTCGAAAAGAAGGTTCTTCGCAAGAGTATAGAAATCTATATTCTATCGCATAGAATAACATTATTAGATATTATCGATATAAGAGTATCGGCAGGTTGAGCGATCGTGAGGCACGAGACTGGTATCCCGTTGGGAGGCTGGTCGTTCGCGCAGACTCCGAGAAAACCGGCCTAAGGCCCCGTGCACACGAGGATCGTTCTCTCCCTACGCAAAGTCGGTGCCGGACGCGAGAGACGCAGTCGATTCGAACCGTCAGTGGATTTCGCGATTGTACGGAACGCGGCACGCTTCCTCTATCGTGTTCCTCCAGTTTTTCGAGGTGGCGCCTCCTCCTCGTGTGGCGCGCGTCCGAGGTTTCCACTTCGCGATTCTGTCGCCGTTTCGTTCCAACGTGTTCCGTGGTTCCCGGGCGCGAGAGAGACAGACAGAGACGTGTGACCCAGCCTGGACTGACCCACGTCGGAGCTTGTTCGAACGCGCATAAACCGGCACACACGAGTTGTCGTCGTCGTTGTCGTCGCGACATTCAAACACGCCGTGCTTCAGTGTTACGAGAGGACAGTCGCGGACAGGTCATTCAAACGACGGAAAATCATGTGGGCAGGGCAGGACGATACCCAACGATTCAAAACCAGGTTTGTGAAGCGAACTGAATTCTTTTCCAGACAATTTACGGCTGGTTCCGTTTGCCCTTCGATCGTGCTGTCGAGTGGGTGGCAGGTGGGGGTATATATATCTATCGGCTGCGTCGTTCTTTTTCCTGTCATTTTGACAGACACGTTATAACCTCGAAACGCCTTTCTCCTCGGGAATGCACGATCGGGAGACAAGTTCGACGACCTGCCCTCCATCGATAGATCGGAATCGCGGCTCCGCAAACGCGATTAAACTAATTACGGTTTGCGGAATCGATGCGCGAGTATGCGGGGAGCCGCATGCTCCCCGCCTGTTGCTTGCGCGCTCTCTGCTTTACCGATCGAGGCCGCGGTCTCCTTTTAGAATTTTCTCGTTTATTTTCACGGTCCTGTATCCATGCGCATAGATTCCTCGGACCGCGTCTAGAACCTTTTCGGGACGAGGGAACCTCGTGGAAATGACTCGGCCTGTACAGAATACGATCGACCAGGTTGTACCTGTCGGTAACCGTCGAGATCGATCACTATTCGAGGACAGGAACGGGAACGGAAATGTAACAAAGTACATATTAGTAGAAGCGACAAATTTCGAGGTTAATCGCCCGCAATTAACGGTCCCAAGGAGAACGGGAATCGAAAGGGGCCCATCGAGAGAGTCCAGTTTCTATTTTTGCGATCGACGGCCGAAACAAGTACAGCGTCTCGAGACGGCCACGGAACCTGTACAAAGGTTAATGCCAGTGTAACGAGAGCAACCAGTTGCCGAGCCATGGGCTCGTGCTTCTTTTCCGTCGTGTTTCGTTTATTGGCCCGAGTCACGCTATATTCCCCACGGAATTTCCGTTCCACCGTTTTTTTTACTGTAGAAAATGTCGTAAGGGATTTATTTCGACGTTATACAGAATGTAAGAAAAACAAGGGGAATTTTTACAGAACAGGAATATTCAAATTAGTGATAGGCACTATCGACTAAATTAAATTATCGAATAATTACTATTTAGTTGGTACATACTATCGAATATTTTTTAGTCGAAAGTTTTTAGTCGACTGAAATTTCGTTTTAGTGGTTACGTCTAGATTGCGGGCTATAGTCTATACCTATATATAGGTCTCATCTCTCACTCACTCTTACAGCGATCGCATGCAATCGATTCATGAAGTAAGAGTCGTATAATAATAATGCGATATAAAGGCAAAGTGTTAATGAACTTTTTAAAAGCATATCTAACATTGATAGATATAATTATAAAATACTATTTTCTCTTTAGGTTGTGTCCCATAAATGCAATATAGAAATATTGTTATTTAATAATTGTATAATATTTGTAGTATAATAATTGTTATTTATGCTACATACACATGCTTATTGAACGAATTATTCGATACCGCTAATGAGTGAATGTATTTGATAGTAAATCTTATAAAATCTATTCAAAATTCCCGCCGTTAAAATTCAACCAATAGCTCGATAGTTTAAGCGACTGATCCAGTTAACTGAATTTAGTCGATAGTTTAAAAAATCAGTCGACTGAAAATAGTAGTTGGCTACTATCGATTTAGTCGGTAGTTTTAGTCGTTTTAGTCGCTCATCACTAATTCAAATATATGAGCATTAATGTAAATACATGTAGACGTTCCACCACGTGTAATTTTATGAGCACACTTAGAGCTAGTGTAATAACTAGTCTGCGGATTTTATGCATTTATGACGAAAATGAGGAGGTGTATTCTAAAACAGCGAAAACAGACGAATCTAGTGCTACTGTTATAGTATTTTCAATCTATTCAACATTTTAAGAAAGAAATTACAGTTTTATTTCAGCCCTGTTTGTTGCTAGTTAGGTAGAAAGTTTTTATTTTGCATGAAAATCCGCAGGCTTGTAATAACAGTGAAAGGGAACTATAGCTGCATACGTACGGTACATATTTATTTAATCATTTACCATGAAAGCATCTTTATAATTTCAAGAATTGTGAGATAAGAAATCTGGAGCCGATCATGTGGCCGGTGGTGTTAACACCAAACCTACCGAGCTGTAGAAATGGTTGACATGTGTCACCTTATAAAAATGACATCATAGAATTGATATAGATTTTCTGTGATTTTCATTATAACAAGTAGACTGCGGATTTTATGCATTTATGACAAAAATGGGTACGTACAGTTTAAAGCAGTGGACATATTAAAAAGATTTATGGACATTAGTGTATTAGTTTCAGCTTAATAAGAAAATTAAGCTTGATGGAAATTTTTTAATTGGTTCCTGTGTCTTACGATCAATGCAAACATTTTTTATTTTGCATAAAGATCCGCGGTCTAATAATATGTGTTCGAATACAAAAATGTATCCAATAAATCATTATAATTTCAATAATTGCAAAATAAAAAACTAGAAACCGGTCACTCGACCAGCGGTGGGTAGGTTTAGTGTTGAGGAATGACAACATATAAAGGCAACTTGTTAAAACAATTTCGTGGAAGACGTTACATCATGCGGAAGAAAGATCTTTTCCGTCGGAAATGTAGGATCCGCAATCTATTTGTAACTATTTCGCGTTCGTCTTATCAGCACGTACGGAGCCGACCGTGAAATCGATGAATCATTCGACGATACGCCGAGATAAGCGGCAAAGGGTGCCGACTCGTCGGTTTCACACAAAAGATAGTCTATTTCGGGAGGCTGGTTATCGCGCGAATCGATGAATCACTATTATCGAAACGGACGTCGCGGCATCCTTCGAGCGCGTAGCGAATAATCGATATTAATCGATATACATTGTATTCATCCATCGGATGCATACGCCGGGAGGGTTTCCGGTTTCTCCGGGAGCTTTTCTTCGATTGTATTATTACAATCGGCGTTTTCGTTGCACAAAGCCCGGCCTCGCTGTGGCGAGAGCCGACTGTGACACGGTTCACTTTGTCGTGTGGGTAGAACTCGTTTTTAAACAGGACCCCGGTGTACAACGAGCGCATTCGAGCGGCCAGGTTTAACTAAATATTCCTGCTACTCTCGAGAGCAGACCGGAGACGATTTCCCTTCGAAAAGGATCGAACGATCCTGCGGGAATACAGAAAATCAGAGACTTTAGCATCTGCCTTCGCTGAGGAAGAATTACTTCAAATGAACTAGGGAACCTTTTTTTTCAAGGCTTCCGACTGTTTTGGGGGGGGGTCCCATGGAAATCACCGATACAAATTTCTCCAACACGGTTTTCACTGACTACATTTCACCGACTCCAGATTTCACCGACAATAACTTTGGCCGACAACGCCTTTAACCGAAAGCGACTTTGATCGACAACGATTTCGACCGACAACGAATTTGTCCGGCAACGATTTTGACCGGCTAATACTGGATAATACTCGGATAATACTGTGGTCGTCTCAAGTCGTTGTTGATCAAATTCGTTGTCGGTCAAAATCGTTGTCGGTCAAAGTCGTTTCCTGTTAAAGGCGTTGTTTTGGGACACTTGTTCAATAATTACTAATGCAAGCATCTTTGTAATTTCGATAATTATAAAATAATTAAAAAATGTGAAATCAATCAATTTGACCGATCGTAGTATGGTTAGTGTTAATCAGAGTTGGACATTGATCGATTAAAATTTTAATCAAAATTGCTTGATTAATGTGTACGATTAAAAGAGTAATCATTGAGAAATGGACGATTGATTCAATCGATTGATGAAGTTAATCGTCAATCATTGATTAAAAAAAGAAATCATCAAAAAATCGGAGAGTGATTTAATCAATTGTTGAAGTTCACGGTCTATCCATAAATTGTAATAAGGAGGGAGAGAGAGACAGAGAGCGGAGATTTACATCTTTTTTCAGTATGCACATAGTTTTGATTCCGTATTTCATTTCGAAATTTCAGCAGTTCATCATTAATCAATTACCCGATTGACGATTACTAGACACTGCGGATGTTTATGCAATTTCCAATTTTTAGAGACAAATTTTTAGAAAGTGGAATGAAATAAAATTCTTTTCTTAATGGGAACAGTCTTTGTAGATCGAAAACAAATAAAAATCGTATTGAATTTTATCGAATTTGATATTCTGGCATTTTTCGAACATTTTTATGAGCCATAAATGCATACACATCCGCAGTCTAGTAATCGTCAACCGCAATTAACGACTGAAGTAGGAGTTAGTTGCGCTTAACGATTGTAGTAGAAATTTATTCGTCAATCGTTGATTAAATTTTTGCCGAACTCTGGTGTTAATAACAGTTGAACTACAGTCTTCGATCAGAAATCGGTTCCCACAGCATCGCCCCTAATTCATCGGTTTCCGCCGACAGAATGATCGGTGGGTCACGCATCGAGTCGTATCGGATCGTATTGGTTTGAATCGAATCGAATCAAATTGAATCGATCACCAATGTGTCTCTGCCGATACGTGAACGCGAAAACCGTCTTATTTGCCGAGGGCTAACCATAAGATCGAAAGGCACGATGGGACGCGACGCGATGTCGTCGTTAGCTGGTAGTTAAGTCCGTTAACGACGGGGTCAGGGTATTTAGCCGCGTGCTGGACGATCCCGGACAAGCTCGGACAGTTTTACCGCGTATCGGGCATCGACCCTTTACGCGCCGGCAATTTTTTTCGATGCGAACTACGTTTTTCCCCGGGATCCTCGTCCTACTCTAATTGCCGTCAATCTGCGGATCAGGGGAGGGGAGAGGAGGGCCACTAGAACCGCCTGAAAGCCACTCGAGATAATAAAGTCGAGTAGCAGTGTCTCGTTTCGTCTCGTCACCGCTTTGGTCGCGTGGGTGGTTCACGCGCCGACGACTTTCCTCGTCTTCTGTCGCGTCTCATTCGTTGTCTTATCGGATCGTGTTAATCGGCCTGCTAAAGGACCCAAAGGGAGCCCCGCATCAGATCCTCTAGATCTCTCTGAACCTTCATTCAATCCTCGCGCTACTACAGCCGAGAGATATCTCCACGACATGGGCACGGTTGGCGCCCCTCAATCTCTTGCTTCCCTCTCCAACTTTTCCTCGGGAAGAAACGACGACGGTGGATTAAAGTAATTGAACTGTACCGCGTTTACGCGGACAACCCGTGTTCAACAGCGATCCCCGGTTGGGATTCATCCACGTTCGATCCGCGCGGATTACTATGATCGCTCACTGCGGTTCCCGAACGTCCTCTTTATTAGCGAACAATATGATTACGATGGAATCCGAATAAACCACTTGGGAATAAATACTTCTAGCTACACTGGATATTCTAAGTCAGTGCTAGGCAGTGTCGCCAGAATCGATCAAAACTGGTCGATTTTCCCACACTCCGCCTTCTCCCCTTCCACTATCCCATTCCAGCACCATGATCATACTCCAACGTCCCCCAATAAGACCGTAGACTGGTTACGTATTAGTCTGGTTATCAGAGAGGGGATAAACTGTATTCCCCTCGATTTCCGCGATCTGGCGGCACTAGTGCTGGGCACGGTTGGGGCCCCTCAAACGCTTGCTTACCCCACCAACTTTTCTTCCATGCAGCACGCATCTTCATTGCGTTCGCTGCTGTGTCGTGTGTCTTCGTTGGCCCACCGTAACGGCGCTTACTGGAAGGGGGCAGTGGGCGCTACTGTGGGGACAGTTTTGCCTCAATTGAGGCAAATGTGCCCAGCACTGTTCTACGATATCGTTGACGCTATCCATTGGCGAGAAAAAGTCGCGACAGGATCTTGCATCTCGGGTTCTGATCACCTGGACTCTAATCGCAAAACACTCTATCCTATGTCTCATCTACGACCTAATCGCCAGACTCAACACCTTGGGTTAGGTGGACCTCCCAGAGTCCAAATGATCTTCTAGGCTCTGGATGTCCCGGTTGATCGAACCTCATGCGAGTTTGGGCCTAATGGTGCCTCGAGTCGTTCTCCGACTTCAGTTAATCTTTCGAGGGAAGCTGGTACTTTCAAGTTTCAAGCGAATTATGTTTGTCAGACTGCCCGGATACTTTGTTGGAACGTTGTGCGTACACCGAGCCTCTCGTTTCCCTGAAACATTCGTTCGTACGAAATTACGAAACTGTCGGGCATCTGAAGTTCCATCGCGAGCGATGAACATGCTCCGTTTATCCACGATGGATTAGTTCCCAATTGATACGATTCTAAGAGTTCTTTACTCGCTATCTCGGAGCAAACAGTATCGAAATTGTCCTCGAGTGGATACAACGCGTGATGATACTCTGTCAAGACCAACTATCGAGAGGAACACTTAAGCGAACACGTACCTTATCAGTAACCGAGTTTATCAGGGTGTCGTCGAGCAGAATTGTTCGTGGTCCTTCTTTCGAGATGAATCATTTTGCGGTCGACCAGGCGCGCAAAGCGTTTTCCCGAGCAAGCATGCGAAGGTCCTGGAAATTATTATTATTCCGTTTATGGAAATTATTGGAAAAGAACGATTGACGTGCAACGGAACAGATGTTCGCACGGCTCAATGGAAACGATTTCCATTCATTTTCACCGTTTTTAATCCGCCCTATGTTCCTCCGCGGTCGCGTTCCCAGGGCGTGTCGCGTTTCATTCGATACATCGAAGCGTACCGTGCGACGCGAAGCGACGTGACGCGCGAAATGCAACGCGAAATGCAACGCTCAGAGAGAAGAGGTGTGCAGCACAGTGCTGCAGTGCAGGCCGCTGCGTGGTTGTCGTCGGTGTCCTGTTGCAGTGGGAACCGTCGCTTTTCTCTCGCGACTCGTTTCACCGTTCCTCTTCTACATTCTCGTGTTCCGTTCTCATTCGACCGGTTTCAAAAGTCTGCGGTACTGTCCTCTGAAACCGTCAACATTTTTCCGTCTTCGTTTCTGCCGTTTAACTAAATGGTCCGATCCATTATCTAGACTTAGACTCTGTACTGGTCCCCTCTCTGGGGATACGTCGTGAATCTAGCGAATAAAGGTCGGGTTATACATATAAACCATCAGATAGAATAATGTTGTTTTGTTACCCAGATTTGTGTCAACTATTTTCGAACGGAAATGCCTCTGCCAGGCTTCGTTCCGATATTTCTTTTCGGGACGAAGCCTGGCAGACATTTCCGTTCGAAAATAATTGACGCAAACCTGGGTAACAATATTCTGTCCGATGGCCTGAACTGGCTTAGATAACCCGACCTTAACTTGCGCGTTCCGAGGGGACTCGAAATATTCCTCTATTCCCTTCGTGTGTCGCGAGAACAAACGAGTCCAGGGAACAAGAGGTTAAACACTGTACCTAGAAGAGATCTCGGATCATGAACGGGGTGGATTTGCATGCGTGGACATACCACATCGATGCCCGTTTCCATTGGCATTCGCGTCTTGGCCGTTGTTAGCGAATTCGTTCACGAGCAGGTACTTGGCAGCTCTAACAGCGTGTCGGATTGAATGCAATCACGGCTGATAAGCGGCTACAATGTCTACGCAAATAGACGGTGATTGCTATTGTTCACGACAATACGATTACGTTCATTTAGCTATGCCTTTCTCCCCGATTAAACGACGCGGCATTTCTCCGACGACGTGCTCTAGAACCTTCCTCTCCCTCGTAAACCCGAAAAAAATCTAGAACCTTCTCTCGATTCTCTGCTGTGGATGAACCTTCAGACCGGAAGACACTAGCAGCAAACTAATTAATTCGGCCTGCTTTCAGTTTTCGGTTACGTTAGCGGCGCGAATCGTCGCGGAATCCTCTAATCCCGTTAATCCGCAGGAAATCGGATCGAATCGGATTGAATTGAATCGAAGGTAATTAACGCGACAGTTCCTCCGATGAAAACACGCCCATAGAAAGTCGCGCGGAAGAAAGCGCGCGCAACACTTTCCTCGACAGCGAACGAACGTCATCTGCAATCGGTGTCGCCAGAATCGACCAGAACTGGTCGATTTTCCCACACTCCAACCAGCGTCGTCAGATCGAGAAAATCGAGGGGAATACAAGTACACTCCCTCTCTGATGACTAGAGTAATATGTGACACGTTGCGCGACCAGTTTACGGTTTTAGTGGGGGACGCTGGAGTGTGCTCATGGTAATGGAATGGGATAGTGGAAGGGGAAAAGGAGGAGAAGGAACTGACTCCAACATCCCCCACTAAGACTGTAGACTGGTGACGTATTAATCCGGTTATCAGAGAGGGGGTAAACTGTATTCTCCTCGATTTCCTCGATCTGGCCAGATGAGGGGAAAAAATTGTCCTCTCTCTGCCAGTTCCGGATCAGTCACGTGACATACACGTCAGAGATGGAACGCGTCACCTGATCGGGCCGTGGTGGAAGGGGAAAGTAGAGTGGGGAAGCAAGTTTCAATCTGGCGACTCTGATTGGTACATATCGCTTTAGAAACGTGAAAAAATTGAATTTGTTTCGACTTTATACGATTCTTATGACAAAATGTCATTGAATCATTTCTTATCGAAGCGTCTTTATAATTTCAATAATTGTAAAATAAGAAGGTTTGGAACTCTGTCACTGGTACCAGAGTCGCCAGATCAGGTGAGCTGACTCAAATTGAGGGGAACAAGTTGCGTCACGTGACCTAGCGGAAGTGTGGGGGAGTAGAAGGGGAAGGTAGAGTCTGACTAAATTTATTGGAAAAATTTATATAGAATGCCGAAGAAAGTATTGAATGAAGAAAATAGCTGTTCAGAACGCGTTTATCTCGACTTATAATGAAAATGTGGAAAATAATAAGCGATCGGGAATCGCAAACATCATGGTTTTTCACGGGTTTATGCCGGCAACCGCGACTCACGGCGTCGCCCGAGAAAAATTGTTGGATCATGCAGCAAAACCCCGCTTCAGCCTGATTGCGCCGCTCTCAGCGAAACGAACTTTCAGCCGGATACCTCGTGTCTCGAGCGTTTTCTTGCCTCGGTGGCCGCCTGCAGGAAAATATGACCGATCCGGACCAGCGTCTACGGTTTTATCACAATAACCGAAGCTTTTTCCCCGTGTAATCATCCGTACGTGATTACGCTCCGAGCATCGCCGTTTTTCTAGCTACGGCACCCATTCCTTTTTCCAGCTGGTGCGCGTTCGTTTTTCGATTTTCTTCCCACCGGTTCTTTGTTCCTGGCAAATTACTTTCAATCGGCCAGGAATCCCGCTCGAGAAAATTGTGAAATAGTGCGCCCCTCGGCTAATTCCCGATCGCCTATTCCTTGGTTCTTTCTGGATGGACCGCTTTCGTCAGATCTCCTTCGGATAGTCTTGAGATCTTCGATTCTTCGATCTTCTTTTTAACAGACTTAGTGAACAATAGCTTCTACTGGTTGCTAGGAAATCAGCCAAAATACCCCATTTTTCTATTTCCGATTAGTAGAATCCTTAGAGTCCTTATAACTCTTTTTAGATTGTATTTTTAGAAAATCTTTTTTGCAGATCATTTAATAAACCAATGCTTCTAATTGCTTACAAAAGATCAGGTCGTTTGGTACAATTATAAAAAAGTTATTCTGTTTTAAAGAATCTTCACTCTCAAAGAGTCCTCCACTGTATAAACTCGTGCAATTTTTATTATTTTTCTTGAAAAAAATCGCACGTGTACCTCAAATACCATTAAACATGTCTGAGAACTCTCAACGCAAATTGTCCGATAGTTTTTCTGGAAAAAATTCCTAAGCATCTATCTTTTTCCTTATAGGTAACTATGAGTGTTTGATGGTGCAACGAACGATCGAAAAAGATAAAGCAAAGACCACACGAAGCAGGGTCGCTGGTCGCGTCGGTTCCACTCGAATCCGACGGTGATCGCAAAACATCGCATTAATGTACCGAGGAACGATCTCGCGGGGATTACGATCTAAGGAGGATGTATGGTGACCGAGGCCGGGTACACGTGTCCGGCATGCACGGGACACAGCCGCGGATATTTAACCGTCCGTGAACGTCCGGCGCGGCGCTTGGGCAGCATCCAGTCTTGAATTTTCCTCGCTCTGGAACTGGAACTGGAACGAATCGAATGTCGTTCCGAGAACCGGGCCCTGTCCGTTGCAATGATCGTACCGTTTTACGGGTTTCTTGTTTCGATGATCGATCATCCGAGCACTGCGCGCGACCTTCGCTGGATCGCCGTACCAGTGAAAGATCCGTGGATCTACCGCGCGGCGTTCGTGAATACGAAGTCAAATGACTTGGTCGACGAGAACTCTGGATCCTGGCAGAAACGGGAATCAATCGAGAGTGCATATGTAATTTCTTCGGCGAAGATTAGCAATTGCGGTAAAGCAATACAGAGCGTCCCGAAAATGTTGCATTTCAAGCAACTTTTTCCTTTGCGGAAATGTTCTCCGCGGCTATGTTAAGGAGTTATTAACGAAAATCACGGACCAATCGTCTGACTCAGCGCCTCGGATTTACTTACTCGTGACGGCTGAGTTTCGAGGGCTACGCCCCCTTGACCCGGCCGCCCATCTCGCTCCCCGTGGCGGTCCTAGTTCGGAGCTCCTCAGGCGCGTTCCATACTCGCTATTCGTGGCGCCTAGAAGAACTAGGGGAGCGAGACGCGCGGCCGGGTCGAGGGGGCGTAACCTTCGAAACTCGGCCGTCGCGACTAAGTCGCTGGTCTGACGTTTTTCGTTAATAATTCCTTAACGAAGTCGCGAAGAAGATTTTCATAAAGGAAACAGTTACTTCAAATAACCTTAGGAATCGCCCGTTTCAAATACAACATTTTCGGGACACCCTGTATATTAGCCTGGACGATTTTTGTGATAGAGGAAGGCATCGCAGTGGTTAGTTTCGCTATCGACATACAGCGTTTCTTCCTACATCGTTTCTCAGCGGCGAGATTCTTATGTCGAACGCATAAGCGGGGAACACGCCCCGCCTATGGTTTACCTTGGAATGCTACGCGCTGTGAAAAAGTGCGAGCACTAAAGAGAGCAAGAACCACCGAGTCGAGCCTCTACGATGAAAACTGTTTCCGCACGGTTCTGGCCGGATCTGTAGCCTTGTGATCTTCTAATACGCTTCGTCTGGAGATCGCTGGAGATCTCTTCGTCCCTCCAGACGATCCACCGAAATTCCTGAAAGCGTGCAGGCTGCAGAAACAACATTTTAAATGCTTTCACCGTTTTCTTTTCTTTGTTCTTTTACGTCGCTTCTTCAACTGCTAAGTTATTAACCGTTGCTTATTATTCATTCTGATCTAAAACGTATAAAATCTACTGTCTACCGATAACAGAGACGTAGGATTTTGTTAAAGTCTAACGTTGAAGAATTTTTGCTTGAAATCTTAGCGAGTTGAAATCTTAGCGAGTTGAAATCTTAGCGAGTTGAAATCTTAGCGAGTTGAAATCTTAGGGTTGCCAACCGTCCCAGATTGTCCCGGAGTTGAAGTTGTTGTCTAGAATCCTGATTGAATGTCAAATTATGTGAAAAACTATGATTTAGATTTAGTGTTGTTACTAGACTGCGGATCTTTATGCAAAATAAAAATGTTCTTCATTGATTGTGGGAAGCAGGAATAAAATAAAAATTGATTTCATCCCTTAATGACTTCATCGCATTAAAAACAACATTGCAATGTTCTTAAAGTTTTAACAAATTTTAACATAAATGTCTAAAAATCCGCAGTCCAGTTATTGCTATCTATATAAGAGGACCGTCAGGCTTGCATAATAATTGAAAAAAAGAACATTAAAAACTATATTATCATTTTTATGTACAAAAAAAAATTACCTCGGAGAAGTAGTTATGTTAACTTCACAGTGTAGAATATTGTGAAAATTATTATTAGACTCCGGATGTTTATGCAAGATAAAACGTTTGTGCATCAATTGCGAGACGCAAGAGCTAAATATAAATGTATATTCTTCATGAATAATTTTAATGTGGTGAAAATAATATATTAATGCTCTTAACCCTCGTACACTCCCCAGAAATAGTTGCATAGAAGATTCTACGATACTTTCTCACCTATTTTTGCTTCACACTTTAAACTAATAAACTTTGCTTCATTTATCACGTCACATTTTAGAGAAATACGTCTCAGATAAAGAGGGACCAATCATTTTTTTTATAGTATGCAAAAATAGTAAATGGGTGAACTTTCACCCTGAGCAACGTATGAGGGTTAAAGTCTTTTAATATCTTCACTGTTCTAAATTGCACTCGCATTTCTGTTATACAGTGAGTGTAAAAAGTATTCGTAACGCCCTTTAAAATAGAATAACTTTTTTATAATGGTAGCAAACGATCCGATTTTTTATAATCAATTAGAAGCATTGGTTTACGAAATGATATGCAAAAAAGATTTTCAAAATAATTCTAATTTACAAGGTTACATGCAAAAATGAAAACGGCATTTTTTAAAACTTTTTTGTTTGGGCCCTTAATGAAAACTTAAAATATATGTTTTGTAGATCTATGTTAGTTATACACATACTGAAAATTTCATCGAAATCGGTTGACGCAGGAAAAAATGACACACATCAAAAGATATACGATTTTAAGCAAAAACTGATCAAAAGCCGTGTAAAACCACGATTTTCATCATTTTTAACCGCTTGTAGCTCGTGTGTACGTTAATCGATTTCGATGAAATTTTCAGCACGTGTGTAACTACTATAGATCTACAAAATATACATTTTAAATTTTCATTAAGGGTAACCTTGTAGATTGTAATTTTTGGAAAATCTTTTTTGCATATCATTTCGTAAATCAATGCTTCTAATTGATTATAAAATATCAGGTCGTTCGGTACAATTATAAAAAAGTTATTCTATTTTAAAGGGTGTACGAATACTTTTTACACTCACTGTAAATGCATAAAATCCGGAGTCTAATTATTACATGTCCCGGAATAGTTTCAGAAAAAGTTAGTGACTCTAGCCTGGCTTGATAACGCAAGGAGAATGAGTTCGAAGGATTCATCTGCGTGTTCGACGACCGGCGAAACGCGTTTCCCAAGTAAAGATCGCGAAGGTTGATTTCCCGCTTGTCCAGTGGAAATGTGTGTCAAGATCAATGGAAAAGTAAGTAAGAAGGACCGAGACCGGTATCGGACACGTCTTCTATTAGAGGAACGAGCAAATATGAGCAGCGCGGCGCGGTGCGGCGCGCGCTTTAATTTCCGACGGCGGAATTATAGTTGCGGCGTCGCGGGTCTGCCAGGAGAGCGTGGTCAACGAAACTGCGAAAAATGGCATGCACGCCGGAGCATGATTCCGGTCTCTGCCTCTCTCTCTTTCTTCGCGATGCTTCTCCATCTTCGCTCGTGCTCGCTCAATTACGGCAGAAATTTCGCGCCGCCGCGAGACGGACGCAGGAAACGTTAGATCGGTTCGGGAAGAAACGACGACGGTGGATTGAAGCCGCGTAATTGAACTGTACCGCGTTTACGCGTACAGCGTAACACGTACGCGAACACCCCGTGTTCAACGGCGATCCACGGTTGGGATTCATCCATGTTCGATCCGCGCGGATTACTATGATCGCTCGCTGCGGTTCCCGAACGTCCTCTTTATTAGCGAACAATATGATTACGATGGAATCTGAATAAACCACGGGAATAAATACTTCTAGCTACACTGGATATCTTAAGTCAGTGCTGGGTAGTGTCGCCAGAATCGACCAAAACTGGTCGATTTTCCCAAACTCCGCCTTCTCCCCTTCCACTATCCCATTCCAGCACCATGATCATACTCCAACGTCCCCCAATAAGACCGTAGACTGGTTACGTATTAATCTGGTTATCAGAGAGGGGATAAACTGTATTCCCCTCGATTTCCCCGATCTGGCGGCACTAGTGCTGGGCACGGTTGGGGCCTCTCAAACGCTTGCTTACCCCACCAACTTTTCTTCCATGCAGCACGCATCTTCATTGCGTTCGCTGCCGTGTGTCTTCGTTGCCCCACCGTAACGGCGCTTACTGGAAGGGGGTAGTGGGCGCTGTGGGGACAGTTTTGTCTCAATTGAGGCAAATGTGCCCAGCACTGTTCTACGATATCGTTGACGCTATCCATTGCCGAGAAAGAGTCGTGACAGGATTTTGCATCTCAGGCTCTGACCACCTGGACTCTAAACGGGAAACACTCTATCCTAGGTTTCATTGACTCCCTATGTCTTGGACTCTCTATACACTCGATCGCGTTCCTAGACTTGCGATCTACCACCTTCCTAGCGACGAAGGTCTCTAGGTCCTTGCAGAAGATACTCGTACAGACTTCCTATCAGCGCTGGTCCGCATCCCAACCCTCTGGATCCAGTCTGCTCACCTGGACTCTAAACTAAAAGACTCTATCACCTTCCCAGGTTTCATTGTCTTATACAGATCAATCCTCGCGGGAGATGCTTCTACTAATTCTAAACTTAGTCTCCCTATAATCATGTTGACATTGCTAGGTATCCTAATCGCCAGACTCAACACCTTGGGTTAGGTGGACCTCCCAGAGTCCAAATGATCTTCTAGGCTCTGGATGTCCCGGTTGATCGAACCTCATGCGAGTTTGAGCCTAATGATGCCTCGAGTCGTTCTCCGACTTCAGTTAATCTTTCGAGGGAAGCTGGTACTTTCAAGTTTCAAGCGAATTATGTTTGTCAGACTGTCCGGATACTTTGTTGGAACGTTGTCGGACCTGTGCGTACACCGAGCCTCTCGTTCCCCTGAAACATTCGTTCGTACGAAATTACGAAACTGTCGGGCATCTGAAGTTCCATCGCGAGTGATGAACATGCTTCGTTTATCCACGATGGATTAGTTCCCAATTGATACGATTCTAAGAGTTCTTTACTCGCTATCTCGGAGCAAACAGTATCGAAATTGTCCTCGGGTGGATACAACGCGTGATAATACTCTGTCAACTATCGAGAGGAACACTCAAGCGAACACGTACCTTATCAGTAATCGATTTTATCAGGGTGTCGTCGAGCAGAATTGTTCGTGGTCCTTCTTTCGAGATGAATCATTTTGCGGACGACCAGGCGCGCAAAGCGTTTCCCCGAGCAAGTATGCGAAGATCCTGGATGCAATTCGTTTATGGGAATTATTGGAAAGGAACAATTGACGTGCAACGGAACAGGTGTCCGCACGGCTCAATGGAAACGATTTCCATTCATTATCACCGTTTTTAAACCACCGGTGTTCCTCCGTGGTCGCGTTCCCAGGGTATGTTGCGTTGCCCCAACTTAGTAGCTACTCGTGACAGACAAAGCGCATCGTTTCTCCATGGTAACAGCGCTTATGGAAGGAGACAGTGGGCGGAGCCGAGCAGGGTAGCCTGACGAGGGGAGGGAGCACTAATTGAGGGGAAAAGTTACCCTCAGCCAGTGCCGGATTAGTCACGTGACATTGTAACCGACGGGCTGAGGCGGGTCAGCGGGGAATAGCGTTGTAGAAGGGGAAGGTAGAGTTGGGACACAAGTCTTGGCGAATTGAAGTAAATGTGCCCAGCACTGTCCTAAGTTTTAGGTTGTTAACGAAGTCTTTTGCTCTATAAATGATATTATCATCTGCTACAGTCTGCTACAGTCTTTACTACGTGTAATTTGAAAATATACAATGCTCCTATCACCAGTTTTTATTTTGGACATTTGGATAACCTAAGCAAATTTCTCAATACCAAGTAAAAAATGTCCGCGGAATCACAAAGATCGACCAAAGAGCAATCGCTAATCGCTATCGGGAGCGTCGCACTGAACCGTCGTTTACCCCGAGCGTCCACTTTATTAGCAAACAATACGCTTACGATGGAATCTGAATAAAGCCCGGAAGGGTTAGGGGAGGGTTGGAGGAGGTAAGGAGCGAGCTTGATGCTCTTAATTAGAGCTCGTGAGCCATCGGTGGCCGCGCAGAGCCCGAGTCCGTTCGCATCCGCGCGTGCAACGATCTTCGAGAGCGATTCCGCTCGCGGTATATACCCCTCCGCTAGATCCTGCTAGATCCTGGTAGCATCGCCGGCGTAATTACGATCGTATTTATCATTCATTATCCACAGCTGTTCGCGTATCGCGCGGCAGCCTGGCACGCCGAGATTCATGCGAGCACTCGAGCTCTGTGCTGAACCCCCGGTGGATTTACATCGTAATTCACCTAACGTTTGTACGTACACCCGACGACGTATATTCACCGAAACTAACGACACTTTTAACGAATTTCTTCGCGAGACCAGTTAGTAAATTCGCATGACGGATATTTATATTGGCGGTGAGGTTAGGGGAGCGTATATTAACGTTGAGTGCCGATTAATCGTCCGATCTCCGGGAAATCGCGGCGATTTATTCAGCGAAACCGAAACGGTAAAATTCTAGCTGAACAATTACTCTTTCAATTGAGAGGTTTAGTATCAGAACCAGCACAATTTTTATAAATTTTATAGGAGGGACGAAAAATATTTCACGCGCTGCCCATTTAATTTTTCCAGAAGAATTTATTTTCGTTTCGACAACCTTTGGCGTAGGATTCCAAATCTTTTTTCTTTTTGAAATTAGCAGTACTGTTTAATTATTTGCGAATAAAAATAATTTGGATTGAGGTGGTTTTGAAAAAATGGGGGTCTTTTTCTTCGTCCTTCATTCCAAATTTCGATTAAATTCATGTGGTATCTCAATTTTATGCCACGTATCAGCCTGTATAACCAAAAGTGTGAGTCGATTAATCAATTTATCATAGTAATGTTGATAATTAAATTATAGAAAATTTTATTGTTATTCTGAATATTCAGTCATGATAAAGAAAAAATACCTAAATAAATTGAAAAAAATAACAGGGAAAAACCTCTAGAAAAAAAAAAGAAAAAATTTATTTGTATACTACTGGTGGTATACTACTTCAGTGTAAGCATGAATTGAACTGGGTTTGAACTAATTGAGTTTGATTCATTCCAAATCGCTTTGTAGCGTGATAGTATCGACCAAGAACTATCAAATTACGAAAAAAAAACTTGAAAATTCATGGATTGAGCTGGTTTTGATAGTAAACGCCTCAATTATACAAATGAATAATACAACTTTCCTGATTTATTCCCGGTGGATAGTTGCGAGGAAAATGAATTTCGGAGAAAGTGGCGCGAAGTTGATGGCAGTTTTCACCGGACGATGAAGGTTCGATAATGGTTTTCTCGCAAAGATTGATCTTGAATTGCGGCGAATGGTGACCGCGAGAACCGATTTTCGTGCAACAATGATTCGCCGCGTTAACGTGATCTCAGACGTTCCAGACCGCGAAACGCGTTAATATGCTCGATAGAGGAGGCACGAAGAGGCCGCGACACGCGACCGACCGCTAGCTCTGCGCGGTCGTGCACGCACGACCGTCGCGGAATGTTGCGTGCACGCATTGCATGCACCCTGCACGAACGTTTCTTGGTCTAGGTTAGCTGCGCGTCGATTCGCCGCGGATATATCGGTTCCCCGACGAGATATAAGGCCGACGCACAGTGGTAAAATGTCTCATTCTAGCTGGACAAAATTAATTTTTCTCAATTAGTGAAAAAAATATTTAATTGAGAAAATACAGGGTGAGACACCTAAAACAGGCCACCTGAATAACTCGGCTGCTATTGGTGTTGGGAAAAAATGCATCAGACGGAACTTGCTTGGTTTCGAGGGGGCATTAATCTGATGTTCATAGCTTTTTTGTAGGTGGATGAGTGAAGGGCATATGAAGGTCACCTTCAGTTTTTTAAATAGAATGACCAATATTTTTGCTCGAATTCGAGCACGAAGCATAAAATTCTGCGTAAAAAGGTATTGACCTTCGTATATTATAAATCTAATAGTTAACGAAATTTTCAGTGTGCGTATAACTAACATAGATCTACAAAACATATATTTTAAATTTTAAGGGCCCACATAAAAAAGTTTTAAAAAATGCCTTTTTCATTTTTGCATTTAACCTTGTAAATTATAATTTTTGGAAAATCTTTTCTGCATATCTTTTCGTAAACCAATGCTTCTAATTGATTATAAAAAATCAGGTTTGTTGGTACATTTATAATAAAGTTATTCTATTTTAAAACTTTGTTACCTGTATTACAATTAGAATGGATTAGTCGAATAACCCCATTAGTCAACTAGCCCCGGTCTCCCCTATAGAGGATCGAGATATCGTGCGCATTTATCGAGAAATAAATACCTTGCGCGAATCGAATCGAATGGGTTCCGAGGAGCTCCTAGGAGCAGGAAACGATCAATAATCGATCTCGTTTTCTTAACTCGCGCGTTCCACCGGAAAATCGAGACACCTGACCGCGACGACATCCGTGATTTACCAGGCTCGTTCTCGTATTCTACATTTCTCAGAATTTAACGTTATCTCTCGTTTAATAACTATTCCCGTCGCAATTTGTCACGGTCGTTGACTCGGTGCTTCTAAGCGCAGAATACGTACTCGCGGCGAGGAGGAGGTGTGTACCCCCCGTTAGATTTGTTATCTCGATCGGGCATCGATGATACTTTTTTTTGCCGTTTCCACGAGAGCACGAAATTCATTTTACGCGCGTTGGAATCTCGATCGGCAACCCGATTTCTACCGTGAAATCCTAGAAAACGTATTCGTTCGTCGTTAACGAAGTCGGTATGCGTTCATTTTTATTTTAGCCGAAATCACTCACTTTCCACTGTACTGGGTGTAGCCTGTATTTAATAAAATTACGTCTGCACAAAATTTCCCAGTTCAAGGTCATGTCAAGGTACATAGTATAATACATTATTGCATTCGTCTCGACGTCAGTAACAATCCTATGTTACAATCCGATGTCCAAAACATATCCCTAGTAGCACAAAATATTGTATAGACATTCATAGGGTATTAAAAACAGATCCAGTCTGTAAAACTTGTTTGCAGTTTATTTCATTAGTTGAACAAACACCTAGTTGTTCCCACATACATACAAGTATGAAGTTTGTTCCAAATACTTTGAATGCCAATTACCAGTATACCATAACATCTAAATGGTATATAAGCAAGTGCGATGAGGTTATAAAGACAAGCCTTGGTTTGAATTTACCGCCAAATATTGATTGGCTAAATCGCCGATCATTTCTTTCGATTCGTGTTCGTTGATATACGTCGTGCCTTTGTATGGTGTGGTACAGCCTTAACGTTCACATGGCTTCAGTTTTATGCCAACGTGCAGCTCACCACGTTCATTTCCAAATTTCAATAAGTTATGTAAAGAAATTGTTTTCACACAGCAAGTACGGAATTTCTCGTGATATAATAGCCAATACCCTATTCAGTTAACGTGCATTAAAATATACGGTTTTTTACAGACGCAATTTCTCTTGAAAAGGATCCATATCCGGATCGAAATGTTGAGAATAATTTAAAAATTTGCAAAATTGCTTGTTAGATCGAACTTATGCGCCGAAATCATTAAAAAGTTTATTCAGTAATTTACGATCGACAAAGAAGAATTTTTGTTATTCTTGCGTCTCGGGGGAAAATCGTCCCCGCCTTTCTCGCAGAGGTGTCGTGTTCCCAGGGAAACATGTCGAGCAGCACTCTCGCTAATCGTTTCCGCTTATCGAAATTCTGTTTGCTCGGAGAGCAGCAAAGTGTATCGTGTTTCATCGTGGCGCATCGCATCGTCCGCAGCGAACCCGATCGGCCGAGATGAGAACCGGCCCCGTTAGACAGGACTTTGTTACGTAATTCGGTACTCGGAACGGTTTCCACAGTCAGTGGAAAGGCCGAGTGTTAGGGATCCCGAGAAACTTCTTCAGCCTCTTCTTTAATCGTTTTCTTCTTGAAGTTTCTTTCCACCGTCACGGTGTCCGATCGATTCACTCCACTTTCGAGCCTCGCGACCACGGATATACAGAGCGTCGAGAGATCGAACGGCCCGGTCGATTTCGAAGGAGGAAAAAAAAAGAAACACCGAAGAACAAAGAGGGATCGAGATGAACGCTTTTCATTCAGCGAGAGGAGATCGACGGTCTGTAATTTGAACCGGGAGGAGCAGCAAAAACCGGTGAATAGATCTCGCCGAGAAAAAGCACCGGCGATCCTGAAGAAACGTCGACCGGGGGAGAGTAGAGAAGGAAACGGAATTTTCTAATTAGCCAAACGGGTCGAAGACGATAATCGTGTTCGGTTCGTACCGAGGTGGATCCAGAAAAGCCGCGTACGTGATTCACGGCAATTCCGACCTCCAATTTACTCGGTGAATACTATTCGTCGAGGATTTTTACTCCCGGACGGTTTTTCTCACGCGGGATCTTCGACTGGAACATAGTCGAACGTTCCCGGGGCGTTTACAACAGTTTACAAGCGTTTATAAGCGTTTATAAGCGTTTCCGAGCGGGGTGGAAGCTTTTTACTTTCGCGGGTCTAAGTACATATACCGAGGCCTGCTCGTGAAATTTATACGGGGCCCGGGCTATCATTTATGGGATCTCGGCTGGGTGGAGGAGAGAAAGAAGAAGAACAGCTCGAAGACTTCACGACTTCGTCCTTCCGTCGTTCTTTGATCGGCAGCTTCCTTCATGGCTGCGCTTTGCGAAACGCAAAACCGTTTGATACTGCTTGCGCGCCTCTGGATCGGTCGATAATGGCGGCTCCAGATCGAGAACGACTGAACAAAAAGCCTGGCTCGAGTAACGCTCGATCGATCCTCTGTTACTCCATCGGACGCAACGAAACTCGTAGCGGAAGCGGATCCATGGAACTCTGAACATGATCTTTCAGGGTAGATCGCTACTCTGCTAGCTGTTAGGTGTACAAATAAGTTCTCGGTCTTTTTTCGTCAAAAAAATGTATGTTTTAATCGGGAAAGTAGTCTCCATTTGCTTCTACACACTCCTTCCACATCGACCAATCGATCCAAACGACCAATCCCTGGGTGAAATAAAGATGGCGGTTTCGACTCGATGAAGTCTGCGAGGCATTTTTCGACTTCCTCAACTGTTTGGAAGTGTGTATCTACCAAATGATGTTGTAGCGATCTGAACAATTGATAATCTGAAGAAGGCAGGTCTTAGTCCAGTCAACGAAAAGGTTGCAGAGGGAAATGGAAGGAACACAATTTTTGACTTTGAAACTTTGTTTGGACTAGTTAGGAGGTAAACATACTAAAAGTCCCCACTCCTAGGTGAGCGGGGTGCAGAAGGGCACGTAGAAGGTCCCTTTTTTCGGTTTTTCGCTTATATCTCGGAAGCTATGCGTCCTAGCGATAAGACCATTCCATACAAAATTAAAGCTGACAAAATGTACCACAAGATTGACTCCATTCAGTTTTCCGCTAATCCTTCGAAGTTCTCTTCGTTCCTTCGAATCCTTCGAAGCTTCGGAAAAGTAACAGCTCTAATAGATACAGCATCTTCTCCCAATGCCTCACATATCATCTCCTTAGCCTCGGAACTGCTTTTCTTCAGTCAATATGCGAAAAGCATACAACGCCTAATATGCGTCCTTTGGCAACTCATTTTATTTATTGTGGTTACAATAATATTTTAGATGTTATGTTAAACTATTAGTCGGGTAATATATTCTACTAGGTTGGTATTATAAAATCCCCCAACCGGAAAAAAATGTTTCGGTTCGAATACTTAATACAGTTTATTCTCAGGCCGAGAACTTATTTGTACACCTAATACTTTAATAATTCGTGGGATACCTGGATCCATTTTGGTCCAGTTGAAATTATCAGCGCAACCGCAATTTACATATCACAATATTAGCGCAAAAGGTACTTGAAATGATCTCGCGAATCACGCCTGTCAAGTAAGTTCATATTTGGGACAGCCTGCACACTGCTTATTTCTTCAAATTCTTAAAATATTCTCCACTAAGTAATTAATTGCTACACAGCAATTGTTTGCTCACTTTCATGCGAGATTGGAATTATCAAAAAAAGCAAAGATCATCTGAGAATTATTCGAATTGGAGGCGACCGACGACCTTGAGCAGCCAGAATTCCCCGTTCGGACAATACACCGGTACAGCGTCGGAAGGCGACGAGGCTGGGTGTGCGCTGGTTCTGTCTCATTCCACTCGATTAACCGCGAAGGAAGATTTCGATCGGCGATGAAACGCGCGACGAGGTAGCCAGACATCGTCGTCGCGGTGCCTCCTCTTCGCCGCTGGCAATTAGAACGTTTCCCGTCGTTAAAAGCCAGGTAACCGAGACCGATTTTCATGCGACTTCCGCAGGACGAATCGACCGACGACTTGCCCTAATGAAGAGGCCGACCGGGTGCACCTGGAAAATCTACCGGCCGCGTCGTAACCGAGTACCTAATTTGCCGCACGGTTCGCCGGCCGCGTGTTGCTCGATACAGACAACCGAGAATCGGCTCGCTGCGCTGGCTTCTCCCAATTAATAACAAGCGGCGGTAATAATGCAATTAAAAAGCAATAAAACAGAGGTGTACCGAGTGATAATTGCGCGAACGAGCTGTCCAACATATCTGGCTTTGCCGACGATTTTCTACTTTGAGAATTTTTTCTGAAGAAACTATAAAGACAAATATTTCCTTATATCGATCGTAGAGTTGTCAATAATAAATATATTAATGCTATCAGCGCACTGGTTCCATCAATTGTTATTTAAAAGCAATTTTGCAAATTACCAAATTAAGTTCAACATTTGCAAAATTGCTTTTAAATAACAATTGATCGAACCAGTGCGCTGATAGCATTAATATATTTGTTATAAACTATAAAGACTACGCGAACGATTCTACTTTCTCGAATATTTAGATTTTCTGTTTTAATGACCTCAATATTTCTAAAATAATATAATAATATCATTAAGATATATCATTATATCTCACGACTACGAACACCGTGGTCCCCGGGTTCGAATCCCGCCGGCACCTCTGAAAATACTTTTCTGTGATATATTAACTGTGGTGCCCCAAATACCCACCTCAATAATAAACTGTAGGTCCCGCTGAAATTAGGCGATAGTGAGAGTGGAAAGAGGGGAGAGTGGTAAATGGATTTGAAACCCCGAGGGGACCAAATATCATTACTTTAACTTTAATAATATCATTAAATCGTTCTAATGTCTTCTCAATTTGGTATTTGACGTAGACATTATTTTTGAGATAAATGTATAAAATCAGTCGAATAATGATTAACAAACTGTAGAATGACGATCGATAGATCTCCAACAGTAATACGCGATGGACAATGAGTTTCTATCACGACCGAAGGTTAGGTTACGAAAAGACCTAGTTCGAATCTATTTCATGACACGAGAATCTCGGACCGAATTCCACCTGTTTGAAATCAGGCGCATTCGGTTCTCGACAAAATGGCACGATAGGACGATTCCCACACGAGGATCGGGATCGCGAATCGAGGAGGAAGCCGGGCACAATCCTTGAGCGAGCGGCCTCCTCCATTGTGCTTAGAAAGTGATCCGGTGAAAAGGTGAAAATGGATATGAGGTCTCGGTTCGCTTGGCAGAGAGCGAAACTCTTGGTCGACGAAATTCGAGCCTTCGTCGTCGCCAAGATTCTATTATGCTTCTTGCCCGGGAGAAGGCGATCGTCATCGTGAAAGGAACAAGGAGGATCGATGTTTGCCAACCGTCCGACTAGCCGAAGCGAAACGGGCTGTTTGCGAAAACGAGGGGGTTCGCCTGGTCGAGGAGGAGGAGGCCGATCATGGCAAATTCCAGGTATTATATTTTACTAGCCAGTGGCTAGACGTAGGAAGGAAGGACTTACCGCGGCGCGTACGCGTACGCGCGTTTCGGTCAGTGAACACTTTTATGTCGTTCACACCGGAGAGTTGTTCGAAGCTTGTGCGCGAGCCTTCACGTGTCCGGGACCGTTTCCCGCGGTCAGCTCTCCCGAGCGATACCGTTCGTTCTCTCTGCCTTCGAGAGCAAGCTTCGATTATTCTTTCCTTTCTTCAGGTATCTCTTCAGGCATCTCCTCGAGTTCAAGCCTCGGAGAATCGCAGAAAGATTACATAGAATCGTTTTTATTTCACTTGCACCCTGCACGTTGCTTTACCAAAGTCGCCAGATGAGGGAGCACGAATTGAGGGGAACAAGTTATCCTCTCTCTGCCAGTACCCTACAGAGACGAAACTAATTACAGTAAAGTCGCGTTTACTGTCTGCGATCGGGTACGCGATCACTGTCCAGTGCCTACCCTCCCCACTGTCATGCTGTCCTTCTCTACGCTAGGCTTTCTTTTGAACTCTCGGCGCGGTAGACGCAGTTATGAAATTATTAGGTATAGATACAGATAAATTATTAGTATGCATATTATTAGTGCAACGGTTCTTTCGTGATGAATGCGAAATTTTCATAAATAAATATAGATACAGATAAATTATTAGTATGCATATTATTAGTGCAACGGTTCTTTCGTGATGAATGCGAAATTGTCATTAAAAAAAAATAACATCTTAAACGAAAAATCCTATCGCTGCAGCATTTTATTCTTTGCGATATATATAACAAAATGTTCGCGTTCATTCTAAGATCGTCGGTTGTCCAAGCGGTTAAGGAGTTCGAATCCCGTCGGGGTAAGAAATTGTTTTTCTCCGTTTTTTCTCCGTTTAAATTTTCGCGCCACTCGACTTCCGTAACACGACTTCCGTAACACGACTTCCGTAACGCTAGAAAATTGTTATCCCCTCAGCAAAGAAGTTTCACTTCAAAAATAATGTCGGCATGCGATCACTGTCCGTGCAGAACACAGGCTGTTGGACAGTAAACGCGACTTTACTGTATCTTGTGGGCACCAAATACCCGGAATTATACGAATTTATTCAGGGCAACATTTTTACGTATTTTAATCTCATTGGGAACAAATATTTCAGAAAACGGACACCCGCAGTGACAGGTACATTTACCCTAGAAGGTGAAATATTTGTGTCCAATGATTTCCCAGTACATAACACGGTGCTCTGAGAGCACGGTATCGAAAGAGTATCTAATTTATTACGGCCCCGTCGCTTTCCTTTCCCCGTGTGTCGTACAGGCCGTTGCGAGATTCGCGTTCTGCTGAAATGATTTCTCGGTCCGTCGTCCCGTTATCGTCGGTCGAAAACAAGAAAAAGCAGTTCCATGGGACAGGTCCCGTCTCGGTTCGCTGTTCCCTGTATGGATCGGCGTTTATCCGGCCCGTAGAATTTCCAAGCGGAGCCAACGGTCGACGTAACGCGCTCCCTGCGTCCCGGCGTGTTATCGTAACCCGAGAGCTATCAGGAAGCGGGCACCGCGGACAATGTTGATTACGAGAAACATTTTCTATTCTCGCGGTTCATTGCGATCGGAATGACGTGTGTGGCCGTGGGTATCGCGTGACACCTTCTCGCGGCTACGTTTCCTTCATAATTATGTCGGAGACGACAATGGCCTACGGCGCTGCCTCGGCTAATCACAATAACGAGGCGCGCGCGCGAGCAAGCGCGTGCGAGATTTTCAACGGCGATACGCGGCTTGTCGCTGTTACAGGGGGAAATTACAACGATAACGCGACTACCGTAAAATTCTAGGCTCGCCCACCGATGAAAATGGCCCTCGACCCGATAACGTCGCGATTTCCTACTGTAGGGGCGGAACACGAACAGCTAAGAGGACACGTTAACACCCTAACCGTCGTTTTTACCTGCGCGTGCCTCTGTACTTGCGACTTTGCGAAACTGAAATATTCATCTACTTGATCTGAGTACGAATGGCTCAGAAAGCCCGAGGAACTTGACATGCCCTTCATTAGTGGAACATGGTTTTTCGAATAATACGTACAATCACTTTTAGGCCGCGGGTTCGGTGGCTCCGATGTCGGACGATTCGGCCGACGTTTGTGTCCCTTTTTCGCACGCTTGAGAAAAGAAACAGATGCGTCGGACGTCGGCCAATTCGGCCGATATCGGAACCATTGAGCCCGCGGCCTAAAAGTGATTGTATGTATTTATTATTCGAAAAACCATGTTCCATTGATGAAGGACATGTCAAGTTCCTCGGGCTTTCTGAACCCAGATCAGGTACGAATGGTTCAGAAGTAGTCTCGGTGCTGAACTAAATCCTTACTGTAAAGTAATGATATTTAGTCCCCTCAGGGTTTCAAATCCATTTACCACTCTCCCCTTCTTTCCACTCTTACTATCGTCTGTTTCAGCCTAATTTTCAGTGGGACCTACTGTTTATTAAGGTGGGTTCCGAACCACCTTTTGCCAACAACACGCGGCCTATACCCAGGAGGTCATCCCCGGCTAACTTCGGTGATCGGACGAGAACCGGTTTTTGCAGCGATGCAATGATCGTTGACAAGTAAATCCTTACTGAATTGAGGAATAAATCATGTACCATATGGATCGGTTTACATCGAACCACAGTGAAGCTTTGATCTAAGAAAAATCCCCACGGGCCCGCAGTGGAGGGGATGGGCAATTTTCTTAAATCCTAAAGCTCCCGTTTTAAAAATAATTCAGATATCAGGTTCACTAAGGTTAGAAGAGATCTGTATGTACGAGTAATTAATGTAAAATTTCGATCGAGGCGAATTCATTCGGATCAACTGTCGAAAATGGTTCTCTACGGTCTGTAATGACGACTTGGTTGTTAAAGTCACAAGGATCAAACAGTGGAAAAATAATCAGTGGTCGGATGCGTGACCACGCGTATCGAGAACCTGGAGATCGATCGTTAAAAAGTGGAACCGTGGAAAATCGAAAGCGAGGAAGAAATAGCCGCGAAGGGAGAGGAGGAGGAGGTGGAGCACAAAATCGATCGATCCAGGTTACGCTTTAGAAACGAGGAGCGCAGCACACAGGCTGAAAGCATGACCGTCGAGAGCTCAGCAGGTGGAACCGGCGGAAAAATCGTTCGGGTTATCGTTTATCCGGCCCGATCGAGGTTTAACGGCAAGAAATCGCGTCACGGTGGCTCTCCTTTCATTACCGGGTGCGTTCAATTAGCGGCTGCGGGAATTTATTCGATCGGAATGATCCAGCAAATTGGACGCGGCACGAGCAAGAAACGCCGCTCCTGTGTCGATCATTAACAACAATTACATGTTTATAGCTGTTAAAAGTATTAAGCGAACCTGCGGAACAGCTACTTACTCTTCGCAGATCTTTTTATATCAATCTCGTAGCATCTCTGTTTCTATCTCTGTGTAATAGAAATGCAGTCGCCGCGATTGTGTTCTATTTTACATGAGACATCGCGTGGCTATCGGATCGCCAGCCGACCTCCCGCCGCAAATTAGAATTTCTTTCCGCTTCTACTCGCGCGAGGTCCGGGCGGCTAGAAGCGGATAGAGGCGAGCAATGGACCGACAAGCGATACACCGCGGCAAGTGGATCGCGTGTTGCACGTCATTAGACAACGACACCGCGATCTCGTTCCCCTGGCACACTGGAACGCGGCTAGGCCAGCGAAACTACGCCCGGACTTGGTCCATTATCCCTGAGGATAAGCTCTTCGCAGGAGAGCCAAGATAGCCAACCGCGAAAACTCCCATCTTTGGAGATGCGGGCAAGCATCAGCTAAAAGTGGAATCTCCTAAGCACATCTGGACCTGGGGTCCTTTATACTCCATTCGTCAAACTTCATCAAAAATGGTCGCTTGCGTATAGACGACCAATAGAGCATGAACCGCAAAACGCTGCATTCATACACGCTTAGGAGGTCCCACCTTAAAGGAGGATCGCTTGCACAGGTGTTCAGCAGGGATTAGACAGTACAGTCAAGCATACACTGGTATACAGTAGAACCTCGTTGGTTGCATACTAGCAATCCTCGCTACGAGGTGCTAGAAGTTCTGGAACTGCAGAAGAGGATCAACAAGAAGTGAAAAAACGGAGTTTGGTTTGACTGAAATGGGAGAATGGTGAACGGTTGCATCTCGATCGACGGAGGCCGACAGACGCCTAAACGAAGGTCCGGGAGCGGTTCTTTTGCTAATTCGCTCGCGGAAACGTTCCCGTTAGGCGATCGATCGCGCGAAATCGCTCGGCCGATGGAAGAAACGTTCGACGGCTGGACAAGAAAAGACTTAGACAGGGAGAAAGAGAGGCTAGGCCAGGCCAGGCAAGGTGAAAAAGAGGGACACGCTGGCCGGCCGGTGGCTGCGGTCAGCTGGAATTCAGCCGGCGCAATTAGCAGCCGCGAGAAAGGCGCGTGTAAGAAATGCAGGGACCGAACGCGCGCGCGCATCGGCTCTCGCCAAGATGAAAATCCTCCGTGTCGTCTCGTAAATTCTCGCCGGGGAGATAGTAACAGCTTCATGATCGACGAGCGACTTCATCTCTTCGGATAAACTTGTAAAATCCAGCTAGCGCGGCTCGCGAGTAGATGCCAACATTGCTGTGCAATCTCCGTTGTCATCTCGAGTTAGCTTTATGTACGATGCTTCAGGTTTCTGGCGAAATGGCTTCCAAAGAATTGGAACGCGCGATTCTTCGTTAATCGAAAAATTAATAAAAAGATGTCGATATCACAGACAAGTGGAATTTAGGAACATAATTACTCCATACGTACTAATTACCTGTGAATGTTGTAGCAGCAATCTGTGAGGCATCGACTGCAGATCTAGCTAATGACCGAACCATGATTTCGCAGTCGTTGCTATCGAGAGGTAGTGCGTAGGCCAAGCAAAATTCCGTCGCGAACGAAATCGATGGCCGAGGCAACAAAGCTGCACCGGAAACCGCGACAAGCGATTTATTACGCATTGTAGACCGGCAGTGCCGCGTATCAATCAGCGGTGATCGAGCAACAAAAGCCGTGTTTGTACGGCGATTCATCCTTCTCCGCGAGAGAAACGACAAGGAGAGAGAGAGAGGAAGAGAGAAAGAGGCGCCCGTTCTCCGGCGACTTTCCCCTTTGGATCGCTGGAACCCGGCTCCTGGACAGCTCTGGACAGGAAGAAATGCTTCGATGGCAGCCTTGAAGCCGCCCCGGGGAGACAATCGAGCGACAAACAGCGATGCAGTAACATCCGGTTATGTTTCGTTACGACGCGACTCGTTATTGTTCCTCGAGCTCTGTCCGGTTAGAGGGCAGAGACGATCACGGTGATTTGGGCTGAGGCTCGGTGGACGCACCCTGGTCACTCTTGCGCGTCCTCGTCGAGCACCAACAAGAACTATAGTCTGCTTTCCGAATGAACCGATCCCGAGATTCGGTAATGCTTGGCGAAGATGTTTACGCTGCTTCAGGACTCGGCCAGCTAGCTGGAGCTCCCTCAAATTACCACTTTCAAGTTACTCAGAGCTTACTGAGACTACGTAGAGCTAGCTAGGACTCGATCAGCCTACCTGGAGCTCCCTCAAATTTCTACTTTCAAGTTACTCGAAGTTTACTGAGACTATGTAGAGATAGCTAGGACTCGTGCAGGCTATCTAGGGCTTACTGAAGCTATCCAGAGCTCGAGAATTTCTATGTACGGCTACCTCTCGAGCTAGGGCTTACTGCTAACCAGAGCTCGAGTAGTCTACTTAGGGCTAGCTCGAGCCACCTAGGGCTAGCTCGAGCCACCTAGGGCTCACTTAATTTACGCCAGGCCAGCTCCTCAAGCTACCTAGAGCTCACGTAGAGTATCTAGGGCTAACTCGAATCACCTAGGGCTTACTGAAGCTACCCAGAGCTAGGACTCCCTTAATTTACGCAAGGCCAGCTTCTCAAGCTACTTTAATGTAGAGAGCTAATTTAAGGTATCTCGAGACTCGTTAATGGCTCCTGAAGCTAACCATGCTACTCCAGCGACACAATACACGAGTTATTGTCCAATCTCTGTCATCTCATCAGAGAATACAGCAATACCCCGAACCGCTCTTACTGCTCCGTATTTTCACATTTGAATCGCAAAGCTGCGTCTATTTTAATCGCATATCGATCTCGTCTCTAAAAATACAAACATAGAATCCAATGTGTCCGGTCCAGCTATTCCTGTCGGTGGCCGGTCAACCCTGTTTAATATTGACAAATACTCTCGAATCGATCGTGCCCCATCTTCGTAATTTCCTGGACGTCTGCAGCCCCAACCCTCGCCGTCTGCGACGTGTCTGTCCCATGCGACCTCGTTTTTAATCAGCCACGAACGATACCTATTTCACGGTCGGAGTCCGTGAATCAATCGCTCCACCGTTCCCAATGGGTTATTGCTTTTTAATTCCGCGTGACAGTGTCGCTCGACGAAGCTGATCCGTAAAAATTAATAAAGTCTCGTCGGACAAATTGATCGAACGTTTCCGGCTCTACCAGGTGCACGCGAACTTTCGATTCACTTCTGCAGCTTGAATATTAAATTCCCTTGTTCGATCTTTAGAGATTTCCTATGCATTCTTTATATGTATACACATATTATTTAAATACATATTTATGTATTCTTTATATATGTATGCATATCCTAGATAGGTATTCTGGTTCTTCATCTTCTAATAATCAAGATTTTTAATATAGTAATGATATTTGTGTCCCCTCAGGATTTCAAACCCATTTATCAGTCTCACCTTCTTCCACTCTCACTCAAGAAAATTTTGATTATTTTTAAATTCTCAATGCCAAAGGTTCGATAATTAACCTGAAGAAATCCCCCGAAAACAAGAGCACCGCGCTAATAAGTTGTTAGTAATAACATAGGGGCGTGCTTGCAGTCCGTTCTTTGCAAGTTCCGTGCAAGCGACCCTCTGTTTCCGCGCGACAGTTAAAAAGGGAAAGAAACCGCCTCGCATGCCATCGTAATCTGATCTTGAAACAGCGAGCAGGCCAGCAGGGCGATTCGGAATACGGTTACGTGTGTCGGCGTCGGTTCTTAGCGGGCACGTGTGATACTTTCGCCCCGACATTGAACCCTCGGTTTTCCGCGGCCCATAAATCGCATGATCGCGAATCGTCCTCCCTTGCCGCCCCGGTACGAGAGGACCCGAGCGAGCCTTGGAAATTTACGATTCTGCTCGTGTCTCGAGGTCTCCGCTTTCTCTCCGCTCGGTAATTACGCCGGAGACGGGGGATAGCTGCGGAAAATCGGCGCGCGGTGAATCGATAATCGTTAATCATCTCGATCGACGCGGAAAAGCCGAGCCGCGGAAGTTTTCCTTCCTCCTCGGGAGATAGCACCGAGGAGAAACTAGCCTACCCGCCGAGAGCCACTGCGCTCCTTCCCCGAGAACTATACTGTTCTCTTTCTCGCTGTATAGATTGGAAAATCATTTTTATGATAATACGTCCGGTCTTAATTATCTCTGCTCAATTACCGTGTCCCCGAAGTTCCACGGCGAGTGGAGCCGTTCCCCGAGAGGTCTCGGACGCATTTTTCCCTCTCTCCCCCCGCTCTATAGAATAATTAGACTGTAAAACTAAATAGAAAGTCACGGGTCTGGCCCCGCGTTAAATTTCAGTTAATGGAACTGTTACCAGGGGGCAATTGAATTTCTATTCGGTATCTTCGCCCGTAATTGGTCGTTCGACACGATATAGAGGCCCCGCGACGACGTAATTATTCCGTTTCATTTATTTAACGCTTAGCCGGTGTCCTGGGTAGAAAGTTTATTGTAAACGAGCGGCCGCGATGCTGCTATTAGAGGCGGACGATCGCGTGTGATTTACTCCGGGCTCTACGAACGTCCAGGCTCGGTGGAGTTGAAGAATCCTCAGGGCTTAGGACATTGTACTGTAGCGACATCCAAAAATCAAGTTCGTACTATAAATTACTTCTCGTACTATAATTTTCAAGCTCAAGGCTTCACGGGATTTTTGAGATACGGACGATTATGCTTTGGGAAAGCTCCTGATCGCGAAGGTTAAGTTCTGCGAACTCCGGGATCCTTTTACATCCCAAAACTGAAGCTTCAAAGATTTAAAGAACTCTTCGGACAAGGCTTGAAGGATTCAGGAGCCCTTATATCAAGCTTAAAGGATTCAGTAGCTATTAGATCAAGCTTAAAGAATTTAGGAACCCTTAGATCAAGCTCAAAAAATTTAGGAACCCTTAGATCAAGCTCAAAAAATTTAGGAACCCTTAGATCAAGCTTAAAGAATTTAGGAACCCTTAGATCAAGCTCAAAGAATTTAGGAACCCTTAGATCAAGCTCAAAGAATTTAGGAACCCTTAGATCAAGCTCAAAACTTTAGGAACCCTTAGATCAAGCTCAAAGAATTTAGGAACCCTTAGATCAAGCTCAGAGAATTTAGGAATACTTGAGATCACGATCAACATTTGCGGCTCCATAAAATCGAGAAAAGGACTCGGAGACTATGAAAGTCTGAAAGAACAAGATCGAAGGATTCAAGGAGGGACTGTTCAGACCTGGAAGATCAAGTTCAGGCTTCGATCGATCGATTCTGCGGAGACATTCGAGGGGGTTCGTGACAGGAAGGAAGGGATCGAAATTCGGCACGCACGACTCCGCACTTCCTACTGGAGCGCAGTACCGTTTCTCGAATGTCGGCGCGTGCAGCGCGTTATCGAGGCGCGGTGCATCGTTCGAATCCTAATGAATCTCACTGGCAATGTCCGTGGCTTCGATGCACAGGGTTGGGCATATCTTCCGTCGAATATTAACGATGATCGACGCACGCTGAGAATAATTATTCGATTTCCTCGGAGTACGGCGCAAAACTGTTATGGGATCGTTAATGGCCTCGCCTTTCCATTCAAGGAATTATTTTCGATATTATCGTTCGGCCTGGCCCGGCCCGGGTGCGATAGACTGGAAAAAGAGGGGAATATTGATATATAATCACGGGAGGAAAAGAGGAAAACGGTGTGCACGTCGGCGTATGAAAGGTGAGACACGGTTGCGTGCCGCTGTTGACCCGGCTTGTTCGCGATTAACTCGGTTAAACGACGACAGAGCGAAAGATTGTACACGGTTCGATGGAATCAAAGCGCTGCGCAATCTTTTTCCTGGATCGGGGCTCATTTAATTCGTCGTTGTGTCAACGTTATCGCGACGGCGCCGATAACGGAACAGGCGGATAACGAAGCAAATATTGTATCGGGAACGAACCACGGTCGCGCTGGTTTACGGCCGTGAAGTTTTCCGAGAAAGCCGATCGACCGTATCTCTCGGCGAAGTATTTTTCCGGACCAGTTTCGCAGTTCGACAACTTCACGGCTACGCTCGCAGACCGTTCACCCGCATTATGCATGCGATCCTTTCTTTTCCATCGTTACGTAACTCGCCGCAGAGATGATGGATACGAGTATCGTTGCCAAGACCAGACTTTCGTCAAGATGATCAAGACGATCTTCTCGAGATTAGGACAGTTAGACTTCCGTGCCTCGGAAATCAAGCTGCAAGGACTCGTCTAGATTACTCTATCAGGCTCAGAGGATTCTTCAGACCCCACAAATAAACCTTCAAGACCTCTAACTTCCAGAAGATTGCACTTCAAGACTCAAAGGACTCTTGAGATCAAAAAGTCAAGCTACTACGACTCGTGGGATCTTCACTAGATTACTCTAGCAGGCCCAGAAGACTCTCCAGACCCCACAAATAAACCTTCAAGACCTCTAACTTCCAAAAGATTGCACTTGGAGGCTCAAGGGACTCTTGAGATCCCAAAAATCAAGCTGTACGACTCGTTGGAGCCTTATTAGATTACTGTATCAGACCCAGAGGACTCTTCAGACCCCACAAATAAAGCTTCAAGACCTCTAACTTCCAGAAGATTGCATTTCAAGCCTCAAGGAACTCTTGAGATCCCAAAAATCAAGCTGCAAGGACTCTAGATCCTTACTAGATTACTCCGCCAGGCCCAGATGACTCTTGAGACCCCACAAAAAAAGCTTCAGGGCCCCTAACTTCGACAAAGATTGCACTTCAAAGGACTCTTCAGACCTCAAAACTCAAGCTTTAAGGATTTAAGAGGCCTTTATCTAGACCTAAGAGACCTAACTCAGTCATCAAACTTCAAGGATCCAGCAGTTCTTAGATCAGGCTTGGAGGATTCAAGGGGTCTACAAGAAAATATACAACTCATCTAATTTTGACTACTTTTACTTGAACAATGCAACAGGTTCAGTAGTTTTCTCGAAAGAAATTCGGAACAATTCGTACAAAAGCATCCTCGAAAACCAGACCACCCCTTCAAGAGACACTGTAGCCTGCAGAGACCTGATTCAAAGGATCCAAATCGTCCATTGCAGGTCGGAGAGCATCGTCTGGCCTCGTGGTGAACAGGCAGAGGCTCTTCTCGCCGCAGGGTATCCTCTGCAGCGTTGTCTCTCGCTCTCCGGGAATGACTCCCCTGTGCTGTATCATTATTCGCTCGTAGATCGCGCTAGATGGCCCAGTTACAACCTCTATTCCAGCCGCGTTAACGCGATTGCAGCGTGGCTGTTTGAAAGAGACTTCGGTCACTTCGTCACGGTGAATCTCCACGCAGAAAACGCCGCAGCGAGTTGAGCCGAGCCGAACCGAACCGCGGTCGCAACCGAGTCCATTAGGCACATTGTAACAGTATTTCCCACGAAAGCGCGCTACTTACGCCACCATTCTTCGACACACGGTCAGCCACGGTATTTAATTAAGCTCGCGCGCACAGCTCGCCAGGTGTGCGAGCAACCGCGAGCCTCCATTCCGTGCTCCTCTTCGAATCCGTCATGGTTCCGTGGCTCCGGGGATCTGGAGTGCACCTCGTTTTTCTTCTCGCAGGAACAGCCGAGAATCCGCTTTGTTCTACTGAAATGCGTTTCGATCGAACATCGGGCTGCGAAATCGGACAAATCGATTTTTCAGCTCGATTCCATTAGCTCTTCAACTTGTCTTATGAATACATTAGCGATCGTTCTAATGCGTTTTTGCATCGAGATCTTCGATTCTTCTGGTTTTTGTTGGCTGGACAGTAGGGTGGATCTTAGTTATACTTGGCGAAAATTATTTCGCAGATTTTTTTTGGGGACAACCCCTAGAATTGTGCCACTGGACGAAAAAATAATCTGTGCAAAATTTGAAATTGATCGAATAACGGGAAATGCTGCCGCATCGACTTTGAAATTTTTTAAATTTTGTGACTCGCTTTTCTCCACTGCAGTATATTATTAGTATATATTTTTATATATCATTGAATTTGTCTTTTTACGCACTATAACAATTATAAAAACGAGATTTCAAGGTCACGAATTTTTCTTTTTTAAATCAATATTACATTTTGTTTTTATATTGTTATAGTGCGTAAAAAGACAAATTCAACGATATATAAAAATATATACTAATAATATACTAATATACAGTGGAGAAAAGCGAGTTACAAAATTTAAAAAATTTCAAAGTCGATGCGGCAGCATTTCCCGTTGTTCGATCAATTTCAAATTTTGCACAGATTATTTTTTCGTCCAGTGGCACAATTCTAGGGGTTGTCCCAAAAAAAATTCGTTAGTCGAAAAATAAGGTCCACACTACTGGACAGCCTAGCGCTACGTGCTAATTGAGTGCCGCACCGAGATCCAGACAGATCCAGGACTGAATTTTAGTTGTTCCTTTGCTGATCCAAGCTGGAATAAACTTCGATAAGAATTGCTATCAGAACAAACAGTCAATGTCTTTTTGCAGACACTGTGAACCTGCGATCATCGAGAGATAGCGGTTCTACGAAAGAAGTCATAACCAGCTGTCCACCGCACTCATTCCTGCAACATAAAAGCCGACGACTGGTCAGTTATTACGACTTCCGGTTGAAAAACAGACCACAAGTTTAACAAGATCGACACTCGTAGAAGACTTCCGTAATAAACGAATCGCGCGAGCATAAGAGCGAGCATAAGCGAGCAGCCGAGAGGCATCGCGCGAGGTTATCGGTGCATCACAACTCGCGGTGGAATCGGCGAACCAATTTTCTTCTGGATCGTCGAGAACCGGGAGCCGAGCCATAACAGCGCAGCCTTCGCGTCTGAGAAGGATCAAGGCGCGAATAGCTGTCGGGCTTAGGCATCGGGCCGCGATCCTACACTTTCACGCGTGACAAACATGGATTTCAGGAAAAGTTCGAACGGCTAGAAAGTACGGCTCGCTCAAGTACACTCGATGGGAGATCGCTTTGCCGGCGCCGCGTCGCTATAAATTTTCATTTGCCCGACTCGCAAAAAGTAATTACCGAACGGCGACACCGGGCCAGGTGTTGAAATCCTGCCAGGTTTCACTTTTCGGCGAACCTGCAGAACTACGCCTACCCTCTCGTTTCGATTTGTTGTAAACTTCAACATTTTCAACAACTTTTTCCTTTGCCCGATAGTGGCGGTAACACTACACTATTCCTACAAAAAGATGTTGAAAATATCGATTTCTACAACATTACAGCATTAGAATGAGTAGCTGTTTATTCTTACAAACAAGATAAAACAACACTACAACACTCGAATAAGTAGCTGTTCATTTCTACAGCATTGCAACAAGATACAACAAAAGATACAACAACACTACAACATTAGAATAAGTAGCTGTTCTCTGCAGGTTCACTGAAACCTGCGCATCGGATCTTCCATTATCGGTGGCCGACGCGTTCGTTCCTGAAGGAGACCAGAGCAAGGCCCAATTAATTTGTCGAGAAGAGGGAAAATCAATGTTCGAGGTCCGCAGTCTGCCGATGTATAGCGTCCTCTATTGTGTCACGTGTGACGCAGTAGCCTCGTCGAGCGATCAGAATGCTGATCGGAGTCGAATCTCAGAAGCGCAGGTCTTCTGGCCATTACCCTGAATCCCCGACTGCGTTGGACGATGGCCAACTCGCTCGAGTGCTCGAGACCTAGCCCAAGATCGAACCTAGGCTACCTTGCGGGAGATATCCTAGTGCAGGATCATCATAAACTCGCAGATTAGTTCAATAAAAGTAGTTCAGTGAGATTGAACAAGGATTTTATTCTGCTAGTTCCAGCAGCTAGTTCTAGCACCTAGTCCGTGTCTTATTTATTGTTGTTGGCGTGGACAATCGATTCATCCTGATGCAGTAGTCTGTAGATTCTATTTCAGCAAGCCTGTTTAGACTACATGGACGATATGTTTACCAACGAGTCTCTTTCTTGTGCAGAATGCTTCGTTCAATACAGTGCATTGTGCTCATAACACTCCCCTGCTGATACCAGCACGTGAATATTGCGTGAACCTGCCGGAACGGTGCTGCGAGAATTCGCAAACAGGCTAAGAACCAAGTAGTCATAGTCTAACGTAAGCTAAATTCTTTCTAGGCTGGACCAGAATGATTAGCTTTTACTAAAGTCTACCAACTGATGTCTAGAAGCTAGAGTCTAGAAGCTAGAGTCTAAAAGCTAGAGTCTAGAAGCTAGAGTCTAAAAGCTAGAGTCTAGAAGCTAGAGTCTAGAAGCTAGAGTCTAGAAGCTAGAGTCTAGAAGCCAGAGTCTAGAAGCTGAAGTCTCGTTAGGTTTTCTCGAGAATCGAGCGAAGTTTGTCTTCGGAGAAGAAAAGGAGAGGTTAGTAAGAGAGCTTGAGGCCCGACCGGGCCCGTCCCGATCGTGTTGGCACAGGATCGGCAACCAGCAGAGACGCAGCTTTCACCCGGGGGCCTATGAAACGCCGGACGTGTTCTTGACGCGCGAACCTGATCCCAGCTCGCATCGATAACCCCATCTTCCTTCGAGCCGGGTATATTAATCTCCTCGGCGAGCCGTGGGTGCTTGTAAACGCTCGGCAAACACGTCGGCCACGCGCCACGGGTGTTTCCAGACAATCGGCGAATTTATTCATGCCGTCGTGGGTGTCTCAGACGTTGGATAGCCATTTGTCCTGTCGCGAGAGAGCCCGTGCACGCCGCTCTTCGTGCGGTATCGTTGACCTTTGAGCTAACGCGTGCTCGGTGGCTCGAGAGGATCGTGGTTCTTGGTACTCGGGAGACTGTTTGACTGTCTATCGCCGATTCGGCGCGTGCTAGGCTTTCACGATGGACCAGGATCGCAGACAATTGGATGAGGTTCAACGTCTCTGTTGATTATACATTACTTATTATGCACAGAACGGTTCCAAGCCCAACGCATAGGGGATTTCTTGTATTCATCAGATGGAGGATGTTGGAGAAATGGTACTTCTTGCTTCGAGCTTTTCAGTAAATTACGGATTTGTGCTTATATAGTAACGTATCTGACAGAGGTCTGTGCCCTGTTCAGTGCAAGTACATCGACCGATGAAAAGAAATTATGGAAATGGCCCGCCGCGGCGTTGTTTAATGGTCAAACATTGTTGGTAGATTGGAAACGTGCCATGGAAGTGGAAATCGACATACATCCGTCAAGTTTGCAACCGTAAGGTCTGCTTTCTACTTGGACCATAGCATGGGAGTTCGCGACGGGCACCGGCCGATTAGGGACACCTTTCCGCCGCGCCGGTCTCCGCACAATGCTGGCCATTCAAAGAGCTCGCGGGACGGTGGAAATGTCCCGTTCTCGTGACCGGCGCTCGTCTTCGACTAATATCCACAGCGAACCACGGCGAATCAATTGTCGACCTAGAAATTCTCGAGCTTCCGGGGGTAGGGGGGCCGCGAGGAATTAGCGAGAGATCGTGTCCAGAAGGCCGATGCTTGATTGATGATCGGATCGCATCTTACGGGATCTTGTTCGGATTCGTCGCCCGATCGATTCGTTCGAGGGCTTTGTTCGTCGTCGATCCGGGAATCGGTGAATAGACGACCGCGCTGGACGAGCAGCTTCTAGGTTGTTTGGGATTTACGGGACTCTGTATATTCACCGGACTGTGGATCTATCGCGTGATTTTTCCAGCGACGAAAACTCGCCTTGCAAAATTCGACAATGAAAATTCATGAGCCGCGCCGAGGTCTGAAATCGCGTGGAGGTTTCTATCAACGGGAGAAAAGGCGACGGGATCGATGCCCCGGGCAGAGATTAATGGATCGCTGAGCGTCCGGACCGGACCGGGACCGGTCGCTCTTTTTTCCACGGGAAACATCGAAAGTGGTATAAATCATCGGCGCCGAGATTGCCCCGCGTTGATGGCCACGATTCTCGTTCGAATCACGCGCACAGTCTACCGCCCCGTAGAAAACTCTTTGACGAGGAATTATTGCCGTCACGGAGAGCTGCGGTGCGTGGTGTTTGAGCGGATCGGCGAAACAGGGTTAACTGGGGCCAATTGGGGCTAGCTCGGACTACCTAGGACCACCCAGGACTTTTCCTGGACCGACCAGAATTTATTTGAGGTTACTACATCTTAGTCGAGTCGTAGGGCCACCTGGGACTGCACCTAGAGCAAGATTAAGCTGCTTGAGAGTGGGTAAAGCTAGGGCTCGCTGAAGCTACCTGGGTTTTATGAATCTGCGTAGGGCTAGCTCAAGCTGACTGAACCGTAGAGCTAGCTCAAGCTGACTGAACCGTAGAGCTAGCTCGAGCTATGTAAAATTGGTTTAAGCTGCCTAGGGCTAGCTCAAGCTACCTGAACTTTCTGAAGTGAGCTTTCTGAATCTTCGTGGGGCTAGCTCAAGCTACGTGAGCTTTCTGAATCTCCTTAGGGCTAGCTCAAGCTACCTTAGCTAGCTCAAGCTATCTTAGCTAGTTCAAGCTACCTCAGCTAGCTCAAGCTAGCTTAAGCTACCTGGGCTAGCCCGAGCTACCTGGACTTCCTGAACCTCCGTAGGACTTCCTCAAGCTACGCGAGGACTTCCTCAAGCTACGCGAGGACTTCCTCGCCCAGTATACACTCACGTCTAAAGTAACTAAGCCTCACTGAGACAATCTGAAGTGTTCTAGTTCTAACTAGGTTCTACTCGGACCATCTTGTGTCCTCTAGGACCACGTGGAACCACTTACAACTTCCTAGTTCCAGGACTTCGTAGAATTGCTATACGTCTAGCTCCCACTCGGGCCATTTACAGTCGACTCGCTCGATTCCACTGGAGCCAATTAGAATTCTCTCGGGCCATCTAGATCCACGTAGGACTGATTTAGGACATCTAGGACAAGGAGAATTCGTTCGGGGTACCTTGTAGGTCTCCCCGATGAAATCTCACGGGATAGAATATAGGTGGTAAAACTGCTCGCAAAATGGCACCGGTGATCGATACCGGCAGTCGCCTTGTTGACTCACTATTGCATTAAACAAGCTCGGCTCTGATATACGTGGACAAATTAATAGCGCTTGGATGGGAATAGATATCGCGTTTATTTCCGGTGATAATATACATGCACACACACACCGTCTTGGATCACGATGGTCGTTCGAGATAGATCGGTCGTTAATCGTCCGCGGGGATCAGCCTCGACATTGACACAATATAGGCCTTCATAGCTGGTCCAGAGATGGATTCGATTTCCTGGTTCAGTGATGCATTACGAAGGCCAGCCTCGCTCGAATCGCAGTTCGCGGTTCGAGTCTCGTTTCTTCGTCTCGCTACGATCGCTTCTCGAGCTGGAACTGGCGGCTACGAGACGATCAGCATCGAAAACCAGTTCTAATTGTCTCGTGTCCCAAATTGTCCCGATTGTCCCTACAAACTCGAGCCGTTTAAAGATCTACGCATGGTATCAACAATAAACCTATCGCCGCCAGTCAAATGACCGGTTTCTGGTTTTTCACTCTACAATTATTGAAATTATAATGATTATACACATTTTTGTCTCCAAGCACATAGTATAATAAAAATCACAGAAAATAATATGATTTTAAGATGGAGTATAATCAATTTTCAGACATAATAAAATGATTTTAAGATGGTTTAAAATCAATTTTCAGATTAAAATGATTTTCCGATGGAGTAAAATCAATTTTCAAACAGGATAAAATGAGCTGAAGTAAAATCAATTTTCAGACATAATAAAATGATTTCAAGATTGTTTAAAATCAATTTTCAGACAGATTAAAATGATTTTCTGATGGAGTAAAATCAATTTTCAGGCAGGATAAAATGATGTTAAGCTGGAGTGAAATCAATTTTCAGACAGAACAAAATGGCTTTCTGAATCACATTTTTATAAGACAACACAGCCATTTTTTAAAAAATCATCTGTACTGAGGTTAGAGTTGACTTCAGAGGATCGATACGGCGAAGTAATCCTGGCGAGATGGTTTCCGCGAATCAGTGACCATAGAGCAGAGAACCTGGCGCGTTCTTTAGTCTAACGAGTTTATATTTTGCTGAACTCGAACTCGAACGCAAACGATCCCATTGACACGCGAGCCGGAGACGGGTTCGCGGTGGTTGTTTAATGGGTGCAACTCGATGGGCGGAGCGTTTTCTCGGTGAAACGGTACCGAAACGCGGTTACACACTCGGTTTCCGCTTTGAGCGGACGCGCGTAGCGGTGTACACACAGGGTGAGCAGCGGAGAGAAGAATGAACGGAGAAAGAGCGAAAGACCGCGAGCGAAACGAATAGAGCCGGTCACGAAACTGAAATACAGCGAGCTAACATTAGAAACGGCAGGCGTCCGCGATATTTTATTTTTACGATTATGTTCTCCAGCAACCCCTTGTATCAGGTAACTTCCTCTTCGAAGAATTATCGTCTATATCAATTGTCCCTAGAAGGGATTGTCCTCCGAACGACTCTGCCTAATTTGTTAGGCGGCCGAACGAGATCTTTCGATTTCGGAGCTAGTCCAAGGGGATGGAGTCCAATCGAGACATCCGGCGAGACCGCAAGGAACCGACATGGCGGATGAACGCTCGCAACTCCGGGATGCAACGAGAGAGAACCGCGGCGGGGGCTCTCCTCGTTGTCCAGCGGAAACAAGGTTGGCCACGCAAACGATCGGCGAGCAAGCGTTCCGCCGCTCCTTAACGAAATAGGATCTCTCGAGATATAATTGTCCATAAATAATCCTGTTTCCACGGGCACGCCAAAACACCCCGGCCGTACATCATCGGGTAATTAGCGACGGATCGTAATTTCCCTGTTCGCCAACTCTCCAACAGATGTGTAATTGACTCTCTTTCGAAATCTGGCAGAACCTCGCGAATAATTCCCCTGGTTCGACGAACTCTTCTAATCAAACGAAGCATCTGTAGTCAGATCAGAGGAAGTCACTCGAATTGAGGAGAAAAGTTACCAATTCCAATAATGAATTAGTCACGTTACTTGGAAGCGACGTGGAAGGGGAAGGAGTGGGGAGATAAGTCTTAATCTGGCGACACTGTTGCGAAGGACTGTACCGTTAAACAAAAAGGCATTTCAGATTTTTAATTTTAGATTTATATTTCATATGTAACACTATCATTAACAAAAAAAACGCTTTACCTTAAGAACCAGGAAAAATGGAATTAACCCGTTGTCCTATATAAACCAAGAAAAAATTTTGCAGGGGAAATGAAAAATTTATACTTTATATGCAACATCACTATTAACAAGAACAATATTCTACTTTGTAAAGAACCAGAAGAAATAGAATTAACCCGTTGTCCTATATAAACCAAGAAAAAATTTTACAAGGGAAATGAACAATTTATATTTTATATGCAACATCACTATTAACAAGAACAACATTCTACCTTGCAAAGAGCCAGGAAAAGTGGAATTAACCCGTTGTTATAAACCAAGACAAAATTTGGCGAGGGAAATGAAAAATTTATATTTGATATGCGACACTACTGTTAAGAATAACGTTTTAGCTTACAAAGAACAGGATAAACGGAATTAATCCGACGTTGTCCTGCATAAAGCAAGAAAAAAAGATATAAGAAGATTATCCAACATCCCCAGACTATGGTAATAATTTTTACGATTTAGTCGTCCAGGGTTGAAAGAATTTATTATCGCGTTCGCAGCGACTGAAAGTCTTGATTTGCATGTTCCATTGCATGCTCGCATGAAAAATGTTGCGAATCCGCGGAAGATGACGCGGCACCCGTACTGCGGTAGAATGTTTCTGTTGAATATTGAATACATTAAAGCGGCGTACACACAGGCGCTCGAGATCAAACGAGAACGAACGGGACCGGGAAGTACCGGCTCTCTCTCTCACCCCATCGTGTCTACTCGTCCCAGATACTGGACAAAAGAGGCTGACTCAGGGGTAGCTTCCCCTAGCCGGTGATATATCTTAAACATCTTTTGGTTTCGCTACTAGATTCATATCTGCCTGGGATGCCGAATCAGAGGGTTCCGCCTGTCAAAACAGAAAGGGGTTGCCACCCCTAATCGTTTTCCTGGACACAAAGAAAAATAACGGGGATGATCTTTTCCGGACATTGGAAAGAACCAGCAATTTATTCAAATTTTCTTCCATTTTTGATTTTTCCACTTATTCTGAGAATTTCTAGAAAATAAAATGGACATTTTTCCACACCCCTGGCAGGCGTATTTTAGTACACGATTAATTTCTCATAGATGAATTTAGCGATCGTAAATTATTCTTATTAAAGTTTTCTTCCATTTTTGATTTTTCCACTTATTCTGGGAATTTCTAGATTAAAAAATAAAATGGACATTTTCTCCCACCCCTAGCAAGTGTATTTTAGTATTCGATTAATTTCTCGTAAATATATCGTTAGAATTTAGTGATCGTAAATTATTCTTATTGATATTTCCTTCCATTTTTTATTTTTCCACTTATTCTGAGAATTTCTAGATTAAAAAATAAAATGGACATTTTCTCCCACCCCTGGCAGGCGTATTTTAGTATTCGATTAATTTCTCGTAGATATATCGTTAGAATTTAGCGATCGTATAAATCATTCTTATTAATATTTCCTTCCAATTTTGATTTTTCCACTGTTTTTGAGAATTTCTAGTTTGAAAAATAAAATGGGTATTTTCTCCCATCCCTGGCAGACGTGTTTCAGTAATCGATTAATTTCTCGTAGATGTATCTTCAGAATTTAGTGATCGTAGATTAAAAAGTTCCACGTTCCACTATCGACTACGATAAATTGGAAACTAGTTTATGGCCGAACGGGGGTTGTAACGCACCCTCGAGTTTCAATTGGAAGAATTCAGTAGACAGCAGTGTCCCGGGATCGTCGACAATTCGTCATAAAATAAGCATCGTTTCAACCCCGTGTCCAAACACCCTTCCGCAGGCGTCGACGAGGTTACCTCATCCCTTAAGCTCGATTTCGAGTAACCCGATGCCTTTTATCGACCGTGTTCCGAAAGGCCAGCAGTAGCAGCAGCCCGTAGGGGGACACGACAATTTAATCAGTCAATTACTCAAGGAGTGTTACGCCCGGTCGAAAAACAGCAGCCTTCCCTTGTCTAGAATGGCTGCGGGGGTGGCGGCGGCTGAAAACGCGGATGGCTCGTCGAGACAAACGCAACCCTTCATGTTCACGGCGTCCCTTTTCAAACGAGCCCTGGGAAGCCCATGAAATTTCGCGATGATTGCGAAATTCGAGGGGGACCAGTATACACTACAAACTTCAACCCTTAAAACCATGATTTTTATTTTCTCGTAAAACACGCGTGCATCCTCCAAACGATCTTACAGAACCCGGCGGGATTTATTGGATCGATAGACTGTGGATTTTCATGCAAAATAAAATTTGTTGCCATCAATTGCAATAACCATATACACCTTTCTCTTCCTCTTTAACAATCTTGATAGGTTGCAAACAATACATGTCCTAAAGTTCTTTTGATCTTTTTACTGCTTCAAATTGCGCCAACTTATTTTTGACATAAATGCATAGCATCTGCAATCCAGTTGTCAGTATTTGGATTATTTAGTCTCAAATTATAAACTTAAAGATATCCGGAAAAATTTGTAGAGAATTTTGGAAAGGCCCTGGTGATATGTACTTCATAATTTGAGCAAAAATTATAATTAATAATTTTTTGGGAAGTTAGAACAATTGGTTTGCTGCACAACGTGACTAAATTTTTTGAAAGAAATTGCAAGTTGTCGGAATTGCAGAGAAAATACTAAAAGTTGCATTTCACAACTTTTTCATGTGGGCCTATATTGAAAATTTAAAAAATACGTATTGTAGATCTGTATCAATTATATGCACTGTGAAAGTTTCATCGAAAATGGTTGATGCGGGAAAAAACGGCGGGCATTGAAAGATGTAAGAATCCTTAGATTTACTGCAGTTATAGGCCGAAAATCGTGAAAATCTGCAATTTTTAACATCTTTAAACATTTGTAACTTATTGCAACGTCGACCGATTTTGACGAAATTTTCAGAATATGTTTAATCGACACAGATCCACAAAACGTATTTCTTCAATTTTCAATATAGGCCCACATGAAAAAGTTGTCAAATGCAACTTCTAGTACCTTTTCTACAATTCCGATCTATTGCAATTTTAGAAAAGATTTCTTTTCACATCCTGTAGCAAACTAATTGCTCTAGCTTCCCAAAAAAGTTCAAACCGTATAGTACAATATTGAAAAAACTTCTTGCTTATTAGATATAGATAGAGGTAAATTATTAGTATTTTTTTATTGAATAAAAGATAATAAATGAGAATAGTAAGGATGCGGGTATGATCTCAAATGAAAAAGATTTTATTTTATTTTACTTTATTTTACTTTATTCTACTTTATTCTACTTTATTTCACTTTATTTTACTCTATTTATGCGATCGGAATTTACGTAACGCTCGATTGCGTCACGCTGGAAAATTGTAGGCCCCTCAGCAAAGAAGTTTCACTTCAAAAGTTATCGTCTTTTTAAGAGTGTCCGAATATTAGTGGGAATCACTGTATGACAACACTGAATAGATGTAATTTAAAACAGTAGCAACATCAAAGAATTCTAAAGAATTCTAAAATACTGTTGCATTATATTCGACCAATTAAGCATATTAAGAGAGGAAACAAATTTCCACTTCAGTCGGTTATAATTCAGATACAAAATTTTTATTCTCCAAAACTTTTATTCTGTATGAACTCCATAGTCCAACACTTCGTCACAAGGAACACCGTTCTCCACATTAAGTAGATTCAGTGGTCACGAGTCAGACTGGAGGTCGCCGGAAAAACCGGAACCGAGGATCAATCTTGAAGAAGATTGAAAGATCCGCAGTCTTCGGACCACCCACGCCCTGGGCCAATAGAACCAAGTCGATCTTCCATTCCACATAAACGTCGAAGACTGCAGTTTCCGGTTCCCGTTCTCCGGGGCGCGCCCTTCGATCAGTTTCGCCGAGGATCCCGTAACGATCCCTCGCCGGCTTGACCGATCCCGGCGTCGCCAGCGGCAGCGTCGCGACGCGCCTCGTCTCTCGGAGCTGCATTCGCTGATTATCTCCGGCGCGGTCGCACACGTGCATCGGCGTGAACATGCATCCGCAGCAGCTTGCTTCGACGATGCCTACGCGTTGGCACGTCCCTCCCTTCGTCCTCTTGTCCCTCCTTCGCCTCTGGTCCCCAGGTTCGCGTATTGATTGAGGTGAATACACGGCGTCGGCGTCGACGTTGGCGTCGGCGTCGTCGGCCTTCGTGCGCGGGGGTGGAAGTGCATAGAAGTGCACTGCCGGGATGGTGGAGCTCCTGGACTAGCTGGATAGAAAAGAATAGAAAAAAGAATCTGAGAGAGAGAGAGACGATTGTATCCAGAGGAGGGAGGGAGAGCTTGCGGGAAGATCACCGAGTTGGAGAGAGAGAGGGAGTGGGTGCGATCGATCGAAGAGAGACAAAGTCAGAGCGTCGCGACGGAGAGCTTGCACCGGGGATCGAGAGTGGGGGCTGACCGGCGCTCGTCGAGGAGAGAGAGGTGGGGAGAGAGAGAGAGAGATAGCGGATCGGTAGCGGGAGACAGTAACGCTGGCAACAGAGAGAGAGAGAGGGAGACAGGAAACACGCGCGAGAGAGAGAGGCGGGAGGGAAGCACCAGTGGAGGAGGCATTATATACTGGCTGGATCCTCATTCGGCTGGAGTTTCTCGGCTGAACGCGGCCAACGAGTCTCTATCTGTCTCAGCGAAATCTCTCTGTGCTCTCTCGCAACAAAACCCGCAAGAAGTTATCGCGGCAGACCGGGACAGCTTTCCTCAAAGCTTCAGGGGATCGAGGAAAAGAGATCAGTTCGCGTTTGGAAGCCGAGCCAAGGATCAGAGAACGTCAATTGAAATTCCCCACCCCCCGCTCTCGGGGCCGACATCGGGCTGATCGTTTTTTGTGTTTTCTTCGACCGGCGACCTCTCGCCGCACTCCACCTGACCAGCCCGTTCCTCGCAACTGGGTGTGTTGACAACGCTCTGCGAATCCTCGAGGGATCGGAGAATGGCCACCTACGCGACCTACAGGCACGTCGAGCTCGACAATGTCGGATACGGGAAGAAAAGGTAAATCGCGGAGTTTTGACGTTCCGGTGCAACCCCTCCCCTATTATCCCCGACCATTTTCCGGGTCGAGAGACGCTCGAGAAGTTTCTCTTTTATCGCCTCGGACTCGGCAGAATCGATAACGTCTTCCGGCATCGGATTCCCTTGGGGAAAATGGTCAGGGTTCGTCCTTGGAACATAGTGACCGCCTCAGTGAAGCGTCCCGGTACCGATTGAAATTATTGTTGCTTCTCTTCGGGAACGTAGACAACAGTGTGCTCTTCGTGAAAATATCAAAGAATAAATAATAGAATATAAATAATATAAATAATAGAAGAACACAGTTCTTCTGTGCTTTCCGTCGAAGTATCTGAAGAAGTTCTGTACAGAAAATGGTTCGAAACTTTCTCGTAGAAATTGTGCTCTTCGTCTTGTTCGCTTTTCTCTTCGGGAGGCGATTAAACCATAGTGTGTTGACAAGCTCTCGTCGTTTGATCCGTGATTCGACGTCGAATGTGCGTTCCCGAGGATGTTCGCCGATAGTGCAGTTCAGGATCTTTCGAAGGCCGCCAGGATGCGGCAGACTCTCCTCCGGTGTCGACTGCGCTTCGATCGATTTGCATCTCGCGGGGTCAGCCCTTGAATCTCGGTGCACAGCCGCCACCTCCACCGCTTTGGTGCTGCGCTGCAACCACTCGCAGCCGCCCAAAGAATTCTGCGATCTTCAAGTTCACTGTCGAGTGCGTCGCTCTGCGCCTTCGGCCCTCCCCGAAAATCGCTTTTCACCGGTGCAGCTCGATACTTCCTCGAAAAACTTCTCCGTTCTTGCTTCGCCGACTTCGTTCGTCCTCGCAGGTCCTTCGAGGTCTCTCGCAGCGATACACAGTGGTCCTTTTCGTTGATCTAGCTGGCCAAAATTATTTACAATGTTTAATGATCCCGCAACGTTTTCAAATCACGTATAATATCATCTTTTATTTGTTTAAGTATTTTTGAAACATTTTTTAATACTTTATCGATATTTTTTGGTACGTTTTTAAGTAAAAAGGGATATATTGTTGAATCAAACAATAGAAGTTAATAATAGGGTACTTACAACTGTTTCTGAAGCTTATAAAGTAGAATCGGAAGTTGTTGTATCACAATTTTCATTTGAAGATTGTTTCGAACCAGATGAATCTTGCTCGGAATCTGGAGTCGTACTGCGATTTTCTGGTGGTAAAAGCATGTCCATGGTTTAACTTGTTTTTTTCTGAGTGTTTTTCTTATTCCACTCGAAAGCGGGTCGGTTGTTAATAATAATCTATTGAGTACGTTCAAATTGCACATTACTCTGGAGAACTTTCGGGGATAATTTTCACGATATCCTTTTCACGATAGCTTCGGCTGCTTCCTCTGAAAGTTGACCGATCGCAAGTGGAGAATGTTTTACTATTATTGCACTATGCATTAAAATCTTGTGCATTCGGACAGGAACGAAATCTAGCCTAGTGTTTATAAAACTTAAGAAGACCGTAATCGTTTCATCTCAAGTGGTTACGTATCGAAACGCAAGGACCGCTTGGCGCTGTAAAGAAAATGCTGTGGAAAGAAGGCGGGCAAATTCGGGCAGCTAATTCTTGTTTTACTGTAAGCCCAAACCATTGACAATTACAACCGCGCTTAAAAAACTGCCCGGACGCACCCGGAAGTACAACATAATCACTCATGAAGTGTTACAATCGTAACAAATATTATTTACATACTATTCATGTTGAAATGTAAATAATTACCAAAAGATATACAATAAAAAGATACAAAATTGTTGAAAGTATAGTCCATACTTACTTGCAAAACTTTCACACTGGAAAGAAATGTGTACAACTTACTTGAAACATATAAAAGCTGTCTCATTGAATTTTAGCAGCAAGACACGTACTACGAAAATCTCTAACTTTCGATGAAGTACAGCACTTCATGGGCTGAATGATAAAAAAATATTAGTACATCGTCCCCCATATATTAAACTATGGCAAGCAACAAAAATTTCACATTTTAGGTAAAATTTTTGAAATCGACTTTTGGCCAGCTAAATCGCTGAAAAGGACCACTGTGCGACAGTTTTCTTTTTTCGAAAATGTTATGCACAAGCATCGGCCCTGAACCATTCGAATTCGATCATTTTATCTTCATTCGATACGTACAGATATCGACAGAAACGTACTTGTTACCAGCCTGCGGATTTTTATGCATTCGTGAAGAAATTAACTGAGTGGAATATGAAACGGTGAAAAATATGAAAAATATGAGAATATTGTATTGTTTTCAACGTAAGGAGACTATTAAAGTTTACGGGACCCGTCAAAATGATGGATTGTAATATTTTTAATTTACGGTATCCATGAGAAATTACCCCAAAAATTTATTTCTTTGGGTATACATTATTTAAAAATTCACTGAAAATTTGGATAAACACTTAACACGTGAAATAGTCACTTTTAGTGCTCCGTAAACATAGCGTTAATATTTATATATTTTTAATATAGTTAATTTTTATATAGTGAGAATTTTTTTATTTAACTACTGCTTCCCACAATCGATGCAGAATATTTTTATTATAAAGATCCGCAGTCTACTTATTATTTTTGATAATTGAACAGAGGATTTACTTATCCACTTATAACTAATTTGATACTTGGTGATTGGAAGCTAAAGTTTAGTCGTTCAAGACTGTGTTTTAATTCGACGTTCATGGAAAATACAAACAAAAGTGCGACACGAGAATGTACGAAAATTCCACGAGTGAATAATTAGGGGAAATACACTACTGTACGAAAGAAAGAAACAACCGGCCATATTTAATAGAAAAGCGTAAAAAATCAAATGAGAATACAGTAAGTTTTGAAAAAGGATTCCGCTGTTTCATTGAATAGTTCTGAGAATACGTGTTATTGCGGATTATCTAATACTTTAAATGCAATAAATCAATCATTGTACATTTTTATTATATAAAAATTTGAAATATATTGGTTGATTGCGAAAGTTCGTACCCAATTTTTACATCGTGATCTTTTTTTGAAAATAAACATGGAATTTCTACGATAAAGGAAATCAGGTTCCAAAATGTTCGGAGACAATTGTAGAAAATAGTGGTGACTATATAATTGATTAATAAAACTGTTATTTTTAAGTGTAACGTACGGTACGAACTTTTGCAATGATCTAATATAATGATCTTTTTGCATTTATAGCAAAATTGAGTAGATGAAATTCAAAATTGTTGGAAAATTTTTAAAATTGAAAATGTCAATATACAATTTCTCCTCCATTAAAATCATTAAGGGAAGAAATAACATTCAACTTGATTTCTATTTCTAGCAATCGATGCAGCCAATTTTTATTTTGCACGAAGATGCATTTATAGCAAAATTGAGTAGATGAAATTCAAAATTGTTGATTTCTCCTCTATTAAAATCATTAAGGGAAGAAATAACATTCAATTTGATTTCTATTTCTAGCAATCGACACAGACAATTTTTATTTTGCATAAAGATCCGCAGTCTAATAATTCTACTGTGTGCTCTTTCATTTGTACAGTAGTGTATATCTCACGACGTGTACTACTGGAATAGAACGTAAGTCCAGTTTGTCTAGTACCACAAAGGATCAAGGATCAAGTTAGCAAAAGGATTTCCAGCGAAATCCTGGACCCCTACTGTCACGGGGCTTTCTGTAGGCTTATCGGTAATCGCGGTGGACGATGCAGTTATCTCGATACAAAGAGGATAAACAACTGTTACACACCGGTACCCGCGGCATGGCAGTCCAGCAGCGGGTTATCCGCGGGATTGCTTAAGTGGTTCCGCCAGTGATAAAAATTCCTGCTTCCCAGGAAGCTCCGCATCCTTTCCGGGGATCTTCTAATTGCGACGGGAAGCAAGCCATGTAAAACCGCGGCCGAGCATAAAACCAAACGATTATCGACTTCTCGGACAGCAGAGTTGTTCGTCCTCCCGATGTCGACCAGCTTCTGCTGATGACTCGATGATTCCATGGTTCCCGTTGATTGCGAGCCTCTCTGCTTCTCGATTAGATAACTGTCCTGGTAAATAGAACCGGGAAAAGGATGCGCGATAGAAATGTATTAAATCGAACAGAATTCGCAATCTCAATTACCCTGATATGTGAGACCTCGTAATTGCTATACTATTTATCCTCTACACCACGGAAGTTTGTCTTCCCTTTCGAGGAAGATCAAGCTTCACTCCTTCGACTTCTGCAAGCTCTAAGCCAGAGTCATTTCTGACTGATACCGACTTACATTGGCCCGAATTAATATTCGGACACTCTAAAAAACACGATAACTTTTTTAATATTGTACTATACGATTTGAACTTTTTCTTGAATGCTAGAGCAATTAGTTTACTACAGGATGTGAAAAGAAATTTTTTCAAAATTTGCAATAGTATTTGTAATAATATTGACTGTGGTTCGAGCACGCCTGCATCGGTGTCTGCAGGAAGTAGAAACGGTCGTGCATGATCAGACGCGTTCAATTTCATTGTAATTGCTCGGCTGCGGACCTTTGTACAAGATAAACATTTAAACAATAAGAGCAACGTGTAACAGTGTTCTCAAATTCTTCATTGCTCTGTATCCACTTCATGTATTGCACTTACCCACTTTTGCCATAAACGCATAAACAGTAATCGCTGAAACAAGAACGAAACTTCTATCCAACTTCTGAACACTATTATTTAGCATACAGATCCCCCTCGTTATTACTTATCAAGGATCTAGCAAGGCTTCGAAACTAGGATGAAATCTCGCCGATCGAGGAAACTTTTCTATCGCCCCGTTGACCCAATAAGTGTTAATTAAACTCACAGGACTGGCTCAATGAAACTTATTAGACCGCGAACCAGCGCTGAAAGATCCTTATTTAACTCTCGAGACTGGCCGATAGAGCATCCACAAAAAAGCGCCTTCTCTATTTCGGAATATAAGCGGTTCGTCATTTCGCTCCACGTTAACGGAAGGTTTAAATTTAACGGAGGACCAACCGAGCCCGAAAAATCCTGCACCGAAATAGAGGCCCGTTGCCGGGAACAGTTAGGTTTAGAAAGCGTGACGTTGCTCTCCGCCGGGGTCTTATGTGCCTCGGAACAGATTAGCCGATTAATTACTCAATCGTTTTCATTCCCCAGCATTTTGACTACCCTCGGTGCGGAGTCGTTTTATCAAAGTCATTCGCGTAGCTGTCGTGGTTAATGGAATAGGTAATTAAAAAATACGGGTTGCATAAAATAACTTTTATTCTTCCGGAAAATTGTTTTCATATGGCGTGGACGATAGCGCAGTTGGAGTATCGTATCTCGGAACTGATTAGCCGATTAATTACTCAATTGTTCCCATTCCTCAGCATATTTTGACTACCCTCGGTACGGAGTCGTTTTATCAAAGTCGTTCGCGTAGCTTTCGTGGTTGATCCACATACGCTCCTCAGATATAGTTGCATAAAAGATCCTAGAATAATATTTCACCCCTTCTTACTTCACATTTCAAATCTACGAATTATGCTTCAATTGTAGTGTGTCATTTCAGAGAAATAAATTTTGCAACACAGTCAAGAAGAAATCAATCGTTTTACAATATGTGAAAAAGGTAAATGGGTGAATTTTTACTCTGAGGGTTAATGTAATAGATAATTAAAAAATATGGGTTGCATAAAAGATCCTAGAATAATGTTTCACCCCTTCTTACTTCACATTTTAAATCTACGAATTATGCTTCAATTATAGTGTGCCATTTCAGACAAATAAATTTTGCAACACAGTCAAGAAGAAATCAATCGTTTTACAATATGTGAAAAAGGTAAATGGGTGAGTTTTTACCCTGAGGAACGTATGAGGGTTAATGGAATAGGTAATTAAAAAATATGGGTTGCATAAAATAATTTTTATTTTTCCGGAAAATGATTTTTATACGATGCAGTTGAAGTGTCGTTTCTCGGATGCACTTGAAGCGGGCGCCCCGGTGTTTTCCGTTCGCAGCGCAGCCTTGCAGCGGCGGTGCCCGAAAAGATTTCTGCAATTGCGCCTCGTTAGAGCGGTGGTCAACGGCCCCGGGTTAATGGACGTGTACCCGGGCCGGGTCGGGCCGGTCCGGGCCCCGTTGCAATTAGACGGTACCACCTCCGGCCGTTTCGCGGTTAATTGCCGCCGTCATGATTTTTCGCGGCGCTTATCGCGCGGACGTTTTACCCGGCGACACCTACACACACGCGCGGGCTTTCTGAGTCAAGCAAGATCGAGGATAAAGGCGAGGATCGCCGGGATTTTTATCGACGCTCCCGCGATCACAAGAGAAACGCCGGCGCGGCCCCGCAACACCATTCGAGATCTTTCTCCGCGTTTCTGTGTGGGCTCCGTTGTTTCTGCCGTCGAATGAATTAGCCGGGATTATTCCATTTGTTTCATTTGCGAATCGATAGGAACGGTGACTGGGCCGCCGCCTTTCAACGCGATTCCACGGTGAATGATCATTATGATCTATCGTCCATGAACGTATCGCCGATCTGGCAAGTGCGGTTCAATACGAACAATGTGCACTGGCGCTGTACGATTTTTCCACTACAAATCTACAAGTCTAGAACTACGAGCAGACAACATTTGTGATTTTTAAAAAAGAGGTAAACTCTGATACATTTTCATTAGAGAATTTTTATGCAAAATAAAAATTGTATAATTGCAAGACTCAGGAGCTACATTTATTTTTTTCGTCTAGAAGTACGAGAAGACTGAACTTTTGATTTTTAAAATAGAAGTAGACTCCGACACATTTTCATTAGAGGATTTTTATGCAAAATAAAAATTGTATAATTGCAAGACACAATAGCTACATTCATTTTTTTCGTCTAGAACCACGAGAAGACTGAACTTCTGATTTTTAAAATGGAGGTAAACTCTGACACATTTTCATTAGAGGATTTTTATGCAAAATAAAAATTGTATAATTGCAAGACACAGGAGCTACATTTATCTTTTCCGTCTAGAACTACAAGACTTCACATTTTAGTTTCGAAGTAGAGGTAAACTCTCTGATACATTTTCATTAGAGAATTTTTATGTTAAAATAAGAATTGTATTAATTGCAAGACCCACAGGAGTTGCATATTTATTTCTTTCTCAATTTCGAATGAACTGGGAGAGTAACACAATAAGATTTATAAATCTTTTTTTCAAATTCTCATTTCTAATATATAATAAACAATTTCGTGGTTTCTCTTCAAAGATCACGAACTCTGAAAATTAGTTTAGAATTCGTCTGACTTTATAATATTCGCCTACCGTAAGAATTGTACAATCTTGATCACTGTCCAGCAGGATCGAGTAAAACGTCATGAATCGTTTGTCGCTGGTTCTGTGATTGTATGCAAGCGATTGGAGAGACGAGTGGGAGTGCAGAAATCTGGCTCGCAGCAAAGAAACTCGGGCCTCGCCCACGTCCAGCGCGTCTCATTATCCTCGTTAGGAAGGTTAATCGTCGATTGATAATTGCGGGGAAAATTGGGTCCGCCCTCGAGAGAGAGAATTAGCAATTGCTGCTGCTCCTCGTTCCTCGATCGATCGGCACATTTGCGTGCAGCGGAGCCAGCTGTCTTCCAGTTTCTTTATTGCTCCACCATGGAGGAGCCCCGTTGGCGAAATTGAACCCTGTTGGCAGTGCTCGAGATCTAGCTCAGCGGTTTTCTAGTTGGCAGCCGTCCCGCGGGCTCTCGAAGACGATGTTCGGCTAGGTCGGGACTCTTCGACCCTTTGCCCTGTTCTCTGGGAGTAGTCCTCAGCGACTCCGGCTTCGTTTCATTGTCTCGCGCAGGTGCGAACGAGGCTTGTCACGCCTCCTCTCTCGGCTGAAAGTTCTTTTGTTGCCTAAACGCTTTCTCGAGGACCTGGTTTCCAGACCAGAGTCCATTGCCAGACACTCGGACACACTGTCCCGTTCTGTCTTCCTCTTCTAGTTTAGCTAGCAGACTTCTTTGACAACGGTGAGCAGTAGACTGCGGATTTTATGCATTTACTAGCTGTACCCGCGACTTTGTCCACGTGCAATAACAAATCCTGGTTGAATTTGACCATATATCTGCTTATAATTTCTGTAAAACTGAGTCTATCAACCCGTAGTGTGTTGGACTCATTTTATAGACTTTCGCACGCTAAGTAAGCCTGTTTGCCCAAAACTTATTTCCGACGGAACGAAACGGAACGCGGAACGATACGGAACGCGGAACGGAACGGAATGCGGAACGGAACAAAATAAAATAAAATGAAATAAAATAAGGTGCTACCAGTCAAAAGTTATAAGCTGAAACGTGCCCAAAAGAGGGCGAAAAGGTCGTCTTTGGTCACTAATGACGTCACAACTTTTGAACGAATGGCCTTTTTCGAATGCGGATTTCTCCTAGACCTTCCCGAAGAAACGCTGCGTCAAATGGCTCAAACCCCAGCTTTTGTACATTCAGCCGTTCTCAGTCGATGCCGTCACGAACAGACAGACCGACACGATTTTGGAAGAGGAAGTCCTCAGCATATTAAAAAAGAAAGATGATTCCATCCTAAGGGCAATAGCAGTATTTTTAATACAAATAGATAGATCAATTTAAACATATCTCTACAGAAGAGGGATGAAAATGGAATACAAATAGTACAACTTAGTTCAGAACATCAGTCATATCACTATATAGTTTGTATAATATATAATAGGTAAAATAAGGCGAAATGAATATATTACACATATATTAACATCTACAATATGTAAGAAACGAGTATATAAGGACCGGTTTGTATTGGGCAAATAGAGCTCAGGCTCAGCAACGCCATCTTTATGTAAAATATATAAAGAGAAGAATAAACCATTAACCAGACACGATTTTATTATATGTAGAGATGACAAAAATGGCTCAGCTAAAAAAGTTGTAAAAATCAATTTTTACTATTGTTTCTCACAATTCCGAGCAAATGCATTTTTTCAACATATTGTTTAGACGTCATTTACTAAACTAATTCTTCTAGCCTTACAAAGAAATTGAAGTCGTTTGGTCCATTCATAAAAAAGTTATTCTATTTTATGCATTTATGACGAAAATAGCAACGTACAAATTAAAGCAGTAGACATATCAAAAAGATTTAAGGACATCAGTGTATTAGTTTCAACTTACTAAGATAATTACAAGAAGAAAGACGTTTTTATTTGACACCTGTGTCTTGCAACCAATACAAACATTTTTTATTTTGCATAAAGATCCGCAGTCTAGTGATCAGCTATGCTCCTAACTGTAAGCAAACTATTTTTATTTTGCATAAAGATCCGCACTGTAGTGATTAGTAAAGTGCGGATCTTCAATGAAAATAAAAATTGCCTGCATCGATTGCAAGAAACTGGAGCTGCTCTTTTTTTAATAATTTCGATCTGTTAAAAATGGTGTATATTCCCAAATACTTTAAACATCTTAACTATCTGAAATTCTTATATAATCTTATATAAATAAGAATACGTTCCTGAATTTTCCCAAGCACACTTTGCTTAAATCGATGAAAAAAAATCGCCTAAAATCCAGTCCGAGTCCTTAATGAAAGACAATATTTGGTTTGCTGTCGCCTCGGGCAAAATTGATGCATTCTTTGTAGCCATAAGCGAGTAGCACAGCGGTGTGACCACTTCCTGGCATCGAACCCTTGGCCAGACAGATCGATCCACGTGGATCGAAGTGTAACGAGGTATGCGTCTCACCCCCTCTTCTTCTCTGGTGTGGATCTTTTTTTCGTTTCCATGCTAGTCGCGCCACGTGTAAAACGAGTCGTGTCCTAGCCGTTCCACGTGGATCGAAGGGCGTCGCGTTACCGAGACGCCGTTTCCGTCCACCCCCGCGTCCGTATGGGTTTACTCACCCCTCCCTCCCCCGTCTATAATGTTCTCCTGGATGTCTCCCGTGGACACGAAAGGGTGGACTGTTCGGCTTCGGCTTTTTTGCGCTTCGGCTGCGTTCTGCTCGGGGCTTCGTGCGCGTCACGCTGCGAAGCCCGTCGGTGGCCCGAACCTCGTCTAGGAATGGGGGTTAAATCGGTTCATCAGAGATGATTCGTGACAACTGTGACCAACCCCTTTACCCCGCTCTAAGTTAAACTTTCACTCAAGGGACCAAAAATGATTAAATAATTAAATTCTAGTGCGAGGAATCCAAGATCTAACCCAGATGCCCTAACCTCTCAAACGCGCCTGAAATCGAGGAACTTAACTCGTGTATAACTTTTAAACGAGTGAACTCCGCACGCTGAAACTTGGATTCCGCGCACTAGAATTCAAAGTTTTATGGTTTTTGCGTCAAATTGTTTAATATTACATTCAGGAAAGATGCAAATTTTTGGTCCCCTAAGTCAGTGGTCGGCAAACTTGTTAGTCAACAGAGCCAAATCAGCAGTACAACGATTTAGATTTCTTTTGAGAGTCAAACGTTACAAGAACCCTGTTTTCAGAATTCTGTTAAAACTAGGTACGCTAAATAAAACTATTGGGTTAAGAGAAAATGAAAGCCAATTTTTTACCATTTAGAATAAGTTTTTCGTTAGGCAACGTAGAGATCCCATGCTCGTAGAATTTCTGTTTTTATTAGCAAAATATTGAGTTATATGACTTTTCGACTTATATGATTTATCACGGTTTTATTTGAAATGAAATTCGCACCGCATAAAAAATGTTGAAAAGAGCGAAAAAAATAGTAATCGATGGTACATTCTCTCTTTAAACAGAGCACAACTTTTTCTTTCGTGCACTACATTTTTACCCTTGCGGTAATAAAAAAGCAAAAGGTGATGGAAATGCGTACTTTGATTTTGAATATTTGATGTGATGATAAAAACATACTTGAAAGATTAGAAAGCACTACAAGGTAGGAAATTACGTCCGAAATGTCAGCTGTCAAGATATACCACGATTTTGCGATTATAAAATAAATTAATAATAAATGGAACCAATGCCATCTCTACACGAAAAACGAAATGACTTTCCGAACGGCCCAATAAATATCACACTTTATACTAATCTTATTTATTAATAAGAATAGAGTAAAAATTGCTGTTTATTTGAATTTAAAAAAAAATTGTATTAAAATACTATCGAATTAAAATAAAATAGAAGAATTGAGTAGAAATTGCTCTTTGCTTGAATTTAAAAAAAATTGGAGTAAAATACCATTGAATTAAAATAAAATAGATTTATTTTAAACATGTCATTCGTGGAAGAGCCACACTCAAGTAGCGAAAGAGCTATAATACATGTGGCTCGCGTGCCGCAGTTTACCAACCATTGCCCTAAGTGAAAGTTCAGCCTCGCTCTGCACGGGAAACCTTGCGAATTTTGTCCCTTCGCAATCCCTTTATTCCAGAATATCCTCTTGTTCTTCGTAGATATAATTGAATCGTGTTCCCACGTGTTACTAGCCGATAGTGTGCGGCATAGTCGGCGCAAGCTTCGACGAGAAACACAGACGGGACATGCAGAGTCGATGGCTCTCACGCCATTGATACACATCGGTCGTCTACGTCCACCCACACCTATATTTATACCCGCCGCCTCTTTTACGGAGCATTGACTCTTATCTGTCGATTCGTGATAAGGTGTGTAGAGCCACGCGAAACCCGGGAAGCCGATCGATCCTGTGCACCTTTGCTGATAAGAATCGCCGTCTCTTGTTCGAGGCGTGTGTGCAACGTTGCTCGATTATTTCGAATTCTTCTAGGGATTGAGATCGATTTGTTGGCTCAAACAAGGGTCTCGCCATCGAAATTCACTAATAGGATTAATCGCTGGATCGGTAGTTTACACGAATTCGAGATCTTAAGGCGGTAGACTCGTTTCCAGGATTGCAAGGGTGCGGGATTCGCGTTCTCATTTCGCGAGAATACAAAAATGGGGGTTCTCAGTGGTCAAAAACGCTAGATAAAAGATTGATCAAGGGCGCTGTCGCCCTCAAAAGTCCTATTTTTTCGTTTACGAGGCGTAATTTGCATTATTCGGCAGCATGTAGATATGAAAACAGCTACATGCGCAGTTATAGGCTTCCGAATAATGCAAATTGCGCCTCGTAAACGAGACAATAGGACGTTGAAGGCGATAGCGCCCTAGATCGATCTTTTATCTAGCGTTTTGACTACTGAAAAACCCCATTTTTGAGAAATTATTATTGAGCCTTGCAATCCTGGAAAAAGGAGTCTACTCCCTTAAGATAAATTGTCGTCTCGATCGATAAGTAAGATCGGCACTTCTCCAAACAAAGCTACCATCTTGGTCCGTAATCTGAGGTGGGGGATGAATCGACGATTTCACCGGAAGGAAGATCAATCACTCGCTGGATCAGCAGATTAGGCGAATTCAAGACCACGAAGCGGACACATCGAGAAGGTCTAGCACCTTTCCGCAGGGACGCGACAAAGTTAAGATCAATTTGTCGTCTAGATTGTTAAGTACCTGCCATCTTGTTCTCTTCCCGTCGATGCGGGAGAATCGATCACTCGCTAGATCGGCAGTTGAGACGAATTCGAGACCTTGAAGCGGGCGCTTGGCTTGCACCTTTTTTCGCCGGTGAAGTTAAGATCAATTTGTCGTCTGGATCGTTAAGTAAGATCGGCAATTCTCCAAACAAGGCTACTATCTTGGTGTGTAGTCTGAGGTGGGGGATGAATCGACGATTTCACCGGGAGGAGGATCGATTACTCGATGAATCGGTCGGGGGCAGAGGCGTAATTGGCCAATTAGTTAATTTCACGTAAAGTTCGTCTATTACGGAGAGCTCGGGGACCGGTTGCGTAAAGGCTCTCTCTTCTCTTTCTCTCTCTCTTGATCAGGCTTTTATCCGGACGATCCGGCTCGGCCGTATAAGTCCCGAGCGATCCTCAGCGCCCATTAGAAGTGGTTCGACGGCTGTCCCCGGTCTTCTTTTGTCTCCGAAGAGACCGGTTTCGCCGCCGGATCGAGTCTCTCGGTTACGTCTTGATTATCCGCGTCGCGAATCGCTCGTCTAATCGATTCCGTTTCCACTGTGTCGAATCAGGTTGCTAAGACGGATCGTTCTCTCGTGACTGATCCGTCTTTCCCTCGCCCTCGATCGCGCATTTGCATTCCCATCTGCATTCGCATTGGTTAGAAACGGCGCGGCGCCCGGGATGTCGCAAGCTTACGTCAACTCTGACTCTCATCGAGATCTTTCCTCCTGGATTCTTCCACTCGCGATCCATCCAAACGAGATTACTATGCACAAATTCTGCATTGTGATGCAGCGACGAGTCATCTTCATAAAGTTCTACTGTTTTTCCTGTGCGTTTCATACCAGTTATTTCATTCACTGGGAACTGCGTTGATAGTAACAATTGTTAGCTAGTCGATTGCGATGATTTTACCTTACACAACGGTGTTTATCATAATAATTTGGTGTTTATCATAATAATTTTCAAAAATATTTAATTATACGGATTCGATAACGATATGTTGGTTATTTGTATGCGGAATTTAAAAATAACTCAATAGCATCCTAACCATCGCCCAATTTTATCACCTTAGAAGATCTGGTAAATGTTTCCTTATGTCGATCGTAGATTGTTGCTAACAATATTATTATGATTTCAGCGCACTGGTTCGATCAATTGCTATTTAAAAACACTATTTGAAAATTACCGCAATAATTTTTTTTTCGACGTTTCGATTCTACTTTAGATCATTTTCAAGAAAAATAGAAGAATTGCGTCTGTAGTTTAATAACGGTTATTATGTTTTGTTTTGCGTAAATTTAAAGAAAAGGAGAAAATTGTTACCTACTTGCTTAGTGCAAAAGAAAATTTTAGCTTTATTGAAACACGTGTTGATGCCAAATACAAGATAATGAGACAACGTGAAAACATTTGGAACGAACACAACGTATCATCGATCGACATGCTGGCCAATCGATATTTAGCGATAAATTCAAAACATAATCTGTCCTTATAACCTTGTGATCTAAAGTAGAATCGAAACGTCGAAAAAAATTATTGTGGTAATTTGCAAATAGTGTTTTAAATAGCAATTGATCGAGTGCACTTGATTTCAGCAAGTGCGCTGAAATCATAATAATATTGTTAGAAGATCTGGGTTTGGTCTACCTTAGAAAGTAGTAAAATTGGGCGATGGTTACCCGGTGCTATTGAGTTACAGTAAATCCCCTATAATCGCAAAAGCCTTGGGGAGGTTTGTTTGCAACGTTCGTAGACGGACACTATTTTCTGAGCTCACCGAGCCGAACGTATAGAAGGATAGCACGTGTAAAGAGAGACCGCGCGCGGCCGAAGCGTCTCACAGTGATAAAATGTATTCTAAATGTATTCTAGCTGGACAAAATTATTTTTGAATAATTTATATCCTCTTGATACTTGATAATTACAATTATGATATTTATTTTTTGTTATGATGGAATTGAACAGGAAAATTATAACAAACGGATTTTTTTCTTATATTTCTATATTTCTGACTTATAGAAGGTGAAGTCTGCGAATATAAGAAAATGACTTCAATATATAAGTTATTAATAATAGCGCCCACGAAGATTACGCTTTTATTTATAGTCACTAGTGCCATGATTTTATTTAAATTTATATTAAATTTTTCTATCTGTTCCGACACTAATATTATAACAGAAGAAATTTTGAACCGCTTAAAATTTTGGGGAAAAATATTATTAATCATTTAACTGGATTCGGTATTTTATGGAGAACCAAGAAAAAAATGATTTTCTCCTTTTTAGTGCGTTTTAATATAAGCGTTTTTAAAAAGTTTTTTTTTATATATTTCTAAATGACAGTGTTCGGGATAAATGTCCTTCGGGGAACCGGAATTGGACGATACTCGAGCCACAGGCTGCCCGATTAGGGGAAAGTTGCAGCTCGGCGATTTTCTCGGCGAAAGAGGCGATCGGTCGCGCGACAGCCTCTCGCGTTTACCACGTTCGATTCACACGTGCCAGTTCGCGGTCTGGCGACGCGAGTAATTGCACGGGACTGTTGCGCAACGCTACGAAACAATCGCGGATCCCGAAAGGGACGTTTCACTTGGGAAAGGAGCGATTAAGTCATTATCGGAGGATCCTGCGCGCGACACACCGCGCCGCTTCAAAAGGAAACCGGCAATTATCTCGCGACGGGGCCCGTCTGTCGACAACAAGACTTATTCCCCTGCTTTCTAGGAGTCTGTGTGAAAAGCCGAAAATTTTAATACTTGTTATATATATATATATATATATATATACAGGGTGTCCAAAACCACCCGTCCAGGGGTGTTAACTTCCCAGATAAGCATATTGGGTAAAAATGTATGAAATAAAAGTTGCAGGGATTAATGGAGGACATATGTCCATGATCTTGTATTCGACCTTCGGATCCATTTTCAAGGTTATTTGGAGGTCAGTACGTATTTTTTAAATGGGAACCCCTACCTTTGACTAGGGATTCTGAAGGACATAAGTACATATCTGAACGTGAAATTTCGAGCTTTTGTAGAAAGGGATTTACCCTCTTAGAGACTTAAAATTTTGGGAGGTTATCTTTCAACCTAAAACCATTGTTTTCCGCACAATATCAATAAAAATTGAGGGTGGGGCCGCTGGACTATTCTTATTCTGCTAGACCCTTTCTCAAAAACTGTGCGTCTATTAGAAAAATTAAAGGCAGATTCGGAATCATCACGAAAAACTCTATAAAGTATCACGTAGTGAGAAACGAAACGTTTTTTTGGCTTTTGGACAATGTAATCAGAATGGAATTCGATCTTCCTGTGTTCGAAGCACGGTGTTCCGAGTTCGTTCGGTTTCAGAGAAAACGGAGAAACCGCGGCGCGCGGTTCGCGGTTCGCAAAGGTGCTTTCCTCCATTACAGAGCCGTGGAGATAATTTATTCTCCGGTTCCCTTCATCCGATACCCGTCCGCGTGGAAACAGAAACCCACTCGTAACTTCCACGCCCGATACACCTGGAGCTTCCTCCTATCTGTCGACGGGCACGCCAACGCAAGGCGCCGACTATCGGGACCTGAGGGAGATCTAGAGAGAGCCTATTCTCTCTAGATCGTTCCGCGTCCTGTCGATCCGATGGAATGGAACTTCCTGAACCGGCACGGCGTTTGGAAAATCGACGAGCAGAAAGACTAATTGGAAACCGAGCCGGGAACGCGGGGGTGTACGCTCCAACCTGACAGCAAGCGATCTTTGACTCCTGTGAAACCGGGAAACGAAAGCGTTTCGAACCCGTTTCAGAAAGATCCTGAGGATCGTATAATATTTTTCACTAATAACTAGACTGCGGATTTTATGCATTTATGACAAAAATGGGTACGTACAATTTAAAACAGTGGAGGTATTAAAAAGATTTAAGGCCACCAGTCTATTAGTTTCACCCTAATAAGATAATTGAAAGAAAATGAAATTGTTATTTGGCTCCTGTGTCTTGCAATCAATGCAAACATTTTTACCACGTTTTTATTAGCTCGCTTTCTTATCTATCTGTCTGTTTGTTTGTATGTTCCGTACAAATTTTGCAATTGATTTTAAACTAACTTCCCGATGAGCTAGAGACTTGAAACTTTGAACATAGCTCAGAACTGGATGACAATGCAATATTAAAAAAAAATTTTATTTTAAACTGTGCGTTTAGGAGAAAAATTTTTTAAATAAGAAGAATTAATTCTTTTTAAAAAATACCACGTTTTCAAGACGGACTAAAAAGTATAAAATAATTTTTCCTAGCCCCATACAGATAGACCCGAAAATTTGTGATTGTGAATTTTTAATAGCTATGAAAATACTTGTAAGATTTAAAACGAAAAACGTGGGGCGCAAGACTTGGGTGAAGTATTCATGCATCAATTATCTATTGCATGCGCCCCACGTTTTTCGTTTTAAATCTCACTTTTGTAGGCAGGAGGAGTTAAATAACAAATTCAGTTCATCCCCTAATAGTTTTTTTACATCTGAAAACAACATAACATTATTTTTCGATTTTTCTAATTTTTCACTGTTTTATATTTCATCTGGCCAATTTCTTTATAAGTGCATAATAATCCGCAGTCTACTAATGAATCAATCGAACGAGTTTCCACAGCTGGTATTGTATTGTGTATCTTCGGTTTCGTATCGGTTCCGAACCGTTCGAAATTGTTTGTGCCTGCTCTCCGAGCGCTCTTTGCTTTTGGAGTGGCCGTGTCACGAGAGCGGATTCAGCGGCACGGTTCAATTAGATTAGCGAGTTATCTCGCGGTACGGTTCGTGACGGCGTGGAATAGCCTAAGCGTGATCATTAGACCGCGGATCTCCGTGTATTTAGACGATAAGCGGTGAAACGGCGGCTTTAACGAACCGCGCGATGACGTTCCCGTCCGTTCGCTGGCTAATCAAACTCGGGACAGCAGACTCGCGATCGAATCGCTAATTAATTCCCAGGTCTCTCTCCAGGAGTCGTCGAAACCGCAATTTACGTGAACAGTTAGGGGGAGCACGATCTGCAATCCTGGGACAGTGTCAAACCCTTCGCCAGAGGTCTTTGCTCTGTGAACGTTTTCTCCGCTTGATCTCTTGAAGATTTTCGAATTAATTAGGGCGGGGATGTCGTCATGATGACGCGGCCCCCTTCTCGTCTAATCAGAAGGATCTAGGAAAGCGGGCCACGTCGCAATCATCTAGTTTGCGGGCCGTAAACCCTGATGAAGCGAATTGACGAAAGCGCGGAATTCCGCGTGGGTGGCGGCTGCCACAGTGGAGTATTTGGCCCGACAAGCCGAAAAAAAATCGATTTCAAGATTTTACGTAAGTCATACAATTTTTGGTGTCCTCGTTTAAACCAGAGCTATAAATATTAGGTTGGGGAAAAAGTTTCTTCGTATTCTCCCGACAGATGGTCTTACCATAACTCTGTTAATATTAATCGGATCTGGCATTACTTGAGCGCGTCTGGAAGGTGATGTATCATAGAGTAATTGCAAACAAGAAATGGTGATGTTTGTTTATTTAGTCGAAAGTTATTACGTTTTGAAAATGAGTGAAAACAAAGAAGAAATTCGATACATTTTGAAATTTTATTACAAAAAAGGAAAGAATGCGACTCAAGCTGCTAAAAAAATTTGTGACGTTTATGAACGTGATACAGTATCAGTTCGTGTGGCACAAAGTTGGTTCAAGCGTTTTGAATCTGGAAATTTTGATGTCAAACATACATCTCGTTCTGGTCGACCCGTCACTGAAAAAGTCGATGAAACCGTGCAAACAGTTGAGCAAGACCGGCACATTAGCAGTCGTGACATCGGTAAGGAACCAAACATCGACTACAAAACAGTTCTAAACCGTTTAAAGAAGGCTGGATACAAAGAACAGCTCGATGTTTGGGTGCCTCATGAGTTAACATTGAAAAATTTAATGGATCGAATTTCAATTTTCGAGTCGTTGCTAACACGAAACAAAACCGAACCTTTTTTGAAACGGCTCATTACAGGCGATGAAAAATGGATCACGCACGACAACAATGTACGAAAAAGATCGTGGTTGAAGCGAGGCGAAGCTCCGCAAACCGTGGCAAAGCCAGGATTGACACCAAGAAAGGTGATGCTGTGCGTTTGGTGGGATCATAAAGCAATCATGCACTACGAGCTGCTGCCATCCGGTCAAGCGATTGAATCTAACCTATACAGACAACAACTGGAAAGATTACGTCAAGCAATCGTGAGAAAGCGAATTGATAAACAGGAGAGGCGTCGTCTTCCATCACGATAATGCCGGACCCCACACATCTTTGGCGACCCGTCAAAAATTAAGAGAACTTGGCTGGGAAGTTTTGATGCACCCACCGTATAGTCCTGATATTATACCAACAGACTACCATTTGTTTCGGTCTCTACAGAACTCTCTTAATGGTGTGAAATCGACTTCGAAAGAGTGTAAAAATCTGTAAAAATCACGTGTCGCAGTTTTTCTCCCAGAAATCACAGAAATTCTACAGTGACAGGATTATGGTTTACTATGGTTTACCTCAAAAATGACAAAAGGTGATTGATCAAAACGGCGCATGCTTGATTTAATAAACTTCATTTAAAATATGCAAAAAGCTTGATTCATTTCTGCATTAAAATACGAAGAAACTTTTTCCCCGACCTAATAATTTAATATCGAGGCACCTATTTAATTTCTACACCTAATAGTTTTTTCCGACTTTTCGGGCTAAATAGCCCACTGTGCGTCGTAGCATCTTGATCGCGAGGGAGATTATAATAACCGAACCAGCCCCTGGTGAAGGTTCGATCCAGGACATATCGGTGATTCCTAATGGCAGAACGAGTCCTGGCACGGAATCCGTCGATGGTAATAAGAAAGGGATCTGGTACCATCGTCCGCGACATCCCCCGCCGTCGGACGCCGTCTTGTCACGGTATCCGGAGGTCGTCTCCGTCGAGGAGGACGACCTATGGATCCGAATCCCGCCGCGACAGATCGATCCCCGGTTGGCACGCGACGAAACCGAACCCGCCGAATCGGAATCGCGGTAATTTCTGGGTCAGGATAAACCGGCTCGTTCGCTGATTTATCGCGTCGTTTCAATGGACGTGATCTCCGTTCCGATTTTCTGTCCCCCACCACCGTTTTATTTTCGTCTGCGGAACCTTGTAACCGGATCCCCAGGAAAAGTTTATGAAATCGACAATCGGGCTGACACGCTCGTCGATCCCGCGAGATCCCCCGTATCGCTCGATCTTATTTACGCGGAGAAAGAAAAGCGACCGGGATCTCGATGCTATCGCGATCCATTACTCCGGTTCCACGCACAATTCGCATCGCGCGCCCAGCCCGGCCCGGCTCGGACTCCTTCTCGAATCCATTAATCTCGACATCCTCTCTTATCAATACAAGCTGCTCCACTTCGCAGATATCGAGAACCGAGTTCCCGGTATTATTCGAGTGCTTCTAATGCTCCTCGCTGCGAGATTCGATTCCATTCCGCCGCTAAACCTCTCGATCGTTCACGCCTAATCGGAAACGAGATCGAGATGAGCGGACGGTCTATCCGGGATCTATAAAACGCCTTCTTTCTCGATCTGTCTCGAAACTTAACATAAATATTACAGACACTAGAGTTGGGCATTAATCGATTAAAATTTTAACGATTGGGGCTGTCCGGTATGTTCAGTATAGAAACAGTGATCTACAGTGAACCGGATTAATATTCGGACAATCTAAAAAACACGATAACTTTTTTAATATTCTACTATACTTTTGGGTTTGAACTTTTTTGGGAAGCTAGAGCAATTAGTTTACTACAGGATCTGAAAAGAAATTTTTTCAAAAATTGCAATTGATCGGAATTGTAGAAAAAATACTAAAAGTTGCATTTTACAACTTTTTTATGTGGGCCTATATTGAAAATTTAAAAAATACGTTTTGCAGATTCGTGTCTATTATATGCACTGTGAAAGTTTCTTCGAAATCGGTTGGTGCGGGAAAAAAGTGAGAATCCTTACAATTAGATTTATTGCAGTTAGACGCCGAAAATCGTGAAAATCTGCAATTTTTACCATCTTTGAACGTTTGTAGCTCATTGCAATGTCGACCGATTTTGACGAAATTTTTAGAATATGTTTCATTCACGCAGATCTACAAAACATATTTTTTAAATTTTCAATATAGACCCACATTAAAAAATCGTAAAATGCAACTTTTAGTATTTTTTCTACAATTCCGATCAATTGCAATTTCTGAAAAAATTCTTTCTCACATCCTGTAGTAAACTAATTGCTCTAGCTTCTCAGAAAAGTTGAAATCGTGTAGTATAATATTAAAAAAGTTATATTCGTTTTTAGAGCGTCCGAATATTAATCCGGTTCACTGTAGGTAGAATTTTCCGGGAAAATTGTTGGAATGATTACAATTGCGCACGATCCTCATCCTCCGGATTCGGGAGAACGAATCGTTTTCCCCGGGAGGCTCGCGCAGAGCCGGGCAATAAGTAGTCACGCTCGAGTACTCGAGTCCTAGCTGCTGGCGGAGCTCCGTGTGAGGTCCAGAAAGGAGGATACGTCGATAACAAGGAGCGGCATTGTGCCCGATACACCACCGGCCGTATACCACCAATCTTTTATCGCGTTTCGGACAATGGTCATTGTTCCGATCGGCTTTAATTACCGCGCCACTGCCGGGCTAATACTTCCTCGATTTCACGTTCGGCTAAATATTTGACGGCGGAGAAATCGATTCGATCAGATAAACATCGGCAGACTGTTTCCTCGAAGAACCCGGGCGGAACTGTTCGCTCGATCTTCGAGTTCTCGCGAAAATTAAGTCTACTACAGTCTACTACACCATTTTGAGAAATCTCTTCGTTTAAATTGAGATATTTAAGAGTTTGCGTTTCAATGAAATTAAAAATACACGTATGTATCACACTCCTTAAGTGTATCTAAGAGAGTTAAATTTACAATTCCTATTAAAATAATAGCAATTATTAAATGAATAATATGTGTCTTTTTATCAAGAATGGACTTAAGCCACTTTCAAAATTAAAAACTAGATTTGTCATAAAATTTGAAACAGCCCAAGTCCATTCGATATAATTTAAAATGCTTCAAATTGAGAAAACAATATTCAATTTATTTTATATTTCATTACAAAAATTGAAAAACGCCATTTATGCAGTTCAGGAAATCTTCTAACTATATAAATTACATAACAATTTACTCCTCTTTTATATTTTGTGTATGCGGGAGGGATTTGAAGAAGTCATCATATTCTTGTATTTCGCTGTTGTAATTTGTCTTATATTTTTATAAAGCGGTGTCAATACAATATTTTCGAATTTTCTTGGTCTACCCCGACGTGGTGATAAATTCAGTATTTTAAACTCTGCATTTTCATCCATTGATATCTTATAGAAAATTTTATGTGGTTCATTTCTCAGAAAACGTATCCAGCATATTTTTAACCAATTTATTGTTCCTCCGTTAGAATTCTTTACTCTTTCAAAAATTGCATCCTCCAAAAATCTTGTTGATATGAAATCCTCTCGTTTCATTTCATTTAAAATAAAGTTATATCCTTTCCGGCACTTCTTGATAACATTATAATATTCTTGGGGGACAAATAGTAAATTATTTTTCTTTAATGACATTTCTACAACTGACAAATGGACTTAGGCCACTTTCAAAATAAAAATTTGTATCATTCTAATTAACCAGCTAATTTCCTTTTTACAAAATCTTTGTGATTTTAAATATATTAGTTACAATTTGCTTCAGAATGAAAAGATAACGTAGAAATGTAAATATTAAAATTGCTAGCTTGATTCTTCTCGAAGATGGACTTGGGCCACTTTCAAAATAAACGGCTCATATAAAAGTTTGCTTGGCAGACTATTTCCTCTAAGAAGCCGGGCGATCGTTCTTCGAGTTCTCGCGAAAATTAAACTACTACGATATTTTGAAAAATCTTCTCAGTTCGAAGTTCTACCTATATAAAAGTTTGCTAGGTTCTCACCCTTCACTGGCAGTTTCAAAAACCGAGGGTGGAGGCAATCGAAGACACTTCCCTCGTAAAACAGGTTGACGATCTCGTTAAAACGTGTCGGCGCCGCTGCCAAAGAACACGCAGAGGTGTCGGCGTACGTCATCCAGCATATTTGCAGACACACCCATATCCTGTCCCCTCCAGGACTACGTCCTACGACCGATTGTCGTTGCTCCTCTCACGTAGATTTGCTCCTCTCACATAGATTTGCTCCTCTGTGCTGGACTATCCAACGTTCATCCTCTAGTTTACTATCCGGCGAGGACGCGCCTTCAGGATCTCCGGAAAAACTCCTGACACGTCTATTACAACACATCATGTTGGATTATTATCGAACATTGTAAACTAATTGTACCGATCAGTTCAAACACGACTGGATGTTCTAAGAAACCTTGTTCTAAACAAGGATAGTGGTAGAAATGCCATTTGTGAAAATACCTGATGACGATCCCAAAAATGATAAATATATAAATTGTGGTGTACTTTATAACTAGACAGCGGATTACATGCATTTATGACAGAAATGAGTAGGTGTAATTTAAAACAGCAAAAATATTGGAAGAATCTTAAAAGACCGTATTATTTTTAATCTATTAAACATATTATGAAAGAAAATAAATTTCTATTTCACTCCAGTTTGTTGCAATTCGGGAAGAAAATTTTCATTTTGCATAAAGATCCGCTGTCTATTTATAACTAATGTACGTGACGACTAACCAAGTATCTAAGTAACAACAAATTATTTTACATTTCTGTACAGTACAGTTCTAAGTAATTATTTTAAACTCTACAATGGAAAATTTCCTTTTTTGTTCGTGGGTCCTACAGGGAATATTTAAGTGGGCCCCATCTTTCTTTTCGCCCTGCAGTTCAGTGTATCAGGTCATTAAGTATGAAACTTGACAAATGTGTTTGAAATTTGTAACAACTAAGTAACAACAAATTATTTTACATTTCTGAGTTTTACGACAGTACAGTTCTAAGTAATTATTTTAAATTTCTCTACAATGTAAAATTTCCTTTTTTGTTCGTGAGTCCTACAGGAAATATTTAAGTGGGCCCCATCTTTCTTTTCGCCCTGCAGTTCAGTGTATCAGGTCATTAAGTATGAAACTTGACAAATGTGTTTGAAATTCGTGTTTTGTTTGCCAAGTTTCATACTTAATGACCTGATATTTGCAATACCATTTATTTAATTAATCCCATAATCCAATATAAACACGCGGGGAGTCTAGAACAGAAATTCTTCATTCGGACCACCACGTCCATTTTCATCGGAAGCTCTTTGTTCCGAGGGAACGGGGCTTCTCGGAGCTTGCGTCGAAGCTCGCAATTAGACTCGTTATCCCCGGTTAATGAACGAATTCCTGCGACGAGGCGAGGCGAGGCCGTTTTTTTCGAATGTTAAACGGAGCATGGATCGGGAGCACGCATCTCCCCGTGCTCGTCGGCGCTTCCTCCTCGACGTTCTACGACCGCGTTTCCATCAAACCGCGTCGGACGTTCAATTATCCGAGACACCGTAACGAGGAAGCGTTGATTTATCGGCCGGCCGATGAAATGCCGCGCTATGATACACCTAGAACCATACCACCCCCTTCGGGTCTCTTCTCCCCTGGGAGCCCAGGGACCGCGTGCGCGGTGTTGCGTCGTTAATTAGAGTGGAACGATTACCGGATCGATCGCGAGCCAACGACTCCTGGCTCGCCTCGGATGCACTCGCACGCACAAGGAGAATGTTAATTAATCGTAATTGGGTAATCTGTTTCCGCGAGCACGGGACTCCCGTGCGTCGCGGTGCCTTCGAGCGGTCGGTCGCCCGCTCGCGATCCGTACCGATTAGGGCTGTAACTTTTCCGAAGCTTCGAAGACTTCGAAGGTCATTCAAGGTCAAACTTGTAGCGAAGTTTTTGGTGTGACAGTCCTCGTTTTGGTGTGAAAGTTCGAAGGCACGAAGTAAAGTACAAATAAAGCGATCACTTTTCTGCATTTCCCTGCAAGTTTGACCTTGAATGACGGAGGTTGAAAGCCACCCCTTGCTCTGGAGTCGCTCTCTCTCTCGTCATTGTCTCGTCACGAGTCATTCCCCCAGCGCAGTCCATGAGTCACCTTGCCAAATCCTAGGAAGAGAGAGGCATACCCCGAAAATCATCGGCGACGCGTCCGCCCTAATTGTGCCGCTGCTAACGAAGCCGCTTTTAAAAACCACGGGGCGGCGGCGGCTGCTACCTTGTCCTCCCCCCGGTTGGCAGAGACTTTTCAATGGAAGAGTTAGAAGGAGGAACACCGGTCTCCTCTGTTTTAATTGCCGGCGACTCGTTCCCTGTGCACCGGCTCTCTTCCCCCATTTTGTCTCCCGGCACGCGACAAAGCGCGTGCCGCTTGCCGCGTGTCGAACGGCCGGAGAACGAGGAAGGGAGAGAAGGAGAGACGTGGGGAGAGAGAGCCTCCTCGTTACGTCGAAATCAGCGCAGATTTATCGAGCAAATTGGATCGAGTCCTTCCGCCGCGGTTGGGGGACCGCTCAGGGGCTCTCAATCGCTTCCTCTTCGGGTCCGTTCAATTTACTTGACTGGTCCCTCGATTATCCGAACCCTCCTTTCACCTGGACTCGCACAAACCTTGTGTCCGAAATCGAAAAACTTCTGGTATCCGAACGTCAGCCTCAGTTATCAGAACATATAAGACCATTTTACCACGTTTTTATTAACTCGCTTTCTTGTCTGTCTGTTTGTCTGTTTGTATGTCTGTTTGTCTGTTTGTATGCCTGTCTGTCTGTTTGTATGCCTGTCTGTCTGTTTGTCTGTCTGTTTGCCTGCCTGTCTGTCTGTCTGTCTGTTTGTCTGTTTGTCTGTCCGAAAATTTTTTCACACGCTTGAACCGTTGGAAAAATTTGCAGAACAAGGAGATGAGTGTCTGATATATTTTCTAATAATTATTATTTAAGAAGAATTCACACCAAATGGCAGGAACGTTTTCTATTTCCACGATGTCTTAAAGGAGAGCTATCGGTAGTTCGCTTAGAGAAGCCGTGGGACCCATGGGGTCCTTTTTCCCGTGTTCGCACAGCAGGGAGCCGTCAACCCGAGCTCGAAATTTATGGGTTTTGGCTCGAGCTTGCCGTGGCTTGCCGCGAGTATAAACTCACCCTTAGTAGTGGTTCACACCGAGATCAGATTACACAGCGGAGGGGATATTTCTGTTGCGTTTATCGTGTACGGCCTTGTTGCCTTTATAGAGGATTTACTGTAGACGAACAAGCAACGGTGGATCTAACGGAAGGGTTGGTTTTCTGTTTCAGGGTGTTGAAACCCCCTGGCGGCGGGAGCAGCGACATATTCGGGGCCGCACCGGAAGAGACAAGCCCCCGGCGCGTGAAGAACCACAACCAGTCGCAGCTCGGCAGCGCGTTGTTCGGCGACGGTCCGAACAACACCAACAAGAACAGCAACAACGATACGCCGCGCAACAAGCCCGGTAATGATTCATACAAACGCCTGTTTGGCCCTCCCGATGCCCCATCCACCACCCCAAACGCGAAAAATCACATGCGCAGCAATATCTCCCTCAGCGGGGATTCGTCGTCCTCGTCGGCGTCGTCGGGTGTCGCGACTTCGCCCGCGAAGAGCACCGCCAGCTCGGACTCGATCGCGGGCGTCCTCAACGGATACGCTGCCAGCAATGGCAACAACCTGACCAACGATATCACAGGTAAGGTCGATCTCTCTCACGCCTATTAACTCTCTCACACCTGCTCCTACCACGCGGTTACTTCTTCTTCTTTTTTTTCTTCTTTCTCTCCATTATCTCTCTCCGGTGATTATTCTTGCATCAGCGGGTCCTCTTCAACCAGCTTCAAATGTGCTGCCAGGGTCGCTATTCCAAACATCCTTTGCCCAAACGCATCACCATCGCTGGTGGTCTTAACTTGCCGGGGCTAAGTTAGCTACTCACAGTATTTGTGAGTAACTGGATTTACTAAATTAGGGATTTAAGTCCTGGACGGATCTAGAATCTAGCCGAATGTTTAAATTAAAATCGGTAGGTCAGGTAACTTATCTTCAGGAATATCTCCGAATCTGATATCGAGCGATGGTGACGCGTAGAAATGAAGATTGTTCGGAACAGTCTGTCCTCGAGGGCAGTGATTTGAAGCAGTTGGCATGGGACCGCTGGTGCAAATAATTGCTATTTTCTCTCTCCGAAGCCCGGATAGCTAGCACTATCCTGGTCCAGGTGAACTTGGTGTACGGTGCGAGCGCGAGGGAACACGCGGCTTTAACGAGTTGTCCACGGCACATACCGTTCCCGACAAATCTTTTCTAACCTTCTAAATCGCTTTCGTAAAATCTTTCTCGATCCACTGCCCTATAGCTGGGTCAGTCGAGATCGGATTTAGTCCATCAGCCTTTGATAACGGACATGTCTCAGAACATTCGTCTTGCCTCGATACTAGGCCCCGTCGCTCAAACCCATCACTAACTCAGCGATGGGTTTGAACGTCTCGCGAAAGATTCTCTGTTCTTCTTCGAAGCTTGTTCCAGGATTGATACACCGTGACCTCGCACTGTATTCGAGTGATCTGTATACCTGGAGAAGAAAATACCCCGTGTCTCTGTGTGTCGCAGGCTCCTTTATCCCGGGATTCACGTTAACGTTACATACTTCTTCCTCATCGATTATCGATGCCGAAGAGGCTCGGTCCGGTTTAATCGTAGGACACCTACGCCGAGCCAATTTGTTACGCTTGCTTTGTTTGCGCAGCATTTTATCGCTTGCACAGAGAATCGTGCACTCTCGAACGAGATACACACACCATCTCTTTCTCTCTTTTTCTCTCATGTGTCTCTCGCGCGAGCTAGCGAGACACGAACGAAAAATATACCCCAGTTTTATTTTGTTGAACGAAACTAACCGCTAAAATATGGCTTTCACCGAAGTCTGTCCTCTTGAACTGTTCGCAAGCAGCTTTCAGGAGAATCAAACGATTTCGTAAGTGTGCAATGAGACACGATCTAGTAGATTACACGACACATTACCCGACACACTATTACCCGCTCGGGAAAACCGCCGATTGTTCGGCCGATTGTTTGCCGAAAACGATCGCGGCTCTGCCGATTGATCGGACACGGGCAAATCTTACATTTGAAATGCTCCTAATCGCTTCGAGCACAAACGATTTTTTTTTACAAGGTTGTTTATTTATAACGGTCGCGTTAACGTCGAGGTCATAAGCGACCAACAGATAATTTTTATCTTGCAATCAAGTCCACAATCTGCTATAGATTCCTGCTACAGTGAAGTCTTGATCTAAGAAAAATCCTCGGGTCCGTGCTGTTTCTTAGATCCTGCAGTTCTACTCAGAGTCGCCAGACTGAGACTTGTGTCTCTAAATGCAGTTCAAATTATATCGAGTTTAGTGTCATTTTAATCAGAAAAATTGTCACAAATTAGTTGGCGAATGTATCGCGAGAAAAATAATGGAAAATACAGAAGTTTCGTAATTGTTTAATTAATTAGTTATAAAGCACACAGATATAGCCGACCCCGTATTGGAATTAGGGCTGTTACTTTTTCGAAGCTTCGAAGGGTCGAAGCAACGAAGGATTTGAAGTGCCCGAAATTTCTATGTCACGATTTTTGATAAATAAAAATATTAACACAAAAATTAGATTAAAAAAAAAAGAAACTCCGTTTTTTTCAATCTTCTAATAATAATTCTAATCTTCTAATAAATTCGAAATTCGAAGCTTCGAAGGAATGTAACAGTCGTAATTGGAATCCCGCAGTGGAGGGAATAGGCAATTTTCTTAGATCCTAAAGCTCCCGTTTTTCTTCGATCAAGGCTTTACTGTATTACTTTGAGAAAAAGACGATAATATTAGAAGCTGGTGATGTCACTAAAGCATTCCTCTCATTACATGGAAAAAGAGTTTAATTGCATCCGAGTGTTTATTCGACCTGATTTCCAAGCACGATGTTTTAATTATCCATAATTAAACAGATCCATGTTGATCAACGATTCGAAGGCTGCCTGTTTCCGATCGACAGTCTTTCACCAATCCGACAACTTTTGGCTAGCATTATTTAGCGATCCTAAACCTGTGCTCATTCCTTTTGTTAATTATTTGCTCGCTGTAGGCTTGGTTTGCGGAGAGTATTAAATTTATCGTGGCTCGCGGGCAATCTCATAAGCGCGACCGCGAGGGTTTTCGATCGATCGATATTGTCCTATTATTCGCGACAGTTCCACTGTAAATTATTCCGCGTTTGCCGTAACATTCTCCCTAGGTTGAGACTAGCTCAGGAATGGCCAACGAGTCGATCTCGATCGGTCCGGCCGGATTAAAATTAACACCCTGTATATAGAAGTTGGCCACCCCTGGTCTAGTTCGCGAGATCACTATAACGTTTCAGCCCTCTCGAAGCAAAAGTAATTATATGTATCGTGTTTTAAGTTTCGAAATGTATTAACCCTCCGACAACGGAGCCTGGGTCTATTTTTAAATATATAATTAATTAAATATATATTTAAATATATTATTATTAATTTAATATTAATTAAATATATATTTAAATATGTTATTATTAATTTAATATTAATTAAATAGATTATTATATAAATATATAATAATATATTTAAATATATTATTATTAATTTAATATTAATTTAATATATATTTAAATATATTATTATTAATTTAATATATATTTAAATATTAAATTAATATATAATTAATTTAATTTAATGTATATGACTATTAATTAAAAATATATATTATTAAATATATTTAAGTAATATATTATTTAATATATTTAATTATTTAATTATTTATATTATTTAAATATATTTAATTAATATAGCTATTGCATTAGGGACAATAAAATGATCGACGTGTCTATAGGAAGGCCTTTATAAATATGTTTTAAAAAATTGATAAATGAAGTTGTCCGAGGGTTAATCGATTTATTTAGTGATTTTCTGTTGTGCAGTTCGACAACGGTGATTAACAAACGTCCACGAATCTTTAATTGTTTCTACGATTTCATCCAGCAGTTGCATAGATATATTTCCATGCCTGTGTTTGACGCGTGACGAATCTCGTTTGTTTCCGTTCTTTCTGTTTCGACAATGTCGTTATCGTCGGGTTTTATCGTTGGTTTCCTTTTGCTGTTACGTCTGCTTCTGCTTGGCCCGTTTCACACACTTCTAGCGTAGCGTAACATTTCGTTTTCCGTCCCTCCCGTAATCGTTTTGATTTCGCATGGACGAACAAGGCCCGAGACATCGGAAATGAAATCGTGAAATGTTCCTGCCAAAAGTTCAAATCGTATAGTACAATATTAAAAAAGTTGTCGTCTTTTTTAGATTGTCCGAATATTAATTCCGGCCACTGTATATCACATAAAAATCTTGTTGCGAAAAAGTTGTTATTAACTGCATATTTTTGAAATGTGATTGTAAAAAACATAATGCATCTATTGAACTATCTACTGCAAATACGTATTTCAAATAAGAGTAGATGCTCAAAAGAATATCTATTATTTATAGCTAATACCGAAAACACCGGTGTTTTCCCTTAGCGAATACCGAAATTGCAAAATAGCACGAAATACCGGTGCACCGGTATTGCAGTCGCTAAAAAAGGGATTAATGATTGATAAATGAAATTAATAAATGAAATAAAATGAAAGATAGATTTTCCGGTGTCTCGGACGGTGTCTGGTCAGCAATGGTCGCGTGCACTAACACGATTCTCACGATTGGGCGACGGTTGCGGGTGTTTTTGTTTGCCACGGCGTCTGACGGTGCATGGGGGTGGTTGATGATGATGATGATGTTGATGATGGTGATGATGGTGATATGGTGGTGGTGGTGGTGAATTCTGGTGCGTGTCGCTTTCGCGTGCACCGGCCCGTGATCTGCCGTCCTCTGTGCCTTCCTACTCGCTCGAAAACACACCTGGCAGGTGGATCGTCTTGCATAACGCGCAACCCGGTCACCGGCGACGGAGTTGACGTGACGCCGATCAGGCGCAGCGCACGAAGGTGTCGAGGTAACGTCTGCCACCAGTTTTGCTCATTTTATCCGACCGAACCGACCAATGATCTTCTTTCAGCCACCAAGCCATCGTGATCCCATTATTACCCCCCACCCACCCTTTTTCCTTATCCCCGCTCCTCCCCCACACACCCCCTTCCCTCCCAACTCATCGATCTTCACTCTCGTAGTCTCTTTCCTATTAATCTCTATCTTCTTTCCGTCTCGAGTGTGAAATTGATTGGTTTTCGATTGTAATTCTACAGAGATTTCATTTTGCAACCCTCATCGCATGATCCTCGAGTACAACATCCGATCATCTTGACAAGTTTTCTTTTTTTATTGTTCCAAGTGGAGGGAGGTTCAGCACTAAACGTACTGGTCAAATGACCGCGGCTTTAGATTTTTTATTTTATTTTTATTTCATATCTTTATTAGAGTAAATAAGTTTATTAGATCGAATCAGTGTTTCTTAACCTTTTCGGGGAACACTTTTGATTATATGAAAAATTTTGCGGAACACCAGAATTAATGATCCAAGAAACAATCAGGAACATCCCGCGTAGAAATAAATATATTTTAGAAAATATATTATTAAATATATTTAATATATATTTCGCGGAACACCGGTTAAGAAAACCACTGGATTAAATAAATAAATTCTGTCATTTTTATTGCTCTGTACGTTTAGTGTTAATGCATTTACGCGCAGTTTCCTGGGGCCATCGCAACCCCAGTGGGTGACTTCCCAAATTGGAACTACCCTCTAAGACTCCTCCCTCCACTGGCTCCTCAAGTAACTGTTGAGGAACCGGCCGAAGATTATACAATAAATTCTCTATAGACGCGACAGCCTCGGCGGGATTCGGTCGCATCTACCGTACAGGATCGCTATTTTTGTTATCTCCAAAGGCCGAGCCGAACGTAGAGAAGGACAGCGCGTGTAAAGAGAGACCGCGCGAGGCCGAAGCGACTGCGAATCTCCGCGTCTCTTTCTTTCCCGTACGCTGTCCTTCCTTGCGCCCGAAACGTTCACCGTCAATTAAACCACTAAATACAGTTGAAATTATATCGTGTTTGGTTTTATTTTAATCAGAAAAATGCCACAAATTCACCACGTGAAAGTTTCATAAAAAATAAGTGATGATAAAAGAGATTATATTTTGCTATCACATTGCGATGACGCACGGGCCTTTGAACTGTGCCGACGACTGCGACTCTCCGCGTCGCATTAGTAGTGGTTCACACCGATATACCCGAGCCGAGATCAGATTACACAGTGGAGGGGATATTTTTGTTGCGTTTATCGTGTACGGCCTTGTTGCGTCTATAGAGAATTTACTGTACTTCGGCGAAATCTTGACAAGTTTGCATTCATTCGGGACGTTTGATTTACCGTGACGATTTCTCTAGTCCAAATTTTGGAACCAGCGCGCAGCGATTGGTCTCGTCCAGTGTTTCCCAAAGTATGGTATGCGTACCCCTGGGGATACAGGCAGAGTTGGACATTGATCGATAAAAATTTTAACCAAGATTGATTGATTAATGTGTACGATTAAAAAAGGTAATCATTGAAAAATCGACGATCGATTCAATCGATTGATGAAGTTGATCGTCAATCGTTGATTAAAAAAAGAAATCATCGAAAAATCGGAGACTGATTTAATCAATTGTTGAAGTTAATCGCCACACGGTCTATCCATAAATTATAATAAGTAGGCACATAGAGATCGTATTATAGACCAAATGACAATATACCTAAACTCAGTTTACATTTTTTTCAGTATGCATACAGTTTTAATTCCGTATTTCATTTCGAAATTTCAGCAGTTTTAAATTTAAAATAAATTTTATAATCTATATAATAATTTGAATTACCCTAAACGAACTTAAACCTCTCAATTTTAAATTTACATAGTAATTTGAATTATCCCATATAAATTTAAACCCCTCAATTTTAAATTTACAATAGATTTTCTAATTTATATAATGATTTAAATTACCTCATATAAATTTAAACCCATTAATCAATTATCCGATTGACGATTACAATTGAAAAGAATGTAATCGTTAACCGCAATTAACGACTAAAGTAGGAGTTTACTTTTTAATTGCGATTAACGATTGAGGTAGAAATTTATTCGTCGATCGTTGATTAAATTTTTGCCCAACTCTGGGTAGAGGAAGAGTTTGGAGGGAGTATATTGGAGGGCGCACTAATTCATACAGATCGTATAAGTAGGAGGAAAAAAATCTAAAATTATATTTATATCAATGGCAATGCTATTGTCTATGTATTTTGTTATTTCAAATCGATTGTGACAAAAATTAAATCGATAGAACCAGTAGTTTTCAAAATATGTTGAAATTTATATTTGTAAAACTTCTAACTTAACGATATACATACTCGTCTAATACATTATAACTTACACAGTCACCAGCATACATGTATAGTCTTATAAATATATTGAAATATATTGAAACCTTTTTCTTTGCATTTTAATCGGAGGGTTGCATAAGATTGATTTGATAATTATAAATCTAAAATGAATGCAATGGCTTCACTCTAGCTGAAAATTCTTCCTTCGGTTTTTCAGAAAACAATTAGAAAATAATTTCTTTCTTATATTCCTTCGCTTATATCTCGGAAACTATGCGTCCTAGCGATAAGGCCATTCTATACAAAATTAAAGCTGACAAAATGTGCCATAAGATTCCATTCAGTTTTTCGCTATCTCGCATAGTCTCCAAGATATCCGCGCTCAAAATTCACTAATTTTGAAAAACAAAATTTCAAAATCAGAGTCGCCAGATCGAGGAAATCGAGGGGAATACAGTTTACCCCCTCTCTGATGACCAGATTAATACGTGACTAGTCTACGGACTTAGTGGGGGATGTTGGAGTATGCGCACCGTCCTCATTGTAGACGGTTACCGTTACCAATCCTTTGTTAAATCGGTAGCCAATATCAAACCGGACATCTCATGCCTCCCACCAACTGAGGTGGCAGCGAAACAACATTCTCTGAGGACATATCACCAAGTCCAGATGTGGTTGGGACATGAGCTGCCTCCTCAGATGTATGGGTGGGAGCTAACCAGCAACAAATTTCTAACCCCGGTGCAAAATACAATACCGGGTATGATACAAACGTTATATCACTGTATAATATAGCGTTTTAATAAGGCAAAAAACGCGAGGTAAAAATTTCTTTTTTTAAATTAGTGAATTTAGAGCGCGGATATCTCGGAAACTATGCGAGATAGCGAAAAATTGAATGGAATCAATCTTGTGGTACATTTCGTCAGCTTTAATTTTGTATAGAATGGTCTTATCGCTAGGATACATAGTTTCCGAGATATAAGCGAGAAACCGAAAAAAGGGAATTTTAGTATGTTTACCTCGTAACTAGTCCGAACAAAGTCCCAAAGACAAAAATTGTGTTCGTTCCATTTCCCTCTACAACTTTCCGTTGACTGGACTATTATGCGATCTGGCTCACTGTGCGCCTGCTACTTAATACCGATTGTTCTTAACGGGGGATACTCAGTGTTACGACAGTTATAGAAGGAGCACACAGATGTCGAAACTTTGGGAAACACTGGTTTAGTCGATCGGAACACTCTCGCTCCTCCCTCGATCAAATGCGAACTCCTTGATCTCCCTCGGCCTGGCGCCGCCGATCATCGATCCGCTGGAGATTTGCTCGAATCCCGAAACGCATCCAAGGACTCGAGCAATTCTCCGCAAAGTGAGTTTTCACATAGGTCAACGCATATAATACGATTATAGAGAACACGGTAAGTTCGTTTTTTCTACACGATAGAAAACACGCATTTCTTGTCTTGCGTAGCCTAAGTTCCTCTCGAGTAGCTCTCGTGTATCTTTTGATCAGTGCATCGAACCCGACTGGTTGCTCCTTCCATTTTACGCTTAATTGCCTGTCGAGTAAATTACCTTTCCCCTCGGCCTCCTCCTCCACACCTCCAATCCCCTCGGTATCTGTTCGCGGACGGCAACAGAGAACGAGAGAGGAAAAAAAAACCAAATAAGAACAACAGCGGAAAAGATTGCGAGAAAAACCCGTGGATATGTAGATCGAAAAATCGAGGGTTCGCGGAACGCCACGTGAAATCTCGTTATCTCTACGACGGTGTTAGGCAGCGTGCTCTATCAGCTCGCCGCGCAGGGAACGGAGAACGTGACTCGGCGATCGCGCACGGATTTCACATTTTTCCGTGGAACTTGTTCGCCGCGTTTTCTGCGTTTTTACCGCAGCCTGAGAATTATCGCATGCCGACGGAAAATATCAATCTGCTCGACTACGATCCATGATACGTATCAATATTTCTCTTCGATGTATATTCGAAATATCAAACATGAAATCCACACGAATCTTTACGAGAAAGAAGGTTCTCCGTAACTGGACTGCTGAGTTTACGCACTTAGAATTTAGAAGACCAACGAGTACCTCAAACATAAAACAATATTTAGAGAATATAATAATACGATATTTGAATGAAAATAATTCGAACAATCTCACTGTCATTTCGCATAAAGATCGGCAATCTAGTATAATCGGCCATTCATCTGTCTATCTGTAAAAACTGGACAATACCAAACGCTCTGATGCTACCTCCGCACGCTGGACCAATTACCCAACGTGGTCCAATCGGCCCAGCAGCAAAGGTTTACATATTCAAGGTCTTTTGATTTAGGAAATCCCACAGCAAGGTAAACAGTGATAGTTAGTAACTACGTGTCTATGTTGGTGTTGTGATTCGAGCACGTTGGCCTAGTGTGGAGCTAGCATTAGAGTGTCCAAGTCCTCGGAGCCTCTACAGAGAGGTGTCCAAGTTTTGGAGCCTCTACAGAGAGGTTTCCAAGTTTTGGAGCTTTTACAGAGAAGTGTCCAAGTTTTGGAGCCTCTACATGAGGTGTCCAAGTCCTCGGAGTCTCTACATGAGGTGTTCAAGTTCTTGGAGCATCTACATGAGGTGTTCAAGTTTTGGAGCCTCTAGATGGGGTGTCCAAGTTTTGGAGCCTCTACAGAGAGGTTTCTAAGTTTTGGGGTTTCTACAGAGAAGTGTCCAAGTTTTGGAGTCTCTACATGAGGTGTCCAAGTCCTCGGAGCCTCTACAGAGAGGTTTCCAAGTTTTGGAGCTTCTACATGAGGTGTCCAAGTCCTCGGAACCTCTGCAGAGAAGTGTCCAAGTTCTTGGAGCCTCTACATGAGGTGTCCAAGTTCTTGGAGCCTCTGCAGAGAGGTGTCCAAGTTTTGGAGCTTCTATAGAGAGGTGTCTAAGTTTTGGAGCTTCTACATAGAAGTGTCCAAGTTTTGGAGCCTCTACATGAGGTGTCCAAGTTCTTGGAGCCTCTGCAGAGAGGTGTCCAAGTTTTGGAGCTTCTATAGAGAGGTGTCTAAGTTTTGGAACTTCTACATAGAAGTGTCCAAGTTCTTAGAGCCTCTGCAGAGAGGTGTCCAAATCCTCGGAGCCTCTACATGAGGTGTCCAGGAGGAAGATGATTATGGTGATACTTACAGGAATGGTTTTGCAAGGTACTTAAGAACGACCGTAATTTTTCGCAGATGGGAATCCGGTGACTGGGACTGGGTACGCGGAGTCGCAGAACAACGGGCCGGCGGCTGTGCAAAACGGGACGTCCAGCTCAAGCTCGAGCATCGGCGATAAATCGACCGACTCGTCGCCGGCAGCGAAGGCATCAGGAGGTGGTCGCACACGCGTCCCACCCGGTGGATTCTCATCCGGCCTCTGGTAAAACCGCTGCGACCCGGGACACCAACAGCTGAGATCGCGGCTGCAATCGTCCGTCTTTTTCGCCCCGTCCACCCTTCCAGTGTCCCTTCGCGGGACATCGGCCTTCACCCCGATCGAACGATCAATCAAAGAGCGCCGATTCCTCCAGAATATATCTCGCCCTCTCCGGTCGCATTGAAAAATCAAATCTCACCCTTTGAACCCTCGAGGGACGCCGTGTTCCTTCTCGAAGGACACGCACCCTCGCCGATCAACCGACGATTTTTCTCGAGGATCTCCTCTCGACGTCAAATCCCACGATCTACCGATCCCTTTGAACCCTTCCCGAGGGAAACGACCACAGAGATCTTGCTCTCTCGCTAAGGTTTCACCAAACACATCCTGAAACTATGACGAAAATTGTGAACAGTCTCCGCGGATATATTAAAATAAATAAAATGGTAATAATTAGACTGCTCCGTGAGAAAGCAAACAGAAACATCTGTTTCCTCCTTGAATCATTTCAAAACAAAACACGATCTTGAACTCATCTTTTCATCTATACTCATCTTCGTCGGGCGTGCATCATCAAATCGGCAGTCTAGTGATAACAATCCTAGCGAATTTTATGAATTTTAATGTACCCCCTCCGGGCTGCACACCGAGTCTCTGAGGAGCCACCGAGTAGCCATTTTGTCAGGATCTGTTCAGTTTGGAATCGACAGAAACACGGTCGAACTTCGTTTATCGAAACCCTGTGGGTAAGAGTTTTACTAACAAAAGTACGGCAATGTCGAGCCTATAGAGATTAGAAGAAGCATAAACGAAGTTCAACGGTGTAGAAAATTCGGCGAGCGTGTACGTGAACTCTAACGATCGATGACAGTAGCTTTCCGAACTGTTCGAAGAATAGAAGGGTCTCTTTAACGATGAAACGATTGAAGAAGAGATTAATTAAATGATTGAATAATTGGAGTCGTCGGTCGAGAGGGGTTCGGAAAATCGAGAAGAATTTCCAAGTGATCCGACCAGGATATGAAACGACCGTGAAGGGACTGGAAGGGCCGACAAGCGAACAGACGGCGCGGTGTAAGATGAGAAGGAAGAACATCGAGAAAGAAACGAAACGAGAGAAAAGAAAAACCCCTCCGGGGATCGATCGCCTAGGTCTTGATCGCGCGAGACGGAATTCAAATAATCGTTCTGTTCGAAAGATCATTCCCCCCAGAAAGGAATCTTCGTTTCCCCGCAATCTTTTTGTAAATGCGTAACTCTTAAGGTACTGTACTACACAGTAGAGCTCGTTCTTTCGAATGATTGGATCAAAGGTAGAGAGCAAAGAGAGCAAACAGAAAAAGAGAGAGGTAGGTGACGCGAACTTCTATCGAAGAGACTTTTCCGCGACGTGTTTCGAGCTAGAGAATCTGGAACGGACACCGGCTACGATCCCCGAAGCCCCGACAATTTTCCAACGCGAATTCGAGCCGGGTTCGCCATTTACAATTGAGTCCTAGGGTAAACTTTACTGTACCGGACTCAAAATTTGTGCCTTTCTCTTATAAATTATGATGTATTTGGTATGTAATCCAGTAGATTTGTACCCG
>CM052268.1:3634640-3645350 GCA_028455795.1 Lasioglossum marginatum
AGTAGTCAAAATCGCTAGATGAAAGATCAATCTAGAGTGCTATTTGCCTCAAAAGTCCTACTTTTACATTTACGACGCGTAATTTTCGTTATTGGGCAGCATGTGTGTATCACTTGACAGCCACGATAGACGGCAGCACTGTCGCCTGTCACATTACTTCTCGCGGCTCCACTACATGCTGGCCGAATAATGAAAATTACGCGTCGTAAACGTAAAAATAGGACTTTTGAGGCAAATAGCACCCTAGATTGATTTTTCATCTAGCGATTGTCTAGGAGACGCAGCCCTTAATCTATAGTGCTGAGTATGACATATTAATTTGTACCTTCGAACAAAGCAACTATTCTCAGAACATCCTCGAAGCTGCTGAGTGTGGTAGTGAAGTCTAAGATTCGTTTCTTCGAATAAGTGTGACCCTCGAACATAATTGCTCTGCCGTCAGGATGATTGGTCATTTTCGCTGCATTTCCGTGCGCGTGAATTCTACGGTACAAGCAACATTAAATAAACACTCGAGACTTTTTCACCGAGCGTGTTAGAATCTCACCCACTTGCTTAAAAGCCTTTCGAGATCAGGAAGACCGGCCAAGATACTGCGAGCAGTTTGCACTGCTTCGTTGCGATCCATTAGTTCCTGTATAGCTTGCTGCCGTTCTATTATCACGTTTTTGCGACAGGATGGCCTGCAGATCCATTCGCGCAACAACCTTTTACCGAACGGTGTGCAACAACGATCCAGCGTTTTTATCAGCGAGCCTTCCTCGAAGATCCTCAAGTTATTGATCGTGATGGCGTCCAAGACCATGTTATTTGCGAACTTCGGTGCTTCCGAAGACTTGTTCGAGTAGTCTGGCGGGACGTACGATTTAAAGCGGCCTTGTGCCAGCAACTGTTGCTCCAGGAAGTAGTCTTTCAGCAAGTATACGCATCCTCCTAAAGCGTGCACCGCTAACTCCTTGTTATCTGCTGGAGTCAAGCCCAGACTATCGCCTGGACTAAGATACGGTTGTAAACCTTCAGGCCACGAAAAACTAGAGTCCGCTGTCTGTTTGAAGTATTCTCCTTCGTGTAGATTCTTTAAAGTGGTCGAAGCCGACCAGAACTGAGACCCTCGCAGAAGCGGTTCCCTGATACACGCTGCCAAAGTATTGTTTAAAATTTGCAGCGTTTTCGGGGACAGATTACCGCGTTCGTATACAATGTGAACCGGTGGATAATGAGCGAGCAGCGTTAGGATCCTAGAATTGCAACGATCATCCTCGAATTGACCGAGATAGAAATCTCCGATCGTGGTGTCCAAGAAACACACCCCATAATGGGACGTGTTTCCACCGGGTGGGCATTTCTCGACCAGAGACATCAAGTAATTCGAATTCGGCGTCGAGGCCTCCACATCCTGCGGAGTATACACTCGAGTACCTTTCGAGCTGATTTGGCAAATTTCTCTTTTCACAACTTTGTCGAATTTCGTTGGTTTGCTCACTGAAATACATGCAATCGATTAAACGATATCGAGAATATCGGGTTGCCACGTTGTCTTACTTTTGCTGCAACGTTGGCTCATCATCTCTGGATTCTCTGTTTGCTCTATCCTAGCTACTTTGTAACCTCTCTCTATAAGACTCGCCGAGAAGCGACCGTATCCAATCTCTGGAAATCCGGAATGAGCGAATTCACCCTGCAACGTAGAAATATTTGTCTCATTGTTATTGTTCATCTTTTTTCTTTTTTTGTTTAAGGGGATAGTCTCGTTTCTCGATAATGCAAAGATGGAGTTTTCCAGTAGTCGAAAGCGCTAGATAAAAGATCAATCTAGACCGCGGTCGCACTCAAAAGTCCTACTTTTACGTTTACGAGGCGTAATTTGCATTATTCTGCGCATGTAGCTGTTTTCATAAATCTGCGACAGCTACATGCTGCCGAATAATGCAATTTACGCTTAGGAAACGCAAAAGTAGGCCACTTTGGGAAGCTTGCAGGTTAGATTGATCTTTTATCTAACGCTTTTGACTATTGAGAAACCCCATATTTGCATTATCGAGAAATAAGAAGGCGCATCCCGCACTCTAGCAATTCTGAAAACGAGTCTATCCTATCCTAATCTAAAATGAAAGTCAGGGGGTAGTATGGGACTCGGCACGGTTTCCGGAAAATGGACCGTGCCCCTACCCATTAAAACCCCACCACCCAAGGGCCTTCACCCTTTTCGCTCCTCTCTACATCCGAGGATAAATCTGTAGTTGCCAGAAAGAACGCCGCATGTCACAGTTTCAAAAAATTCGAGTTCACGCATTAATTGAGCTTTAGAGTATAGGATTTACATATTCACCAGAAAAACTGCTAATTTTTTCAATTCAACCAATGTCCCATGTCAAAGAATTAGTAATCAAAACTTTAAACGGCAATATCTCGAAAGTGAAGGTATGCGACACGCAGCGTTCTTCCTTACAACCACAGAAATGTAGTCAGGAACCTACTCTTCGCATTGCGTCTGACTGCATTATGGCTCACTCGGTAAAACCACTAATGTTCTTGTCTTTTAGATATTTGTTGTTGACCTGAATTCAGGGAATCAGATTTTATCCAGACCTCGAGTACTTACACGCATGTACGAGAGATTGAGCTCTTTCACTCCGGTGACAGCATCCATGTGATACAGTTCATAGAATTTCCCGACTTTAAAGAAGAGGACACAGTCGAAGTGCTTGCTCTTCAAATCCCACCACTGTCTCATAGCCTGTAAAAATAACATTTCATCAGATGTTTGTTATATCGGACCGTATGTTAATCTATTGTACGCGCGTTTTACCGGAGTCTGTTGGATCAAGAAGTCATGAGGAACATAGACAGTTTTCGGATCGTAATCCGGATCTCCCGGTGACTTTCTGTTAATGTCTTTTATTTTATCTGACTGTAGAAAATCGTACTTCAAATGCCGCCAAGAGTCATTGCTGCCTTGTGCATGAGCTGGCTGAGATGGTTTCGACTCCACTTTGTCCTGCAAGAGTCTCATCTTAATTTCTTAAGCAGTGGACCAAGCAAAATAATTAATAATCTCGTGCTTACCACTTTGACATTCTTTTTCGGAGCTGCTGAACGTTTAGGCTTGGCATTAGACTGCTTCCTTTTTTTCTGAAATGTAGTTTGCATTAAATAAATAAAGTCAAGTGTTCCTGGATGTATTTATTTGTATTTATTGTTTACCACTGGTGATTCTTCGTCGGACTGCGTGTCCGGCTCGCTTTCAGGATCTCCTTCTGAACATGAATCAGACTCCGTCGCATCCTTAGGATCTATACCAAACGATTAAATATTATTTGGAAAAATTCTCTTGTTAAGTTGATCGAGTTATTGAAGTTTTGTGTGAAACCTGGTTTAAATTCATCTTCAGAATCCTCCCCGGATTCCTCATTTGGAATAATTAGTCTTGGTTTCTTGGATTGCCTTGTCTCCTCTTCATTTTTTTCCTCCTCGTCGTCGTCTTTGTAAATTCTCTTTCTATCCTTTTCGACATTTTTGTTCTCCTTTCCTTTGCTAGGAGTTTTAGCTGTGCACAAGAATAATCAACTAACATATCAACAAAAACAATTTTATCAATGAAAATGGAAATCTACGTAATTTCACTACTTAAATAGAAAATTGCTTAACTATTCGCAGTCTAATATATTGTATACCTAACTACGATACACGAATAAATACTACATCTTCTTTTTTGTGGTAATTTCATATAACCTAATTCTGTATGCGGTCTATGCGTAACACGAAGCGTCATTCGTGGCATTATTTGTTATTAATTTAAACAATATATGAACGCAGTGTACCTTTGGTCCTTTGTTCTTTTGTTCTTTTCGGGGTCGAAGATTTGTCTTCTTGGACAGATTTATTAGCCGGTGTTTTAGGAGTTTTCGGCGACGTAAAATAATTATACAACGTGTTTACTTTCGACATGATATTAACAAATAGTATATAAATTAATATATTAAATAATTCGTTCTTTGAGAGTTCCTCCGTAACCGGCACGTTTTTTTAGAAGATATTCTTCGGAAACGATTTGTGTTCACATTGAGTTTTGTATATCTACCACGCGCCAATCATTATGATTCGACCAGAGACAATTTATAGGGTAGACTGGAGATCCTATAGAAAATCTCTTTATATCTCTTATATAACAATTTTTATCGTAATTTATGTCAAACTAATTAATTATTTGTGTGTTTCGCAGAATATAATCAGAGGAGAAGAGAGAGGTGAGAAGAACATCGTGGGATAATATAATATAAACATTTATTGTACCATACTAATAATATACAATAAAAAATAATGCATAGTTAATTGCCATTTATAATTAATGTTTTTGATCTGAAAGTATCATGGTGATGCTATGCATCTAATCTGTGTTATAAATTCCATAATTATGTTTATTAGTTATTGTTGTTTTTTCAAATATTCTCCACATGTGCATTATAACCACCTAGTGGTGAAATGCACGGGCTAAATCTGTATAGGCGGACATTACAACTGACGAGACTTCAAAAAGTCGTTAACTAATTAATTTGTTGTTAATTCTACCCGAAAAAATATGTGGATCTGCGCAGAAGTTCAAAGTACCCATCCGCAAATTTAGAAATGTACCGATCTATCGTACAATATTCCTAAAAAATTAATAAATAAAAACCGGAACTAATTTGCCATATCCTGTGTAAGACAAAGGCAGAGATAGTGTGCGACAAAGACAGTCGCGCTCGTGCTTCTTTTCTGCTACACTTCGAATCCGTTTAGCAGGAGAGTATGCCCCACGAGAGAACCGTATCCAGTGCTTCGATTCGGGGCACTATTTTTCGCGCATGCGCGGCGATTTTAGCCTCAGACAGCCTCAGTAGCGTACAAAATCGGGTACCTTCAGCACCCCGCAGAATTTTAAAAATTCTTATTAGTAATACACATACGAAATATTGAAATTTAATATAATTCAAACTTATTCTTCTATGACTATCTATGACTATCACTCGTCTCGCCAATAATACCGGTACATTCCCGTCAATATAACTGCCACAGGGCTCTGGCCGCTGGGCCGCTCTGCTACCTCATTATAGATGCGTTACTGTTTTGGCCGCGCATGCGCGAAAAATAGTGCCCCGAATCGAAGCACTGACCGTACCGCGTGAAAACCTGTTTTCGTTCGTCGCTGCGCATCTTCGCCCTGATTGGTGGGATTTCAATGCACAGCGCATGCGCGCAGTGGCACTGAAGCGACGCCACGCGCTGCAGCGTGCTGCAGCGCTGCATGCGCGTCATTCGTAGCCATACCGGGTGCCAATATAGAACTGTGTGTTTAGAATTGTGCAGCGTCCGATCGTTTCAAGAAACTACTCTTTATTTAAATAGTGAGTGAGTGAAAGCTAGTAAAATGGAAGATCAAGTACCGGGTACGTTAAATTAAATTTATAATTCATTACATGTGCAAATGGTCACGATTTATTATTCCCTATACTTTCATGCTAATCGATTTCGTTTTTACACACCGCGTGGATGATGGAGTGGGAGTTGGGAGGTTCGCTGCGCCGTCCGCGATCACTCGAGCTGCGCGAAACGGTACGGTTCTCTAATAAGAGCGAGTTGGTATCCAACGAATTCTCTCTGACAATGAACTGCGTAGTTCAAAAGAAAATTTGTTAATAACTCGCTTATTAATCACGATCCAGGGATATTTGTAATCGGGTTTTGTTCCGAATGAAATAATTATGAACAATTATACAAAACCTTATTCTAAACTAACCTAGAAAATTTTGACAGATGTCAAATAAATAAAGAATTTTGCTACTTTACCGTCACAATTCGTGCACTTTTGCGATTAAGGAAACTATGCTGGACCTTTAGCAATAATTCTATAACAATTTTAGGCGGAGCTGCATTGTCGTTAATTAATTATAAACAATTTTTCTTGGCCATGTTCTCTTCTCAAATACTTCTAATGTGTAAGACAAGAACAGAGATAGTGTGCGACAAGGACAATAGAGGTCCGCCATCTTCTTTTCTGCTAGGATTCCTTTCTGTTTTACTAGGAGAATATTAGGCGAACATAAAAGCGAGTTGGTATCCGACGAATTCTCTCTGAGCTGCGTAGTTCAAGGGAAAATTTGTTAATAATTCGGTTATTAATAATTCAAGGATATTTGCAATCAGGAAATATAGAATGAACCATCAGCAACTTCCACATGTAGTTTTCCATCGGGTTTTGTTCCGGATGAAATAGTTATAAACAATTATCCAAACCCTTGTTCTAAACTAACCTAGAATATTTTGACAGATGTCAAATAAATAAAGAATTTTGCAACTTTACCGTCATAATTTGTGCACTTTTGCGATTTAGGAAACTACGCTGGACCTTTAACAACAATTCTATAACAATTTTAAGCGGAGCTGCATTGTCGTTAATTAATTATAAACAATTTTTTCGTGGCCATATACCTTTCTCAAATACTTCTAATGTGTAAGACAAGAACAGAGATAGTGTGCGACAAGGACAGTAGAGGTCCCGCCATCTTCTTTTCTGCTACGATTCGCTCTTTTTACCAGGAGAGTATTAGGCGAACATAAGAGCGAGGAGGTATCCATCCGGGTACAAATTTTACCGTACAGTCGGCAATCTATGTTTGAAAAATTACTATTGACCAATCCCAGTCAAGTCATGAAATTTCTATAGAGTCGGCGATCTATGTGGTCTTGACTAAAGATCTCGCTCGTGCCACCTACTCACTCTCAAGCCGCTGCTAATCCTCTGATACTTGCTCCTGATACCATGAAACTGTCAGAAAATTCATTAATTACTCGCTTTCCGTTAGTAATTTGTAACAATTTATTTTCGGAGAACGTACACTGCACTATTAGCAACTTCCACAGAACATTTTCGTTTCCAATTGGTTTATAATCAAATAGTTATTAACAATTTTCCCGACCTCTGCCCAGAAGTTAGCTGAAAAATATTAGTACCATCTTAGTATCTTACAAATAAATTGTTTTCTAACTTTCCAGACATAATTTGTGAAGATTTATGATCGAAGAAGCTAGAATAGACCTCTAGCAACAATCTAGTAGTCATTCTTTGTAAATCGAGCTCGTAATTAATTAGTTATTAACCATTTTGGCAGAGGGTACTTGTTTCTCCTATGCCCGTAATGTGTTAGACAAGGAGAGGTATATTGTGCGACAAGGACAGTAAAGGTCCCGCCATCTTCTTTTCTGTTACGATTCCTTTCTGTTTACCAGGAGAGTATTAGGCGAACATAAGAGCGAGGAGGTACCCGATCTTAGTTCCCGAATAGTTTCACAAGTAACATATTCATAATTGATTTACTAACTTTGGAGACTTCATTAGCGAACTTTTAAGATTGAAGAATGTAAAATGAAGCCTTGGCTACATTCCCATTTCAGTTTTGTGCAGGTTTGATGCTTACATTGTTAGTTATTAACAAATTTCTGAACAGTGGTATGTTTTGTATGTCTGTCGTTGTCTCACGCATTATGGGATCTTCCGAAACAATGAGCCCTCGCAACAATTGCCAATAACTAATTAACCAGAGTTAATTTGTGAACATTTGCAATTAGATAACATAGAATGGACCTTCAGCAACTTTCACATGCAGTTTTTCAACGGATTCTGTTCCGGTTGAAAGATTTATAAACAATTACCCAAACCCTTGTTCTAAACTAACTCGAAAAATTTTGACAGCCATTTTCTCTTCTCAAATTCTTCTAATATGTAAGACAAGGAAAGATATAGTGTGCGACAAGGACAGTAGAGGCTCGTGCCACCTTCTTCTCTGCTACATTTACCAGGCGAGTATTAGGCGAACATGAGAGCGAGTTGGTATCCGACTGAGTACAAATTTTACCGTAGAGTCGGCAATCTATGCTAAATTACTATTGACCAGGGTGCTATTGACCAATCCTAGTCAAGTCATGAAATTCCTGTAGAGTCTGCGATCTATGTAATCTTCATTAAAGGTCTCGCTTGTGCCACCTCCTTTTCTGCTACATTTCGAATCCGTTTACCAGGGAAGTATTAGGCGAACATGAGAGCGAGTTGGTATCCGACAAGGATAGACTTATGCAGTTCACGGAGGGAGAGAAGGACGGACGTGAATCTTCTCATTCTCAGTCGCTTGGACAGCTATAGAATACTACTAGGAGCCATATGAAACGGAGTAGGTGGCACGATCCGCCTATCGTTGTCCTTGTCTCGCTTATACTTTTCCTTGTCTTACACATTAGAGATATTAGAGAATGATACACGCCCACGAAAAATTGTTCATAACTAATCAAAGGCGATGCGTGGAATCATTACGAGTAAGTCAAAATTAATATCATTTATTCCGAACGTCAAATTGTTGATGTTTTTCCATTTTCGTGGTTGTATTAGGAACAGCTACGCGACGCTACCGTCGCGGTCATGGTCGCGGTGTTTACTTGTCAAGTTGTTAGTCGGTACGGTTTGGCTAACAATTTCAGCGTCTTGTTACAATGAGTAAATAAATGTTTTGTGCCGTTTTCTGCGTTATATATGATATGATAAGGTCAGAACGGCAAAAATTGTTGATTACATGCACTTTTAAGCGTATTGATTAACATCGATTACTCATTAACCTATATATATATATATAAGTGAAGATAAAATCTCATCGTCTGACATATAGTACTACATGCGTATCGTAAACAAATCCATTTTGAAATCAATCATTTTCTTCTATAAGATCTAGCTTCGCTGCAGGTAAATCTTTAATCAATATTGCGAATCGAGGATAATAAAGTAGATAGACGAATGTCAATTAATGTTCTTTATTTTGCAGAAAACTCACGATGATTACATTGGGAAAATACACGTTGATCCTACCAATTTTCTTGTACATTTGTACAGTGAACAACGTTAACTGTCATACTCCAGTTGTTTTGTGGCATGGAATGGGTAAAGTTATTTTATTGTCATGTAACTTCGACATTACTGCATTTTACATAATTTATATCTTTTTGTAACATTTTAGGCGATAGCTGTTGCTTTTCGTTCAGTTTGGGAGCAATAAAGAAGCTAATAGAAGAAAAATTGCCCGACGTTCATGTTTATTCCATTCGTATAGGTAATAATGTTGTAGAAGTAAGTAAGAAGTGTTAACTATTACAAGAGCTTCGCTTGTTACAAGAAGTTCGCATTTAAAGATTTTTTATAGAGACGATATACAATGTTTTAGGATGTGGAGCATAGTTATCTTGGAAACATTAATGAACAAATATCAGCAGTCTGTGATCTCTTATCAAAGAATGAACATTTGAGAAATGGTTACAATGCTATCGGGTTCTCGCAGGGTGCTCAATTTTTGTAAGTATTGTTTTTGAAAGTTTGGAACTAATTTAGAAGCATATATCGGAGATCTTGGTTTCGTGTAAAAATATTTAGAGCCTCGAGGAATTATAATGCTAGCTTCGAATCGAAATGATTTATTACAGGAGAGCTGTGATTCAAAGATGTCCTGATCCACCAGTTAAGAATTTTATTTCTCTGGGTGGTCAGCATCAGGGTGTTTTTGGGCTGCCAAACTGTGCCAATTTAAATAACAATATTTGCAAACGTGTAGCTACTGTGATTAAATACGGAGCATACTTAAGGTAGTTTATTACTATGTTCGATTTTAATTAAATGAAAAAGTACGTATAGTAGCATTTAATCTTAATTTAGATTTGTCCAGGAGAAATTTATACAGGCTACTTATTGGCACGATCCCTACCAAGAGGAGGAATATAAGCGTAACAGTATACTTTTGTCCGACATTAACAACGACCTACATATCAATCAGGTTATTCATTTTTATTGCGAATAGAAGAAGAATGTTTTAACGAAGCATTCATATTTTATTCCAGACCTACAAAGACAATCTTCAAAAGCTACAGACTATGGTATTGGTAAGATTTGATAACGACACCATAGTTACACCACGGGAAACCGAGTGGTTTGGGTTCTATGCGCCCGGACAAGCAAAACAGATTCAAACTCTTGAACAGACTGATCTATATCGCGAGGTACTAAATGAATAATTTATAATCTCTTTAAATAGAAAGTTGGCGATAATCAAACAAATAATGTACTGTCTTTTCAGGATCGTTTGGGATTGAAAGTTCTACACGATTCAGGGAAAATCCATTTCATCTCGGTTCCTGGGAACCATTTGCAGTTTACTAAGAAATGGTTCGTCAATAAAGTGATAAATATGTATTTGTCATAACAAATGCGTTAAGATACATTTAAAGGAAATGTTGTACTTTTGTGATATATGTTTCTGTATTCCTTTATGAATTTAAGTGTTACGAGAGTTTTTATACACTGTAATTTTATTGAAAATTATATTCTATTTGTGAATACATATGCTGTATGTATTGAATAAAATTCTTAAATGGTAATGATAAAGATGATCATTATTCTTATAATCGTACATCAGCTCCCTCATTGAAAAGCAGCATGATCATTTCTGTATCCCTATTTCGAAGAGCGCGCGAAAATGGTGTTAGTCCCTCATGATCTCTAAAATTAATTGAAGCTCCATATTTTATCAATAATTTGGCCATTTTCACTTGCTTCGATGCGACTGCAAGATGTAGAAGCGATAGCCATTCACCATGTCTTGATATGACGAACACGTTAGCAACAGCACCACACTTCAATAG
>CM052268.1:3645450-3852997 GCA_028455795.1 Lasioglossum marginatum
ATTGTTGATTGAGACAGTGGTTCTGATATGGTGCTTTCTGGAAATAAAAAATATCGTACCATTTGTCCACAAAGTCTTCACTCCTTTAGTACGGCTTCTGGATCCAGGAATGTCTGAAACATTTACATCAACATTGTTGATTGACGCAGTGGTTTTGATATGGTGCTTTTTGGAAGTAACAAATATCGTACCATTTGTTCGCAAAGTCTTCACTCCTTTAGTACCGCTTTTGGATCCAGGAATGTCTGAAACATTTACATCAACATTATTGATCAAGACAGTGCTTTTGATATGGTACTTTTTTTTGGAAATATCAAATGTCGTACCATTCATTCATTTGTCCACAAAGTCTTCACCAAACGCTGAGAAGGGACCGAGCTCAGGAACCCTAGCGCACAGTCTCGAAGCTTCTGCATGTTTTCGCTGAAGTAGGGAATGCTCGAAAAACATTGTCATCGTTTCTGTTAGGCATCGAGTAAATTTTGCAACGAACCATCATCCATCGGAAGTGTGCAGGCGGACAGGTGGAAGAAACAGAAAGGGACAGAGAGATGAAAGGGAAGAGTCTCGCGGTTGGCAAAATAAATAGATTTTTGCAAACAGGATGGAAGATTGAAAAGCTGATAAAAAAATGGATTGTTCGAGGATGACGAATCTCCGCGTCGATAGGCGTCGAGGATGAGAAACAAAAGGCATTGTGTTCGTTTCATCCGCTCGAGCGGTCTACCAAAGAGAAACGGGAAGGTGCTGGTATCGCAGCGGTAGTGAAAATCGAGGAACGATATTCATCGGTAGCTACGAACGAAGTCTTCCTCGGTTGAAAGTCGACCGATGGAAAATCGTGAAAATGATATGCTGGACAATGGGTATTGTTCGAACCGATCGCCACGTCTGCCCTCCCACCATCGCATCGGCGCCATCCTCTACCAGCCTACCTTCCTCTCTCAGCCTCTCACAGCAACCCTGAAGAGAAGCTTCTGCTTTGCTTTTCGTCTCTCGTTGTATACATAACTATGCCTACTCGAATCGGTTCCCGGCCGCATCCGCGGGATCCAAGCTGCGGCTGCAGTTTGCCTCCTAGACCAACTCAGATTCGCGAACCGTTCTTCCAGAAAACGACTGTCCAATAGGACTTCTCCTTATTCTCCTACACCCCTGTCTACCTCCGACGTAACCATCAAACTCTTCCCGAGCTGTCTAAACACGTCGTCAGACCAAACGATCTGTCCACCATCGTTAAATGGCTGCTCCAAATGGTACAATGTCATCTAATATCCTCTAAACATAGTCTTCAAGTCTGTGCCTCAGTACGGACGCCATGTTATTTCAAGATCCATTTAATGAAATGTTATTCTTGAATGCAAGAATAATAATACATTTTGATGTCTTCAAGCACCTTCGTCTGAAACAAAAATGTTGTTAATAGTGTATTCGTTGTTCAATTATATTCACCGACATAGTCTTGAAGTCTGAGTTTTACTATACAGTTAGGAGCATAATTGATCACACACACTTCAAATCAGTATAACTTTTTTATGAATGAATCAAACGACTTTGATTTCTCTGTAAGGCTAGAAGAATTAGTTTAGTAAATGACGTCGAACAAATATGTTGAAAAAATGCATTGATCGGAATTGTGAAAAACAATAGTAAAAATTGAATTTTACACCTTTTTGGGCCAATGACGAAAAAAAAGATGTGTTTGGTTAATTCGTATAGATTATGTATGCTCTGAAAATTTCATTGAAATTGGTTAATTGGTTTACGAGTTATAAACGATCAAAAGTGGTAAAAAGGCCGGAAATCTTGAAAAATTGCAATTTTACCACTTTTGATCGTTTATAACTAGTAAACTAATTAACCAATTTCAATGAAATTTTCGGAACGTATATAATTTATACGAGTTGACCAAACGCATCTTTTAAATCTTCGTTATTGGCCCAGCTAAAAATATTGTGGAAATCAATTTTTACTATTGTTTTTCACAATTCCGACCGCATTTCTTCAATATATTTTTTAGACGTCATTTACTAAACTAATTATTTTAGCCTTACAGAGAAATTGAAGTCGTGTGGTCCATTCAGAAAAAAGTTATTCTGATTTAAAGCGAGTGTAATCAGTAGACTGCGGATCTTTATGCAAAATAAAAATTGTCTGTATCGATTGCAAGGTATAGGAACCAAACAGAATGTTATTTCTTCCCTCAATAATTTTAATAGATGAGAAATCATATATATTGACATCTTCAATTTCTAAAATTTTCTTACAATTTTCAATTTCATCTACTCAATTTTGCTATAAATGCATAAAGATCCGCAGTCTAGTAATCAGTTATGCTCCTAACTGTAGACGTCATAATATCAAATAATTGCATAAGTTCGTGCCCGATTTTTATAAATGTCGCAAACGGCGGAGTGCAAAAAGATAATTATATAGTCACATCATATAGTTTTCTACAATTAGAAAAGAATGGTGACTATATAATTGATTAATAAAGCTGTATTCTTTAAAATTTGACCATTGAATTTTATTTTCAAATCGGGCACGAACTTATGCAATCAACTAATATTTCAAAATCCCATTGGGATAGCAGTACAAAAGTGTATTCAGTTATAGTCTCGTATACGATAGTATATTCTAATATATTATGGTATATTCCAGTATAATCAAAAATAATGTATTATGGTATAATCCAGTATAAACTAGTTTATTATGATAATTCCAGTATAATCTGGAACAATAATAATGAACATTGATATCTTCGAGGGTTTCGATTCGAACTAAAAACGCTGTGCACATTGTTGAATGATTTTCTAATTTAGCTGACACAGTCTTGGAGCCAGTGTCGAAAGGCAAGAGCACTTAGCCGGAGAGATTCGACTCGACTGCTGATTAAAAGAAAATAAAGAAGCTGGGTGCGCGAGAGGAACGATCCGCGGCAAAAAGCTATAACTAATTCCACAATGCACGAATAAATGAACAATTCGAGCATTTATGGTTCGAGGTAGGAGTACTCTCGGAAATGGAACAATGCGCGAGCCATCCAAAGCAAAGTGGTCAAGACAATAGTCTGTAGCAAGTATACCGTGGACGCATTCGAACGCTCACATTTAAAATTAATCAAACGTGGCAAATGCAAATGGTCAACTAAAGCTGTTGCGGATTGAGAAACAATTGCCTGAAATGCTGGCCCCGCAATTTTTAGCCGGCCCGATCGATCATCATCGTACATCCCTATCTCCTCGTTTCTTATTTATTATTATAGTTAAGAGCATAACTGATCACACACACTTTAAATCAGAATAACTTTTTTATGGATCGAACGATTTCGATTTCTCTGTAAGGCTAGAAGAATTAGTTTAGTAAAAAATATGTTGAAAAATGCATTTGGTCGGAATTGTGAAAGACAATAGTGAAAATTGGTTTTTTCAACTTTTCTAGCTGGGCCAATAACGAAGATTTAAAATGTGTTTGGTCAATTCCTATAAATTGTATACGCTCTGAAAATTTCATTGAAATTGGTTAATTGGTTTACGAGTTATAAACGATCAAAAGTGGTAAAGTTGCAATTTTTCAAGATTTCCGGCCTTTTTACCGCTTCTGATCGTTTATAACTCGTAAATCAATTAACCAATTTCAATGAAATTTTCAGAACGTGTATAATTTATACGAGTTGACCAAACACATCTTCTAAATTTTCGTTATTGGCCCAGCTAAAAAAGTTGAAAAAATCAATTTTTGCTATTGTTTTTCACAATTCCGATCAATGCATTTTTTCAACATATTTTTTAGACGTCATTTACTAAACTAATTCTTCTAGCCTTACAGAGAAACTGAAGTCGTTTGGTCTATTCATAAAAAAGTTATACTGGTTTAAAGTGTGTATGATCAGTAGACAGCGGATCTTTATGCAAAATAAAAATTTTGTACCTGAATTGCAACAAAATGGAATGAAACAGGAGTTTATCTTCTTTCTTAATATGTTTAATAGGTTGAAAAGAATATAACAGTATTTTAAAATTCTTCTGATGTTTTTACTATTTTAAATTACACCTACTCATTTTTGTCATAAATGCATAAAATCCGCTGTCTAATGATCAGTTATGCTCCTAGCTGTATTAGACTGCGGATTTTTACGCAGAATTGTTTTCAGGTAATCTGAATCACATAGATCAGAATGGATCTTTACACGAAATTGATAGAAAGTGCATATAAATGAAGCAAAAATCCTGTTAAATGTTCTTAAATTGTTCGTAAACGTCCTTCGCTGTTTTATCAATTTTCTATACTAAACTGGAACACATTTTTGGGATGGGATTGGGATGCTATACATGGATCTATGAACTCTATCAACGCGGCATGATACATGGAAGCATAACACCATGAGCTACTACAAATGGGGGACGAATAACAGACGGTTGCCGTCAGACCACTTGTGGCTTGGCTCATTTAATCATCTCCTATGGGGTGGGCTGTTTACTCGTGATAATCGTGTCATCAAATAGAGATTTAATATACCAAACATTTTAAGCACGTTATTTTTGAATCAATCACGACCACTTTCTAAATCAATCATTTCACACTTTCTCTATTTTATCATTGTAGTGTACGTTGCGCTATCATTTCTTAATTTTACTGACGATACTGTCTCGAGACTTGTGTCCAACTACAGGCGCCATATTGTCTTAAAATCCCTTCTAGATATTGATTAAAAAATTACAAAGATCGATAATAAAAATCTCCTTCAATAATTTTCGGCATACTCGTCTCAACTAGAAATGCAACAATATTGTTGGATCATTTTATAATTTTTTAAAAATTCTTTTCTCATATCCCTTCAGGATACCAATAAAAAATTGCGAAGGATCTAACCTCAATAATCCCAATTAAAAATGTTACTGTATAGACATTGTCGAACTGTTTTATAATTTTACTGATAGACCCTCGGGACCTGCCTCTTGTTATAAGCACGATATTGTTTAAAAAGCTGCGGCCCGTTAAAAAGACCGTCGAACATGTAAATGAATTTTCCGATCGGCACGGTGGCTGATGCGTTTTCGAGGGAAGAACGAGACAAAGAATAAAATGGTAAACCTGTCGTTTTGTCGCGAAACCATTGTGTACGGGGTTGAAATTGGATTGACTTTTAATGGATCGGACAACGATTAATTGCAGCGGCGGCGTCGTCCCATTTTTAACCCGGGGTCGCATGAAAGCACCGAGCGAAAACAGAATTTGAATAGTAATCTCCTGATGTAATCTATAAGCTATTGTGGAGTGAATGGAGGGGTTGGTGGCGCAGGGTAAACAATTGAAAAGGGAGTCATTGACATGGGGGCTGTTGAAAACTCAGGGGAACAGTTGGGCTTCCATTAAAATCACCTTTTATGAAAACTAATCGCATACGCTGCACATGCTCTGCTGACTTACGGGGCGCATCATTGCGCCCATGCCTCTCCGACGCTTTATTATTTCGTATTTTCGGACCGTAATCGAGAATCTGATGCGATCTGCGAGGCTTCTTCCCTTTTTTTGCGCGCGCGTTCCTTTGTACGCGTTTTAATTTCCATTATATGTTCCCCGTGCTCACTCTTTTTTCATTCCGCGAATTAATCAACCGTAGTCCAGTCAACGAAAAGTTGCAGAGAGACATGGAACACAATTTTTGACTTTGGAACTCTAGGAGGTGAGCGGGTTGCAGGAGAGCACGTAGAAATCCCTTTTTTCGGTTTCTCGCTTATATCTCGGAAACTATGCCTCCTAGCGATAAGACCATTCTATACCAAATTAAAGCTGACAAAATGTGCCACAAGATTGATTCCATTCAGTTTTTCGCTATCTCGCATAGTTTCCGAGATATCCGCGCTCAACGGAGCATGGGCAACTTGGGCACAAACCAAGATCCAAGATCGAAATTATACGCTTTTCTCATAAAAAAATTTCAAACTCTAATTTGGGAAAATTCATAATACAGTAAAATCGCGATTCTTGTCAAACAGCCTGTGTTCTGCACGGACAGTGATCGCACACCGACATTATTTTTTTATGACTGCGTCTACCGCGCCGACCAAATGTTGAGGTAATTTTAACAATATCTCTAACAATTCCAGCTTCCAATGCATCGGCAGAACGTTCTTTCAACGTCCTTAAAAGAATTAAGAATAATCCGATAAACTGTCGGATTTATCCATATTATCCATTGAAAGTGATGTAACCAATTGTGTTGATTTTAACGAACTAATTCATAATTTTGCGGCAGGAAAGCCCGAAAAGTAAATATTTAAATAAACATCGCAATCATAAATGCATTAGATTTCTAATGCTCTTTATACATCAATATGTGTAATTGTTTACCAAATACTTTGTATTTTTATGTAAAAGGTTTCCACGGATGAAGCAGAATTTATTTTACTTTTTATGCAATAATAAATATGTAGATGTTTTTACAATTGTTTTATTTTTTCCAAAAGCGAAAGTTATTTAGTTGGGGTTAGTATAACGCGCCACTGGTCGTGGATTTTATTATTTAGAAATATTTAGCCCCTCAGATGCGAAGGAGAAGAATTTAGAAATGTTATTATTTCATTTTTGATTTATTATAATTTTTGTGGAGGAAAATATATTTGCATTTATTTCGTGTAGAGGAACACGGTGTGTACCCAGTTGTATTGGTATTTCCGCGAGTGGGATATTTGCGTGGTATATACAATAACCTATTGTGAATGACCGAACGAACAAACATCGGTTCCGTAATCAAGGATCACGAAACACTGGTTAGATTGATCAGGACTGAAAATCTATTCAGTGGCTTATATTAAAAAATCAAAGATGCGAAGTAGACACAGAGTAGGGGGGGAGGGGGGGCTCTGCAGTCACCGAGCCGCAACGAATCATTATTTCCACCTCAATTAATATTTTAATCAAGCCTCTCTACATTGTGTTGTTCTATTTACGGTCTCGTTAACGTTTAACAGCCGTCTCAGAGCATGTCAGGCCACCAGTTATCGTTTACGCGTTGCCCAAGAATCGTTCCTTTGTGCCCGTCGAGTATCGAATAACAATCTCGCCGGCTCTCGAATAACACTGTTATTTCGCTTTCGAATATTATTTGACAATCATTTTCCTTCCATCATTTGAAAACATTTATAAAGCGAAACAATTCCAATCGAGCCAGGAAAAATTTCATTTTCTACCGGTATATTAGTTATTTTGTGCATCAGGTATAGTATAAAAAATCGATTGTCGAATAACAATCTCGCCGGCTCTCGAATACACTGTTAGTTTTCGTTTTCGAATATTATTTGACAATCATTTCCCTTCCATCATTTGAAAACATTTATAAAGCGAAACAATTCCAATCGAGCCAGGAAAAATTTCATTTTCTACCGGTATATTAGTTATTTTGTGCATCAAGTATAGTATAAAAAATCGATTGTCGAATAACAATTTCGCCAGCTCTCGAATACACTGTTATTTTTCGTTTTCGAATATTATTTGACAATCATCTCCATCATTTGAAAACATTTATAAAGCGAATCAATTACAATCGAGCCAGGAAAAATTTCAAATTCTATCGGTATATTAGTTATTTTGTGCATCAAAATATAAAATATTAAAATAAATTCGTATTTCACTCTAGCTCGATGCAATTAAGATAGAAAAGTTTTATTTTGCATAGAGATAAATACACATTTTGAACCGAAATCTCCAAGATTTTCTTATTAACACTTTACCTACCGGAAGCCTATTAATAGGATTTTCAATAATTGTGCTGCACCAAAAGAAAGCATAGAAATTTTCTTTTACATTGCAATCTTAAATGAAACTATTAGATGACGTTATTGAGGGCGACTTGTTAGTTCAAAATGAAAATTGCTGTTGCTATTGAAGGCTCCATTAACCCTAATACGTTCCTCAGGGTGAGAATTCACTCATTTACTATTTTTGCATATTATAAAATGATTGGTCTCTCTTTATCTGTGTTTTGAGATGTATTTCTCTAAAATGTGACGTCACAAATGAAACATAATTTGTTAGGTCAAATAGGGTTAAAAAGTGTTCAGCCATGTACCACAGATTTTTCAAAATTATGCAATAATCACCGATCGGTAATCTGTTAACTTATTCAAAATAATAGACCCTCGTTCGTCAGAGTCCGACACGTTTCAACTCAGAACCACTCAGAAGACGAGTCCGAGAAATGCAGTAGCATGAAGTATGCTATTCATTGAAACTAAAAAATTGATTTGGCACTATTAGTCGCGCGTTTGGTAGAAATGTATATAGTAGAAATGAACGAGCGTTCAGCTATAGCGTGGCTGCACGAGTGTACGCCTCCGAAGGGTTTTTGGCATTGTCCTTTTCGAGAGAGTATAGTGCAAACTCGGTCACGTGCCGTTAATAGTGAACGTATGCCATAACGGATTCCGCCTTTCCATCTCGATCTATTTCTCTCTATTCGATCCAATTCATTTGGTTGCTGGGCCACAGGAATCAATCATAGAAAATCACAGAAAATTACTATGCTCGCGACACCGAAGAAAAGTTGGACAGAATATTAAAAAACTTGCCCTGCGACGACGTCCCTATTGTACGCTGGCGGTCTTTGTTCGGTAAATGTTTCCTTTCGAAATCCTATCGTCACTAATCGAAATCTATGAATCTATCATTAACACTAAACCTACCGAGTCTTAAAAGTAACTGGTACATGTTCCCTTATAAATATGACAAGAGTGACTTTATTTAGACTTTGTGTAGCTCCTATTGTAATATGTGCTCCATTAAAAATATCTGTACAATCATTTCTTACAAAATTATTTTTATTACATCAATAATCGTAAAATAAAAAATCTGGAACCGGTCATTCTGACCGGTGATGGTAGGTTTAGTGTTAAATGTATTTCGAAATCGCGGAGTTTTCGGATTTCGAGCGTTATCAATCCGCTCGGATGCAGATAGGGGAAGATCTGCATCCAGGCTGCAGTGGGAGAGTGAAACGAGAGTTAAATTAAACGACGATCGTATCGGGAATGTGCTCGATAGCCATTGAGTAGAGCGACACGTATCGGGGCAGGAACAGAGAGCGAGAGAGAGTGAGAGTGAGAGAGAGAGAGAGAGAGAGATGCGTGGATAGGAGAGAAGGAATTAGGTGGAAAGGAGAAGACAAAGATGAGGAGAGCAAGATAGGAGGGATGGCCGGTAACAGAGCGGTTTCTTGGAGGGTAAAGGGTGCATAGAAAATGCGGTTTCCTCGGGAGCAGTACCATCTTCGAACTTCTGAAGCCGAAGGCCTTTACCAGCCAACCCTTCAGCTAGATTGGATGCGTTTAATTACCCCTGAAATATCGTTAATTACTCGGCCTCCGAGCAACTTCGGGAGCACGGTTACAAGTTCTCGAAACACACGAATTTCCTTGTTCCTTCCGGAAACTCTCTCTCTCTCATTTTCTCTCCTCCGTTTCTATCCTGTTTTCCCAGATCCAGTGATCCGCCGATCCACTGATCCACAGATTCACCTCGCCACGGGATCTACCGAACACGGATTCCTCCTCCTTTGTCCTCATTATTTCAATAGCTTCGCTTTTCATCTTCTACTTCTCTCTCTCTCTTTCTCTCCCCTTTCTCCTCTAGTTAGATCCTCCCGTTCCTCTTTCTCTTTCTCTCTCTTAGCCCGATATCCTCCAATCTACTTTATGTATTTCCTGCGGAAAGAGCACAGTTGCTTCCCTATTAACCAATGCATTTCCGCTTATTCACTTTGCCGACCACTTCTGAATACGTTCGAACAACTTCTGAATGCAACCGCCGCGCCGCCGCCGCGCCGCGCCGCGCCGCGCCGGGTCTCCCGATGGCCGTGTCCGTGTCTCAAGATCCGCCATTCTGGAAATATGCTTTCCCCCAGGCTTCGATTAGTGGTTTATTAATCATCTATAACTCGGGAAATCTCGTTCGAATTTTCCGGAAGACTTGACGGAACGCTCACGAATTTTCTGCAAGGAGAAATATATTAGAATGTATTTAGTGTGTCAATATCAGAGTTGGGCATTAATCGATTAAAATTTTAATCAAGATTGTTTGATTAATGTGTACGATTAAAAAAGTAATCATTGAAAAATCGGCGATTGATTCAATCGATTGATGAAGTTAATCGTCAATCGTTGATTAAAAGAAGAAATCATCGAAAAATCGGCGATTAATTCAATCGATTGATGAAGTTAATCGCCATACGGTCTATTAAATTCTATTAAATTGTAATAAGAAGGGAGAGAGAGAGACAGAGAGCGGAGATGGAGAATTGACAGAAATATATCTCAACAAAAACTCAGTTTACATTTTTTTCAGTATTCATACAGTTTTGATTCCGTATTTCATTTCGAAGTTTCAGCAGTTAATCATTAATCAGTTATCCGAATGCAACTTTTAGTATTTTTTCTACAATTCCGATCTATTGCAATTTTTGAAAAAATTTCTTTTCACATCCTGCAGTAAACTAGTTGCTCTAGCTTCCAAAAAAAGTTCAAATCGTATAGTACAATATTAAAAAAGTTATCGTGTTTTTTAGATTGTCCGAATATTAAATCCGGCCACTGTAGTTTTCTAAGAAAGAAAATTGCCTGACTACGTTAAACGCTAACGAACAGATAATTACGTTGGTTGTACATGCTCGTGCTGTTTAACCCCTTGCCGCACCATTTTCTTTTCAGTTACAGTGATTAAAACGTCTTTATCCCCAAAAATGTCGTAGAAGGGAAAAGAAAATTTATATTCTCTTATATTTATATGGCTACATTTATTTTAGTGCTGAAATTATTAATTAAAGAACGAATCAAATTTGATTTCATCTAAAAAGAAACGCGGAACATTCATATTTGTTAGACCTTGCTAAAATCTTCATCACGAGTCTGACTCGTTAAAATACGGCAAGGGGTTAATAACATTAAACATACAGATTGCGAAAGAAACTTTTGGGACGAGCTAAATATACTCTTTTCTCCAAAAAGAAGACCATACTTTTAATTAAGAGGTCCACGATATCGTGGTATAAAATTGTATCCCCAGGAATCTGCGGAAACAACTAGACTGCGGATTTTATGCATTTATAACAAAAATGGGTAGACTTTTTGTAATGATTTCGGGGCATAATAAAATTTCAATAAGTTATGTAAAGAAATTGTTTTCACACAGCAAGTACGGAATTTCTCGTGATATAATAGCTAATACCCTATTCAGTTAACAATGTTAACTTAACATACATTAAAATATACGGTTTTTCACAGACGCAATTTCTCTTGAAAAGGATCCACATCCGGATCGAAACGTTGAGAATAATTTGAAAATTTGCAAAATTGCTTGTTAGTCGAAATTGGATCGAGCCTATGCGCCGAAGTCATTGCGAAAAGTTTATTCAGTAATTTACGATCGACAAAGAAGAATTTCTAGAAATGGGTAGGTACAAATTAAGAGAATTTAGTAAAATTAGTAAAGAAAGAACTTTTCATTTGGCTCCTGTTCCTGACAATGGACGCAGAAAATGTTTATATTGCATAAAGATCCGCTGTCTAGTAGTAACGAAAGAATTGACGGTAATAAGTAATGAAATCAAGGGAGAGAGGGAGAGAAAGAGGGAGAAGGGGGCAAGTTGCATCGAGTGGAGCAGCGAACGCATACGAAGACAGAAAGTTGTATTAAGAAGTCGAAAAGAGAAGCAGAATATTGGTTTGAAACATGCAGCAACCGCTCGGTGAATGAATGAAAGAGAAAGAGCGAAAGAGCCGGAGAAGGAGAAAGGAGAAAGACAGAAAGGAGAAAGAGGGGGATTGGTAGGGAGAGGAATGGGAGGTCTGGTAATGTGACTAAATGAATCCACTAACGGGGTTGGTTTTGCAGTAATGGAAGGGGTAATTAAAACCACCCTTCTGCGGATGCGGACCGAGCTAGATCTACTCTCTCCAGGGCCGCAATCTCGCGATAAACTAAAATTATTTCGCCAATGGGTTTTTATCCGTTTAATTACCGTCCCACGGCGCTAATTAATTTCTCCTGCATTTTTATCCACTCCTGCCTCACCGACAACTGTCACTCTAACGATTTGCCTCCGAGTCGCTGTCACAAATTCATAAAATAATCCTCATCTCTGCTTTTAACTCTGCCAGTTTTGTTCGAAATATTCGAAATTATTTCACTCGGTAAAATTACCGGTTTATAGTTAATTAAGATTGAAAATCAATCGGTTGTTTCAATTGTGTTCTGCGAGGAGAGTTGTAGACTGCGAATCAGAAGCTGTGTGTGGAGACTGAAATTTATTAAATAACATTCTGTATTTTTCGTTTAAATATTTCAATAGCGATTCGCTTGTATTACCCCCCAAGGTTGCTTTGATATTTTTCATTTTTATAGAGAACTAGATAGGCGGCGAATTATGTTGTGGAAGAGGTTGCGAAAATTGTGTAGCACAATATGGATCTACAAAATGGTAGATTGCCCGACAAGATGGCGAACGTTCGATTCGATCCTGGATTTAAAATGAAGTTTTTCCCGATCGATGTGGGAAAGATTGCAGAATTATTTAGCGAACGTGCACAGCGTTGCAGAGAAGGACGACGTCGGCGGCGGGAAGAAATTCTGTTAGCAATGGCGGCCCTGGAATTCTCGATTCAGTCGTCGAGGGAACTGCGGCAGTGATGCTTTGCAAAATGGAACTGATTAACAAAGATTCAGAAAGGCGCGCATCCAATTTCCCCATTCTTCGTAAAACCGTCCTCTAATTATCGGTAATTCATTTACTGGCTCATACGATCGAGTCGACACGCTTATTCACGTCCCCCGAGACCTTCTCTCTCTTTTGCCGCAGCCATTCACATTGTGCTGACGCCGAGAGCATATATCTCAATATCTCCTCAGTTTCGATAAACAACCTTCCTGCTCTTTCCTGCGCTTCATTCTTACCCGTAATTAGACGAGACATACATTCCCTCCGCAACTCTACTACTCTCGTTACCCGTCTCTCGCGCTCTTCGACATTTTATTAAACGCGAAGTTTCCTTCCTTCTTCACTAAAAATATTTAACTCTTTTCTTCAGGAGTGTCTACGTAAAGTCTCCAGTTAGAATTTATGATATTTTCGAAATTATCAATTGCTGAAATCCATGTGGTTCGGTGTTTCGAGTCGCAACTCGTTCCTAACTTTTTTAACATTTTACCAAGAAGAAAGTACTGATCACAATGTAAAATTTGAGACGATAAATTGAAACTTTGCTTCAATATCAAAAATATTGTGAGAGTTTAAAACACGTTAGAAAGTTTTTAACGTTATTAAAAAAATATGTCGTATCGGGAAGAGTCTACAGAATAATTCGTACTTCGCCTTTCACGGTTCAGCTAGAAAAAATTCTTCTTCTTTTCGAAATAGTATTTTTCAAAATCCGGGGTCAAGAGTCGCGTATCGAAGAGAGCTGCGTTATCATATTGATTGGTAAGTGAGGCATGGCTAAGCTAGGAAAAAATCTATTCATTAGTCCCATCGTTTCCTGGGGCTGAAGGTGAACGGGGGCGGTCGGTGGGGTTGGAGGGTTGGAGGGGCGGAGGGGGTGAAGGAGACTAGTCTGGACTCCGAGAATTCCCTTTTATTCGCATTATTATGGTAATGACACTGAAAAGCCGAAAAATGTCAGGCTTTTGTAACAGAAGGATTGTCCGCCTGGTCCATTCATTGATTACGCCCCCCTAGACTGAGCTTGTATTCGTCGGAGAAACTCTCTAGAGAAAAGTTAGTCGCTATTCGTGCCTTCGAACAATGTTTCTGCCAGCTTGTGCTCACCGATGTCAAATAAAGAAAAATATATCCCCATCTTTCGGCCTACCTCCTCCGCCCCCGCTAATACCGCCACCATCACCTTTCATTAAACCTAATGAAAATTTCTATTCGCCGCGCTGACGGCAACGGGATTGCGAAACCTCGTAACCACGAACCTGACCGATACCCGGAAACGAATGGCGCAGAATATGCACACCGACGATATGCACCAAAGTACGAAAATACACAAAAATTGTAGAAAACTTCCACTAATGAACGCGTTGGTTTTCTTCTGTTGCAATGTCAAACGAAGAAATAGACAGAAAAGAGTGCGATAGCGTGAAAAGAGTGCGATAGATAATCGGAAGTGGACACCGAGTTCACCGAGTTTGTATTATTACATTTTATTAAAAATATATAATCGGGAGAGAAAAGGGTAGTTCAGCAGAAGGAAGAGCAAAGAAGTTAGGGGGTTGGTGTCTCGGTGAACGGAAGGGGTTGGGCAAAAGGAAGAAAATGGGTGGTGGTTGCGGTGTCTCGAGGGGAGCGAGGGCCGAATGGCGAGGGGGTAGTTATGGAAAGGTAGAAACGCAATGCAATTCCTAGTTTTCATTGTCACGCGACAGAGCCTAGCGTAATTCTGGGGTGGAAACGTGGCTTAGGAAGGGTAGTGGTTGGCGAACGAATCACAGTAGCGAGGGGGAATGGAGGTGTACCCGTTGTACAAGCGGTCGGTGGAATGAGAAAACATTAATCTAGGCATGTTTTGCAATCTCACCACCACCAGCCACCCCCCTCTCCCTCTCTCTCTCTCTCTCTCCCTCCGCACACACCCGGCTCCTCTCTTCCTCTGCCCACCTCCCAACCCACCCTCCTGTCTACCTACATATAATGGAACACTGTTATTGCTACGTTATGGCGTGCGCACAATGTTCGTTTCGACGTCAACCCCTTTCCACATTTCTGTCTCCTCTTCCTCTTCCTCTATCTTTCCTAACTAAAGATATATATATACATATACTATATGTATACAGTATACATGTATATGTATATACTTATGTGTTTACTTCGTGTATTTGCGTGGTCTTCTTTCATCCCTCGCACCTGCACCCCTCTGTAAACCGGTCCTCCCTGTTGTCTAAAAGGATACCTGGAAATTGTACAAAATTTTGCGCTAACGATTCGAGAACCGCCATTCGTTCAGAGTATTCGTAACCGAGTTTGTTCCTCGGTGTCTAATTGACGCGGTAGGAGAAAAATCAATGTTACCTTGCAAATGCTTCCTTTGGCAATGAGACACTGTGACTGCCACATTTTCCTCCGTTTTTGTCTTCCCTATCTGAGGATGTGGAGGTGCTCACATGTTTAGTGTACCGATGCATCTTCTTTTGAATCCGATGCATCCCTTACGCCTGCACCTCGCTGTTGAAGGGTGCCTCCATTTTGTCGCTTTTGTCCACCGACACCTGGATATTATACGGAATGTGCTAGATCGGACAGAATTTATCAACCCTCAGCCATCCCTCGTGTCCTCAACTTGGGCCTTAATTTGTTACAAAAATTTTTCGGTTGCTCTTGTTGGCCGATAGCTAACCACAATGTTAAACCAATAAATTAATTTACGTTTGAGGTGTGCGAATACGCACTGCAACTATGAAGTTTACAATGTGCAATGAACGATTGGAATGATAGAAGATAAAAAATGGAATTCTGTTTGTAAATTAAAATTGAAAGCTAAAATTCTTTCTTTTCCATTCTGTTCTATTACTTTCTGCCATTTTCGAGGTACCTCCTCGTGTTATTGAATAAACATATGAATAAATACCTTAATTTTATCTTCGATTTTTAAATTGGAAACGCTACGAACTTTCTTTCCGACCCAATAAATTCCTCAAGACATTCGTTTCGAGATGCGAATATTTTCCAGCACTCCGTTTCTCTAAACCGGACTACGAAACTGGCATACAGTTCGAAAGCGTCGCTCCTCGCTGCTGTAAATAATTGTTGTAAATAAAAAAAGAGAAGAAGGAAACCAAGAGACATTATCTAAAGTGATTCCCGAGCAGAAGAGAATGTCAGCTGTCCCGATCCCCCTTGTCACACTGTCATAAGAAAATCACTTTTCCCGTGTCGAAGTGTACCGAGAGGAAGCCATTTTCATTAAGTATACTTTTGTGTGCGAAGTGGCTGATAAAAAAAAAGAAAGACAGGGAACGAGAGAGAGAGAGAGAGAGAGAGAGAGAGCGGTAGTGGGAGAGGCAGAGAAGGAGAGGGAGAAAAGGCGAGGGAAAAGAGGCAGGAAACCTTTTTCTTCGTGATGCGACAATGCAGCCCGTTTATCGAGTCTCCTTTTAACGTCATCGAGGCGATTCCGAGCTGCGTCTACGGGAGTGTCGATGCGAAAATCCACGCATGGACACCTCTCATTCTCCCTCTCTCTCTTTTCCCTTCTTCCTCCCTCTGTTTACCCTCCGATTTTGCAATAAAAAAGGAAGAAACGACGAGAGGAGGAGAGAACACTGGAATGAAAAAAACAGCACACGGGCGAGAAGGCCAGGAACCAAGCCAAGAGCCGAAGAAAGGAGACGAAGAGGTTGCGTTCTTCGTCCTCGTTACGTTCCACGCTCGCAAGAAGAACCTATACATAGTCATTGTTGTACAACGCGAGCGAAAATATACGCGTACATTCAAGCCTGATTTTCTTTCTGTACGCCGTTGCGTTGTCCTCCTGTGTTACGCGAAACTCGCCTGCTCTGCGAAAATATACGCTAGCGATACCGCCAAATAATCGCTGTGATGCTTCTGCAATAAAAACATCACACGATCCTACTGGACTTAAGGGACCTATTCACGGTCAAGCATGTTGCGCAACAATTATTGTGAAACATGTTGCACAACGTATTAACATGCTGTAATTCGTCAATCGCTATCATTCACGGTCAATCATGTTGCGCAATAGGCATTTGATCTCATTTAGCAAATGATCTCAGGAATCTCCCATTTCCGAATGTTGAAGGAATTTTGAGACACCCTGTGTGTAGATAACTATTACAAATTTAGTTAATTAACTAACTACTGACCCTATGCGTTTATCTTCATAATATTTCTTAGAAACGGCTACTGTATACGATCTTCGGTATGCTTTCAGTTATCGATATGTAGAATATAGCTGACGTACTAAAATGTATGTTTTCTTCAGCTATTACATCAAAACATAAAGAAGCATAGGGTGTCCTGTCTCTTTATCTCTGACTGTAGTTTGCAGGAAGATGCTGAACGTCACTCTCCGGATATATCCAGCAAACGTTTGGCTACAATTGTATCTACCAGTTCTTCTATTGACACTAGATTGCGGATTCGATGCATTTATTACAACGACCAGCAGTTGGATATATAAAACAATGTGTGAAACATTAGAACTACAAGTAAAATTTTTTGTAATTATCTCGTAAATCCGACCTACAAAAACTTCAAAGGAAAATGTTGTTTAGAATGGTGACCTTGACAACATATTCCACTCTCGTTCAAAATCTGGGAGTATACCACAATCGACAGGTTCACCCAAATTATTATATTCTCCATCTATGCGTATTTGAACGACGTCCAGAAAGATCTGAATCGATGAAAAGACAAACGGTACATCGAATTATTGGTGAAGCGTACCAAAGAATCTAATTCATAAAATAATTTCTACGCAAGGCTATAATTAAAGATTCGCCTAAGCGTACATTCCCATTCCCTGGACCATGATAATGGCCGGTAACGAGAGAAGAATGGAATATGCGCGGGTGAAATTGTAATACCGAGGGGTGGCATTCACGGGGGAAGAAAAAACATTTCTTGGCCGCGTTGGTGGGACCGAGAGACAGAGAGGAAAGTAGAGAAGAGAGAGAGACAAGACAAGGGGATGACGGTCGGTGGGGGAACGGAGGGATCCCCGGGACAAAAGGCGGAGATTTTTAATCTCCTTTTGCCGTGAAAACGAAGAATCGTCCCTCGCCTTCGTTTATTTATGCATTTCATAAAAACGGCGGACCGGAGGCTGCATTATATTCGATTCTCCTCGAGAGTCTGCCTCTACCGTCCACCCCGCCTCCACTCCCCCCACTGCCCCCCCCCCCACCTTTATCACAATCCCTGGTCCCTATAATCCGCCCCCGCGCAACCCCTACCGTGAGCCTGCGCAGCCCTTCTGCACGAGGCTCTACTATGGTAATGTATAAATGAATAGAGTACCGGTGGCTGGTGCTGCCTGTTCCCTCTACTGGCCTCTTCTTACTCTTACAGAGGGTAGAGAGCCAAGGGGTGGCAATGGCGGTAATGCTTGTGGTAGTGGTCTCGTGGTGGTGTGTTTGGTAGCAGAGCGGCGTGCTACCTACCGCTACCATCCACATAGAGAGACGGATAAAGCTCGGCAGGGACGAGTTTAAAAAAAACCTTTGTGATCCGACTCCGACAAAGATTGGATGAGCCTACCAGGACTCGCGCCTACCATGCATCCACCCACTCTAATTCCCTTAATCCTCACCACGTTCATAAAGACTACAAAAACATAGGGAGCATACCTACGTCACGTGGAACTATCGCTGTCGACGTACAAACTTTCAGACTAACGTCAGTTCTTCCACGCTTTCCTAACCCAATAGGTGTCCCAGTTAACTGTAAATTGTAGTTAATTGTAAATAATGCAAAATCTATTGGGTTGGCAAGAAAGTAAGGTGAAATAGAGCCCAGTTTTTTTATTCAAGCAATAAACTTTAATGGATAAGATACTACTTTCCAGTCCAGTCAATGAATGCGTAAAAGGGGTAGAGGGAAATGGAAGGAACGCAATTTTTGACCTTGGGACTTTGTTCGGACTAGTTAGAAGGTAAACGTACTAAAAGTCCTAGGAGGTGAGCGGGGGACATGTAGAAGGTCCCTTTTTTCGGTTTTCCGCTTATATCTCGGAAACTATGCGTCCTAGCGATAAGACCATTCTATACAAAATTAAAGCTGACAAAATGTGACATAAGATTGATTGAATTCAGTTTTTCGCTATCTCGCATAGTTCCCGAGATATCCGCGCTCAAAATTGGTTACTCAAACGTGGTTAACCCTCACAAGGTAAGGTCTAATAACACATAAATAGTAATGTGGGGTCTCTTAGACAAATGAATTTCATAAATAGTTTCCAATAAATTTGGGATAAAGAATAACACAGGATAAAAAGTAAACAAACAGAGATCTAATTTTATTCATATAAAAACCCTTTTCAAAAATCTGAAGCTGGTGTCTCTGAGACCCCACATTGCGAAGGTTAAACAATCTCGGATAACCAGGTAACATTTTGACTTAAAAATTTTTTTCGCGATTTTGTAGTCGAATTGTATTAGTAGATCAACGTTCTTAAATTCTGTGAATACATAAAATCCGCTATCTGTTAATCACACAAGTGCACACTCTCGAAATGAGGTGATAAAGCACTGAAAGATCTCCAATAGGCTTTGGGCAGGGTTGAAATGAAATCAGATTGTGCGGATCAGAAAATCCTCTAAAATTTTGAATCTTGAATTACTATGAAAAATGTCTATGTCTGTTTACTCACCGAGAGGAAAGGGTTGGTGTCTCTCGAACACAATTAAAGAAGCAAGGGGTTGGGGCATGGTGGATGCGAAGCGAGAGAGAGACAGGCGGTGCGGCGGCACAATGGAGAGAAATGTTGTTGAAATGATAACATCCGGTTGTCTGGCTCGGTCCTGTTGATCTCCCTGGTAGCACTATGGTTTCATGTGCACTCTTGTTGTGTAAGAGGGTTGGCGAGGCAGCCCGGAGTTGGAAGAGAGTCGATGGCGATGGCGATGACGATGGCGGCGCGCGGGGGTGGTTGTAAGGGGGAGGACGCGGTTTCGTTGATTAAAATAACCTCGTCAGTGTAGTCGTTCTGTTGTACAACTAGTCGGGGGATGATGAGTAATCGTCTGGCTTAGGAAACCGTCATGACAAGGGCATCGGACAGGAGAGAGAGAGGCAAGGGATGGCAGAGGGATGGGAACTGGGGCTGGGAATCGTGGAGGGGGCACTAGGATCTACAGGTCATCCGTTCAACCGGATTAAATCGAAACGAAACTTTTTCATTTGCGATTGTCATCAACCTTCTCGCCGATGACAGGCTCGTCCGTTTTTTCTCCGTACCCTTCAGACGCCCTTCATTTTATACTTAATTCGACGAACTCAATCGCGTTTCGCAATTAACCCTCGGACAACAGACGATTTTTATACTATATTATATTTTATTCTATAATAAAATATATATTATACTATATTATATTTTATACTATATTATATTATTAATTATTTTTTATTTTTATTATAGTTTTATAGTTTTATAGCAATTGGCAACGGGAATTACAATTGAATTACTCCAGGAATTATAATTACTCCAGGAATTATAATTACGAGGTAATTGAATTACTCCAGGAATTATAATTACGAGGTAATTTAATTACTCCAGGAATTATAATTACGAGCTAATTGAATTATTCCAGGAATTATAATTACGAAGTAATTGAATTACTCCAGGAATTATAATTACGAGGTAATTGAATTACACTGTAATTCAGTCGTATTGTAATTTATAATTCAGATCTTCATTCAATTAAATTACGATGTAATTCGTAATTGCAATTGGGGAGTACAATTATAAAATACTCTGTAATTAAATTACATTAATTAATTGAACGAGGAAGAGGAATAGAAACTACGCCGCATAAACAACAAACATGAAAGTATATGAAAGAAAAACATAAAAATATGTCGCACTTCTTCAAAGTTCTGGGCTATAATTTGGAGAGCTATATTTTAATTATATTGTATTTCAATTACACATCCGATTAAAATAATTAGTAATTGCGAGGTTAGAATTATGTAATTTAATTGAAATACAATGTAATTCAATTGTGTAATTGAATTAGCACAACTCTGATTGGCAATGCTTAGGACCGTTCACAGCTCTAATTAATAATTTTAAAAATATTTACTTTTGATAATATCTCGTGTAGACACATTAGTCTTTCCGATATGCTCAATGAAACAACTATTTAGTTAGTTTAATTACACAAAAATTGAGTACTTAAATGTTTGGATGTTCCCGGTCAAAAATGACTCCGGCACAGCACTCGGAGGGTTAAGTGTGTCTTAGCAGATATTTACGCGAAAGAAGAAAAACATTTATAGTTATTGTGTGTACTATACAGAGTGTTTGCGTGATTACTAACCAGCGTTTTCTTCGAAAAGAATAAAAGAGGAAAAGTTATACTGTTTTTTGCAAGCAATGGTGTCTGCAATATTCTTCTGTCTGCATTATTTTGTTAAAACTGAAGGAATCCATTTTTTAAATGGAATGCTATGTATTTTTTATATCATATGAGAGCGTGTGCCAGTGCCAAAACGTATTCATACAAGGTCATACAAGGTCAATTGTACGTATGTTTATAAATTGCAGATTAATTGAACCAGGAATTAAACAATTTTAAAAATCAGGATACACTCCGTTTTTATAATCTCGAAGAAAGAGATTGATTATAATTCATACAAGGTCAATTGTACCGTATGTTTATAAATTGCCGATTAATTGAACCAGGAATTAAACAATTTTAAAAATCAGGACACACCCCGTTTTTATAATCTTGAAAAAAGAGATTGATTATAATTCATACAAGGCCGTGTCTTCATTCGGTCCCGTAATTTTCACGCACGATAGACTGATCCGCGGTTAAGATGAAGTATTCGAAAACAAAGGAAGAACTTTCGGCGTTTCATATTAGAGGGACCGGTAGTTGATTAATTCGGGAGGTGCGCGGCGTGGAGAAACAAAAATAATAAAGACGAGGAGAACCGGCGCAGCGTGACACGCCGCAGGTTCACAGATTCGAAGAAAAGAATAAAGAATCGAAAGTGAAGCAAAGGGATCGAGGGTCCTTGCTTGCCCGCAACGTGAATACAAAGAAGAAAATGGACGATGGTATGGTGACTTCAACAGAAGGACCGTAATAATAGAAGCTAATGGTTCTTGCGTGGACCCTGTCCTGGTCGACCAGACCCGGCGAATTCGTATCGATGATCTCCTCTGCCCATTGTGATCAATTGTTTACAAACCTATTCACACAATTCGCTATATTTATTTTTTTTTAATGAACTATAGGTAAGGTGGAGTGGGGTAAGTGCGTAAACGGGGCAAGTGCATTAACTGGTTATTTTTATTATAATATGAACGAAATTTCTCTAGCTTGTATTTATTAATGTAGTATAAGTTAGTATGAACTATTCGACTTAGATGTCGAATCCTACATAATACTAATTCATCAGTAATAACTGTGGCGAGAGTTTGATACCAAGAGCGGTAAGTTTTTACATACCAGACTGAAAATACATCAGTTTAAAGTCCGACTTTACAAAAACTAGTGCGCACTTACCCCACTTCACCTTATTTGAAATATTCCTTCGGTCACTTGCCACATATTTCATTTGCAACGGGAGATTTATTTGTACAATTTTCTAATACACCTTCTCTTTTTCGTCACGTTTTCTGAATTTTAGCAGCTACCTCGCGTTTACACTCTCTATTCGATTTTTAGACTCGTCCCGAAGTATTTATATCCGCGTATTTCGCACGATTTCGAGTGCCATTTATCGGTTTCGTCGAAATATCCATACACAAAAACGCGTGCCGGTGATAGCGCAACAGAAATTAAGAGATAAATTACAAATTGACTGCGGATTTTATACATCTACAACGTTCTCGATCAGAAGCTCGATATAACGAAATGTTTAATAAAGCGAGATGCGATTTCTATCATCTGCCGAGTACCGAACCTCTAATGCAGCGGGGAACCGTTTTATCCACTCAAATTTCCATCGATTAGTCCGCGCAGATTTATCAAATATTTCTTTTTAATTGTTTCTAATAGCTGAAAATATTCGCGGATTTTTATGCATTTATGACGGGATTGGCTGGGTGAAATATGATACAGTAAAGGTTCGAAAAATTTAAGAATATTGTAATGTTGGTTTTAATGCAATCAAGTCATTAAATTTTTCCTTTACTCCTGTTTCCTACAAATGATGTGGAACATTTTGCACGAAGATCTGCAGTCTAATATGAATAACACCTATTATAGTACAGTTATCTCATTGTCAGTAGGATCGATTGATCTGATATATTAGGAATAAACCAGGAACAATTGTGTTATTTGCGTGCAATGGTTTGACGCAAAATTCGCAGAACGAGTTTTCCGAAGAAAATAGAAATCAAAGAGACCGATAAAAGACCGAGGATAAATAGAAAGAAGTACCCTTGTAGGTAAAGCGATCCTTTCAACCCCATAAATCGTCGGTGAATGCGCGTGTGGCCACTGGCCATCGCGTCGCTTAAGTATCACCACGTCGCGTCGATACGTTCACTGTCGTTCGACGTTTGAAAACTTCTCGTATTCACAATTGCGAACGGTCGCCGAAAAACTAGAGGGAACCCATTCAAAAAATATTTAAGACCAATTCGAAGCGACCCCTAACATCCATGATAAATATTTCCTTATATCGATCGTAGAGTTGTTAATAAAAAATGTATTAACAATTGATCGAACCATTGCGCCGATAGCATTAATACATTTTTATTAACCCCTAACATCCAGTCAATTTTGGCCGAACTAGCGACAGGATTTTTATCTATTGCTGATCTACAGAGGCTACTATCACTGAGAATAGGATTTTATTTGACACTCCACTTTCTTAAAATGCTCCTACAAAAATTACAAATTGCATAGACATCCGCAGTCTGGTGATTACGAATTTTCCGACAAACTTAAATGAATCTATCGTAAAGTGCGACCTTTCAACTTCACAATTCATCCCTCGTACGTTCGAAAACTTCTATGGGAATACATTCTAAAAATTAATCGAAGAACCCCCATAAGTTCGAGTCAACAGTCTCAATTTCTCAATATGATTTCGAATAATATTATTACGATTTCAGCGTACTGGTTCGATCAATTGCTATTTAAGACACTATTTGCAAATTACCACAATGATTTTTTCCAACGTTTCGATCCTACTTTAGATCATTTTCAAGAAAAATGGAAGAATTGCGTCTGTAATTTAACAACCGTTATTATGTTTTGTTTTGCGTAAATTTAAAGAAAAGGACCTGGCATCAACACGTGTTTCTATAAAGCTAAAATTTTCTTTTGTACTAGGCAAGTAGGTAACAATTTTCTCCTTTTCTTTAAATTTACGCAAAACAAAGCATAATAACGGTTGTTAAATTACAGACGCAATTCTTCTATACTTCTTGAAAATGATCTAAAGTAGGATCGAAACGTCGGAAAAAATTATTGTGGTAATTTGCGAATAGTGTCTTAAATAGCAATTGATCGAACCAATGCGCTGAAATCATAATAATATTGTTAGCAATAATCTATCGATCGACATAAAGAAGCATTTATGATTTCGAATGTTGCTAGAATTCTAAATACTACAATTCTATATTCTAAATCACTTTGTAAATCTAGTAGCAATTGATCGAACCTTGCGCTGAAAGCATTAATATTTCTGTATTAACAGCAAATACGATCGATATGAGGATACTATTACAATTCTAAATAGTGTGATCTTCCAGCTTTAATTCGAGCTACGTTGAAAAATTTTAATAGCAGTACACAGCGCCTTAAAAAAATTGATTTAAACGGAATGAGTTAAAATAACTAGAAATGTTTACTTATAATTTTTCCCTGGATCATGGAATTAGTTTACCTACACAATGAACATAATTATGTTGTCGCTGTCGTTGTAGCGAAGCCCGCGAACACGCGGATGAATTTCTGTTCGCCTCTTATGATGTTCATTTCGGAGTGGAATTTATTCCGCGTAGAATATGAAAGAATGAAAAGAAATTGTATGTACGCGCATTTGAAATATTTGCATACCCGTGTATAGAACGCGCGGAGCCTGTGCACGTGATCTAGGGGGTAATGAATAGGTGGATCAGAAGTATAATTTCACGTGGAACTATATTTTCAACGAATGTAACGTATGTAGCCTGTCCCTGCCCCTCCGGCCTGCGAGGAGCGAAAACAAAACAGTAGATGTTTCAAAGAGTAAGCGGTAATTAACCCATTTCTCTAATGCATTCTAGTATCTGTCCGGGTACATATTCATTTCGCCCGTTTCTTTGTCGGAACGCTTTCAACGCGAGTGCTCGACGAAAGAAAACCCATTAGCCTCTGTCGTACTTATTGTCGTCGTTAGAAATTATCGTACAGGACATCCTGCGTGTCATATATTTCATAAAAATCCTTAACCTTTCACGAACCCCCCAATATCATCGCTCAGAGAAATTTTCCTGTTTCTTCCTTGCTCGCTGAATTATTCTTTCACAATTGTGTTGCGTTGTTATCTACGTTGGTACAAACGATATTGCAATTCACGTACAGTGGGTGTACAAAGTGTTCGTACACCTTTTTAAATAGAATAACTTTTTTGTAATTGTACCAAACGACCTGATTTTTTATAATCAATTAGAAGCATTGGTTTACGAAATGATACGCAAAATAGATTTCCCAAAAATTACAATTTACAAGGTTACATGCAAAAATGAAAACAGCATTTTTTAAAACTTTTTTATTTGGATCCTCAAGAAAAATGTAAAATATATGTTTCGTAGATCTATAGTAGTTAAGCCGTTAAAAATGGTGAAAATCATAGTTTTACACGAATCTCGATCAGTTTCTGCTTAAAATCCACAGAGTTATCTTTCGTGTCGTTTTTTCCTGCGTCAACCGATTCCGATGAAATATTCAGCATGTGTATACACCTAACATATATTTTAAATTTTCATTGAGGATCCAAATAAAAAAGTTTTAGAAAATGCTGTTTTTATTTCTGCATGTAATCTTGTAAATTGTAATTTTTGGAACATCTTTCTTGCATATCATTTCGTAAACCAATGCTTCTAATAGATTATAGAAAATCAGGTCGTTTGGTATAATTATAAAAAAGTTATTCTATTTTAGAAGGCGCACGAACACTTTATACACCCACTGTAGATAAAATTACTGTTCCGCGTGTTTGCGTCTCCATAGAATAAGAACCCGCGAACAATCGAATCTTGTGCTTGCCCTTAACCCTTTGTGGACGAATGTCATCACATTGACGACATCGTGACTATGTTTTCTATGATTCAATTCTTAAAGTTGCAGACAAATAATGTAATTGCGTACATGATAAATTATTAGTATATGTATATCTTCCATGTTTTCTAGCACTCAAGAAGTTTGATACATGATCTACTTCTCTAAGCCAGGGTTTCCCAAACTTTTTCTGCAATGGAACACGTCGCAAACCCGGAAATTTTAACGGAACACTTAGCTTAACAGCAACGGAACACAAATACACTTGTTATACATTCATTTTTCAGACCTTTCCAAATTGTCGCGGAACATCTATCCAGGTTCAGCGGAACACTGATGTTCCGCGGAACATAGTTTGGGAAACCCTGCCCTAAGCAATATATTCTTTAATATTTAAAAATAAATCTTCGACCGCGAAAGGTTAATTCTAGTTACGACGTACGTAACTTTAAAGTCAGACTAATGATATCAGCAAGTCCAAGCACATTTCCAAGTCTCGTTTCTTTCCATCATTAGCATTCCCATGCAAAACTGCATCTCTACCGAAGTCGTGCGAGATCCGCGTCGACGTCGAAACACCGGCGGCGGCCGATAAAGCTAAACGCGATTAGGCTTGGACAGGGGCTTATATTATCTAAATCATTAAAATGGCGTGGGTGAAGAGAAAAAGGAAGGGGTGACGTGGGAAACAGAGAGGAACAGAGAGAGAGAGAGAGAGAGAAAGCGTCGTCCAGGAAGAAAGGCTGGTCGGACAATCACAGAGAAAATCAGATGGAAAGGGAAAAAGAGAAATACAGCGTAGCGAAGAGAAAGGCTCCGTAGAGGAGACGAGCATAGAACGGCAACGGTAGAAAAAGCGAGAGCAAGAGAGAACTGTACTCAGTGCATGCAATCTTTTTAATTATGAAAACACGGCTTTGTGTTTCATTTTGTTTTGTCGTCAGGGGCGCTATTCTATTCGGGCCCTTCTCCTTCCTCATCCGGCTGCCTCTTCCTTTTTTTCCTCTCTCTCTCTCTCTCTCTGCCCCCCTGCCCGTCTCCCTCTCTTCCTCTCCCTCTCTCTCTCTCTCTCTTCCTTTCTTTTTTCTTCTTTTTTTTATATTATAACGCGAGCGCGCCCGCGCACTCACTCTCTGCAACCCCGGTGGATAGGCTTCGCGGGGGTTGCAAGGGGTGCGAGGGAGTGAAAACGGGGTGGAAAGGGGGCGAGAGGTACCAGGCGGAGAGCGCGGAGCGGAAAGGGGGCAGAGATAGGGCAGGGTGAGATTGCTTTAGTAATGAATTACATGGCTTCGGGGTATGTGCCTCTGTCTGATGCGCTATACGAATACCAAGCATCACTTTCTGCCTTACGCTACGCTACGCCTACACCACCTCCTCAGTCTTCTTCTCCTTATTCTTCTTCTCTTCCCTCCTTTCCCTTCCATTCTTCCCCCTTTCCATCTTCCTCTTACTTTTGTACAACTTCGTTCTCTCTGTCTTATCCCCCTGACTATTTTTCTTCGTCTTCTTCTTACGACTTCGTTCGATTTTCTTTATCTTGTTGCTTCTTCTTCTTCTCCTTACTATTATAATTTCGGTCTCTGTTTTTTCTTTATCTTGCTGTCTCTTCTTCATTAACTGAAATAAGCGTAATATAATTTTAGTGTGGCTTGCATAAAAGAAGAATAACATCTTTCGATATTGTCGATGATTTACCATTTTTCCATTAAACGATTTATACCATGGGATACGAAACGAAGAAGAGAGTTCCGAAACAGATATTTCAAATTCAAAGATATGATTTGTATAAATAATTGACATAAATCTTGTCAGCGTCGGTTAAATTGACCGGTTCCAGATTATTTATTTCAGAATTGTTAAAACTGTAGATACACTTCCATAGGAAATGATCGAATTTTATTAAATCCAACATGTATAACACATATGCCAGTCACTTTTAATGCTCGGCGGATGTTAAACGGACTGCCTGGTGGTGATTCTACGTGCAGAAACAGGTTTAAAAAAAGGAACAGTTCATTTTTCAGTAAATCGAGTTTGGACATGGCGTGGCGGCTATTAGATAGGAATCGGCTGGCGCCGTCTGATCATGACCGACCAATTCTACTTGCTGCATACAGTGACTCTCACTAATGTTCGCACACTCTTAAAAAGACGATAACTTTTTTAATATTATTTTCGATATATAATTTTCGAAAAAATTTCTATAGCATGTACTATACGATTTGAATCGTTTTTGGGAAGCTAGAGCAATTAGTTTTCTATAGGATGTGAAAGAAATTTTTTCGAAAATTGCAATTGATCGGAATTGTAGACAAAATACTAAAAGTTGCATTTTACAACTTTTTTATGTGGGCCTATATTGAAAATTTAAAAAATACGTTTTGTGGATCTGTGTGAATTATATGCGCTGTGAAAGTTTCATCGAAATCGGTTGATGCGGGGAACAACGACACGCATTGAACGATGTAAGAATCCTTAGATTTATTGCAGTTAGAGGCCGAAAATCGTGAGAATCTACAATTTTTACCATCTTTAAACGTTTATAGCTCATTGCAAATTTTCAGAATATGTTTAATTCACACAGATCTACAAAAGGATTTTTTTTTTCAATATTAAAAAAAATTAACCAATTCCAATGAAATTTTCAGAGCGTATATAATTTATACGAATTGACCAAACACGTCTTAAATTTTCGTTATCGATCCAGCTAAAAAAATTGTAAAAACCAATTTTCACTATTGTTTTTCACAATTCCGACGAAATGCAATTTTTCAACGTATTTTTTAGACGTCATTTACTAAACTAATTCTTCTAGCCTTACAGAGAAATTTAAAGTGTGTGTGATCAGTAGACTGCGGATTTTACGCCTTTATGAGAAAAATGGGTACGTACAACTTAAAGCAGTGGATATGTAAAAAATATTTAATTCAAAATAGATAATTAAAAAAAGAATACAATTGTTATTTGGCTTCTCTGTCCTGCAATCAACATTTTTTATTTTGCATAAAAATCCGCAATCTAGTGATCAGTTATGCTCCTAACCATATAATTTAGAAGAGGATCATGTGTGTTGAACGTTCGAAATCGGACGTCGAAATACGAGACAACCTAATAACTATCCGGCAGCACTGAACGAAAAAGCACGTACAGCATCGAAACTAGGTTTCCCCGGCGGAAAAAAACGAAACTCGATAAAACCGGCCCGCGGAGGCTCGCCCGTCGCGTCGAGGGAGGGAAAAATAATGAAAAAGAAGGAACAATGTTGCGTCGGGAGCGAGGAAACGAATTAGTTTAAAAAATAAAAAAAGGAAGAAAACGGGGGTGGAAAAGAGAGAGAGAGAGAGAGAAAAAAGCGTGGAATTAGGAAGAGCGTGGCAGAGCGGCGAGTGCGCGCTAGCACGCTGCTCGAAAGCGAGGGAAAATCTTGGAAAGCCGAAAATTAAGTACCATCCCTCTCCGGAGGAAAAATTCTGCGCGGTACGATTTAGTGAATTTTCCACAAGAGGGGTGTGTACTTATCTCCATGGAGGTGGCGCCGCCCCTAAAACCGGCGGACCAATCGGAGGAGCGAAACCCGACCCCCGTTTCGCCGCGAAACACGGGGCTGATCGAGGGTGAACTCTCGAAAGGAGACTTCAGTTTCCTCGGCGTCGTCCTATCGAGAACGATAAACGACCATACTAGTCCCTCCGCCGGTGACGGTACACAGCGGGAAAAACAAAAAGACCATCGATCACTCATATACAATAATAATCGAGCCGAAAATTCGCAAGAAAGATACAGTTTTGGCGAACAACCCGGCACACAGAGGCTTCGAAGGGATGGCGGGTCCGTATTTATCGCCCCTGGGCCCTCAGGCTGACCTCCTCACAGAATACATGTTCAGAAGACGTCGTCAGGTCAGTGTACGTTTCCCTCTCGTATCTTTTTCTTTCCACCCTTATTATAATTCAGTTCACACCGTGGTCCTCCCGATTGGCACAGTACAATTTCTGCTTTACGTCCAGTTTTGTTTGCCCTCCAGTTTCCACCCCCCCAACTTCTATTTCTTCTATTTCGTAATTCGTATTTCCTACATGTCGAGATTATGAGAAATTATTTTTTGATGGACCCAACGAGTGGATAGAAAACCGGGAAAATTTGTGAGGGTGGTGCGAGCTTCGTAACATGTTTGTTTCTTATCGTTGACGAGGAAGTTGTAGCATAACTAAAATATGGAAAAAATATATGAAGTAGAGATATGCCTCGAATCAACCCTTAAATAGTAATTCTTTTTCCATTGGCAATAAGCGTGTCGAAATTCGAGAAAGGAATTGACGGTTTTATGCGAACGCGCAGTTCGCAACCACTCCTAAGAGAAGTACTCTTACTAATAAGCGAGTTAAAATTTAAAAAAAATATACGCGCGAAGTAAGGTGTACTCCTCTCCAAAAAAATCTCCTTCCAACCCTCGAAGAGTGGTGCAGAATTGTTCGAAATATTAGCTTGGCAAGAAAGTAATTTCAATATTTTAAGGGTGAAATAAAAAACTTCACGATTCCGCGCTCATAAAACTTGTGGTCCTTATCGGCAAAAAACTGATCCAATTTCAGTCATCATCATTGGTGAAAGATGATTGCTTGAATAAAAAAATTGGGTTTTATTTCACCTCGAAATACCGAAATTATTTTCTTGCCAGCCCAATAGATGAAGTAAAGATAACGCGCAGCTCGGTCCGTGAATGTTTGCGATTGCAAATGCCATTGGCAATGAAATTGAAGATCACTGTGTCCACAAGATAATCGAATTTGTCCATAGCAACCGTGTATCGAATGTATTCAATTTTTCTCGGAAAAGAAAGCACGTCGTCATTAGTTCTTTCGAAACGAAATTTCCGCTGGACCGATTGATTAAACTGCGACGGAAATTGGGTCGACTTACGATTGTCTTCTGGAAGAACATGCTAAATAATCGCGACAAAATCTTCACCCAATTCTACCGAATAACATAGCAATTTTGATCGAATCAGATTGAATCAGATCGAGAAAGCAATATAATAGACCGCGTTTGCTACTGGGCCACTAATGCCAAAGTGACGTCTCTAGATTCGCATAAATTATTCGAGTAATTTATTGATTTCAATCTGACCAGATTCTCAAAAGATACTCCCGCTATACAAACGGGTAACAGAGTTCGTCGAATATCGAGTCAATTAACGCGAAACTGAGCGATTTCAGTGAAATCCGTCTACGCAATTCATCGTCGAATGAAATGACCGTCTCCTGGACCGCGGAAGTTTATGCAAATTTACACATTTACACAACCGAATTTAAACCTAGACTGTCCACAATTTTTCTACGATCGTTACATCATAAACGCATAAAGCTCCGCAGTCCATAGAGAACTATCGCTAAAATTTTCCTTCGATTTCGGGAACGATGCAAGTTTATCGTGATTCACTTTTCTGAATTCTGTTTAAGCAGAGACGCAATCGGACGACTTTCACACCGCAACAGCTGCAAGAACTGGAATCCCTCTTCCAGAAGACACACTATCCAGACGTTTTCCTGAGGGAAGAAGTCGCCCTTCGAATCTCACTCTCGGAAGCCCGTGTCCAGGTTAATATGCATCGCTTTTATTAAATAAACTCCCCTTTCCCTTAAACGCACAGACATCTCTTCGATATCTCCCGTTATCTTTCAACGCTAAACCTACCACCACCAGTCACAATGACCGGTTCCAGATTTATTATTTTACAATTATTGAAATAATAAAAATGATTTTATAAGAATTGATTGCATAAATATCTTTAATAGAGCACGTATTACAATAGGAGCCGCACGAAGTCTAAATAAAATCAATCTTGTCATTTTTGTAAGGGAACATGTCCCAGTTACTTTTAAAGCTCGGTAGGTTTAGTGTTAATTGAAAAGAAAAATATCATACGACGGCTTATCCAGGATTTTTCTAAAGGGAAAGCTGCCCTCTGAAAAACCATTCTGAAACGATTTGCAAAAGAAAAGCGAACTCGATAGGATCGTTTGAAGCTCTGTAATTCAATCTACTCTATTTATAAGTTTAAATCGCTGTAACTTTATGAAAAAATATCGCAGGATAATATAGCTGGGCTCGTTTTGATGGGTCAAGCTTGTACTTTCTCATCCCCAAATTGAATTTTGTCGGAAACCATTCTCCATTAAATGAACGCGTGTAGAGGGACATCGGTTTCGTCTCTAAAAAATCTAGCGATTGCAAGAAAGACTGCAGAAAGTTTAAACAATTTGTTCAATTTCGGTAGAAATTGTCACGATAGAGGAAAACATCCTCTTCACAATGATGTCGGATAGACTGTCGTACGATTTTTCTTCTTCTCATAAAGGTATTAAAAGCATCGAAGAGAAATGCAATGGGATTTTGATGTTGACTTCGGTTTCCCGGGCCCTGAAAAAGATCGCCGGGATTTCGGGGAGCGTTTAGTGTTTAAAGGGTTAATTAGAGTTGTCTCGTTAATGGTAATTCACGTTCGTTAAGCCGGGCAAGTAATCAACCGCTAATCAGTACGACGGGTATTCGGGCACCGAACAAAACGAACCCGTCTTCACACACTCGCATGCGCGCAGCCCTTGATTACGATTAATTAATAGATGGGGATCCGGGTTCAGCCGCGTAAGAAGTTGCTTCTCGTGTGACCCGTATATACTCGGATCGATCGGACGTGATTTCTTTCGGGGCTGCGAAAAATCATAATAATCAATCGCAGAAATAATCGCTTACTTTCGTCTGTCAATCATCTGCAAATGCATCGTGCAGCGTCGGTACAGCTACAAAATCTCGCAATGCATTTGGAAAATTAGATATCACGCTGTAAATCATTCGCGCCGATTGCAAAATTTGTGTATTATTATTACCGATTACTAGATTTTATGCATTTATGATTAAGTTGAGTAGGTGCAATGTAAAAACGGTAGAGAAATTCATTGAAGAATTTTTAGGAAGGTACCTCGAGAACCAGATTTCGGCATTAATTAAATTTTTAGCAATGCAACACGATTCACCCTCGCGCATCGGAATCCAGAGCCATGACTGTTGCACCCGTCCAATCTTTGTAATGCAGCGGACCGTCTGCACTCGTCGAATATATATGTAATTTCTTCAGTGGTTCCATTACTTCGTTTCAGACAAAAGCACGGAGAACTGTTATTACCATAATTTCAATACTGTCGCTCTGTTGTAATGCGATTGATGTACATATATTTGTATAAAAATTTTCTCTCGCATAAACGAGACTCATACTCGTGTAAACAAATGTTGATTGTTGTCTAATCTAATCGAAGAAATATTCCTCTGATCTCCTGGGTTTGGGAAAAGAATCTACGAACATTGCTATTTGCATACAACAGTGCGCAATCTAATGAAAGCTGTGTCAAGAAACGGGTATTTAATTGATTTAATGGAGATACACGTGTATGAAGCTTCTACTGTCAAGGCTTTCGGCTATAAACCATATGTCTTTTCGCAAACATTCCAGTTAGCTTCATCAAGTGGTAGAATCAGGGCTAGTGATTTGAATTGAACCTTTGAGATACCCGGAGTATACAAAAAATAATTTCTTCATATTATTTCCACCGTTCAATTTTTATACCATCAGATTAGAATATTAGTCGCGTTATCAGTTGTACGCGATTTCATTTCCTCGTGCATTTCATGCATCTCGTAGATCTTATAAAATACCCGATAACCGGGCAATTTTTGTCTACCCAGATATCTCACCCAGACTATCTGGGTGCAGTATCTTGCAAGTAAACGCTCTAGTTAGCATGCCCTATGCTGATCCACTGGATACATCCTGAAAGAGAAACTTTCAATTAATCAGCTGAACAATGACAAAAAATTTGTTGAAAATATAAAGGCATTTGCCAGTCTATAGTTGTGTCGTGGCCGACTAAACTACGAAATTTTATGTATCTATGCAAGAAAAATGAGAAGAGAAACAATGATATGAAGAACATGGATATACATGCCATTATTCCAACTTGTTAGAATTATTAAAGAAAGAATGAAATGTCTATCGCTCTGGCAATCACAATGCAGAAAACTTTTATTTTGCATAAAGATCCAATAACTGGTAGACTGTGTCTGAAATCAGAATTACACATATGATAAAGATCCGAAGAAAATGGTGTCGGGCCACTTTTTAAGGGGCGAATGTTTGCGATTGTAGGTATGGTTTCAAAATCGGCGTGCAAAATGGCGGAAGCAGGCGCGGCTGCAGTTGCTGCAGGACGCATGGAGAATGCGATGTTTGGGATTAGGGAGTGCAGCGCCGTTGCTCCTTCGGCCGCCCCCAACTGCATCCTTGGAGCGTCCAGACGCAGTGACGCCGCCACCACCGCCGCCACCGCCTCCACCACCACCTTCCACAGCCGCTACCATTGCTAGCAACCCACCGCCCCTGACATCAGCCAACGCTGACAAAATACCTGCCACTCCGCCATTGTCCGTCTGCAGAGATTACAGGATCCTGCCGCCCCCTCACGGGTAACTATAACTATTTACTATACATACATACCTAAAGTGACCATTTATCTTTTTTCCTCAAAACGGGACATCTACTCAGAGTCGCCCGTGTGCAAAAGAAATTTAGTGCGCCCTTTTCATACAGAAAAGTGATTTGAATGACCTTTTTAAATATCGCTGCGCTACTAGGCACTACCGTCGGGTTACTTTTAGATTTTCGCGTCCTTTTTTGAAATTGTTACCGTGGGTTGCTCTCTTTCTAAAAACGGGGCATCTCGGCGCCCCGAAGCTGTGCTTGAGGACAACGGGACGTATGACGTATGGTCACTTTATACATACCCCACAATGATATTTCTTCGACAAATTAACTCCTGACCCTGTGTCTCCGCAAACTTGGCACTCAACTACAAACACTCAATTTTGCAACGCATTCCAAAATCCAATTATTAAAGAGGTATTCCCAATTGGGAATAATCGCCGAAAAGCTAAAAAAAATTCTTTCAAAAAATATTTAACATCAATTCGAAACAACCCCTCAAGAATTTGATGATTTTTCTACATGATTACGAATTTTCCCACAAACCCGAATGCACTTAGCGTTGAGTGCGAACTTCCAACTTCAATTTAAGCCCTCAAACGTTCGAAAATTCCTACATGAATACAGTCTAAAAATGACTCGAAGGACCCCCTCAAATTCGAGCCAACTTCGGCCGAGTTACCGAGGTCCGTTTCCCTCAATTTTTCAATATGATCTCGAATGTTGCTGCAATGTTCCAGATACTCGCTGTCCTGCGAAAAGTCGCCGGATAGGCTGAAATGCGGTTGCGGCTCGCCGCCCCGGATATGTGTGAGCCCGGTGGACAGAGACACGAGCCTAACCGTCAGGGACAGGCCTCAGGAAGCCGAGATGGATCTGACCGTGAAAGGGCCTCCCCGACACGCGCCGATCTCGACGTTATTTCACCAATTGCCTCAACAAGAGCTTAGTCCTCCGCAAAACGTCGACGAGCCTCTAGACGTTACACTCAACACTAACAAAAATAATTAAACCTCGTTACACCTCGTTTGTCGTTTATCGTTTATCGGTTTCCTCGATATTCAACGATCTACGCTGCCGCTCGAAACTAACTTTAAGACACTCTCTCTCTCTCTTGATCGCATTCATCCAAAAGTCGACGAAATCTTTCTTCAACTTAGCAAAATTTTATGCGGAAAGCTATGTCCACGCTGAAGCAACATCGAGCAATTTTTTAAGTTCAAGTTTAAGCAATAGAAGAAGAAGGCAACACGAGGCTTGAACAAAAAGTTTCAGAGAATTTAAAAAATTAGACCGAATTCAGAGAAATGTACTGCTGCTAGGGGTACTGCGAGTACTCGAAATTTCGGGTTCGGGTTGGGGATCCCGAAAGTTTATAAACTTCGGGTAATCGGGTACTCGAAGTTAAAGTTGAGGTAAGGCTGCGATCAAATCTATGTTGTCCATCTGTCGGGGTTAAAGTTGTCGGAGCGCGATGGTTGTAAATAATCGGCCGGTTCGGAGCTGATCCGTGCGCGTTTTTTGTCTTTTAACAACCTTTTCAGGTATACCGCCAGTGGTCGGGCGCAACCTGCCCGGAGGACTGATAAATAAGCAAATTAAGATGTGCAATCATTGGTTGTAATAATATTTCGATTTGTAGTACACAGTGTTTACTAAACGCTGATTTGATCGCAGACATGCTTCAATTTTAACTTCGAGTACCCGAATATTGCAAACTTTCGGGACCCCGACTCGGCCCGACCCGATTACCTTTTCGGGTACCCGAACTTCGTAAACTTTCGGGATCTCGACCCGACCCGACTCGATCATTGCCCGACTCGATCCGAGGCTCGGATACCCGAAATTTCGGGTACTAATCACTGCATATTACACACATTTGGTTTCGAGCGGCAGCGTACGTTCTCGGATGCACCGTTCATTTTCTCATTCGGGACGGATTAAGCGCAAGAGACACCATGTAAGACCATGAGACACCGTGTAATCACGGTGAATAGAGGAAGCATTGTTCAACGTGTGTACACTATTTAAGCAGCGAAGTAAATAAAATTTTCATTAGAAGGAGAAAAAAAGACGGAGAACTGTAAGCAAGTAGTTAATAGATTGTTGCACGTCAAGTGGCGAATTCTTTTCGCGACGGTGGATCGATGCGATTCTTCTAATCGAAGGTCGAATCTGTTCAGAGAAGAACGTTCACCCCCGGAAGAGCTTGGAAAAGCTCGACTTCTCGAGACTTCGGAAATAGAATTGATTCTTTCAAACGATGCTTTTTCTCCTCTTTAGGGTAGCTTGGATCTAATAACGATCGGTAGACTGCGGATTTTAAGAATATCGATATGTTGCTCGCAACTTGTTGAACTATTCGAGAGGAAAACAAATTCGTGTTTGGTTCCTGTGTGTTGCGATCGTTGCAAATCATTTTTCTTTCGCCTGAAAATCCGTGCATTCGATATATCGGTTGTCTTAAGGCTCAAGGTAATTGTATAAGTGCGCGTAAGAAGGCTAGTCAAATTTTCCGTCTCGCATCGTCTAATTGAACCGATTTAATTCGATGCGATTCGATTCAATTCGAAACGTATCATTTTGTAAACTACTAATTGGATTTACAAATGTAACTAGCGAATTCTTTAAATCGTGAAATCCGCCACTTCAAATGTAACAACCTAATAATTTGAGATTTTCTTGATCATTTGAGATTCCTTGTTCGATATTGATTCGTCTTTCTATTCGTTTTCCGAACGATTCTTTTGCCGCTAAATCTATGCGTTCGCCTCGGTCTGCTAATTCGAACATCGGCTAAGGTTCTGTAAATATATATAGTGATTATTACCGATCGTTTGTTAATTAATTATTAGAACTACTACTTGCTCGACTACTTGCACGAGACTTGTACAGTATTATAAATACGAGGGACGCGAGTTAATTATTGCGAGAACGCGATTTTGTAATTTTCGCGGGTGCGAAAATGCCGTGCGAATTTCGGATGTCAGCTCCATCGATTTCGTCGAGAACATTATGGAGTTGCGGTGAACTTAAATTAAGAATTGCAACTATATCAAGCGTACACGCTCTTTATAAGAATACAAAAGGTACAAGTACTTACGGGACAGCTTCTACTTCATACCCCATGTGCAAAAACGAACCGTGTAAATATTATATATCGAGAAATATTGTACAATTTTTCGTCGGAAATTCGTGAAAGATGAAATTTCCGATCCTTCTCGTTGGTATACATTGGAACGAAACGTATGCATTCATTTCTATGATTTGTCCACTCTAGTTTCCTTCGTTTATATTCCAAAATTACTATTTACATAGTTACAATATTAGGTAATATTAAATAATTATATTGAATAAAAATTGATTGTTATATTCACTTAACTCTGCCGCCTGAAGCTCACAGTTACTGTTAATTTATCGGTGAATCGAAAGGATAGCCTATTAATTATCATGTTACACCAATTATGCATTTCTAAATTTCGATAATTATAACTGCAGACTATAATAACTGTAAAGAAGTTAATGCCTTTGTAATTTCTGTGATTGTTCACACCAATTATAATTATTATTATACTTAAAAAAAGAAACGAGGAGATACGATTCAAGTTGACTGTGTTATCATTTCGATCGTTTAACGATCACCTTTATTTTCGTTTCACTGTGAATCTAATGATAATAAAATGAAAAATTATGTATGCTTCATGATTTCGCATTCAGTAAATTAGTTAGAAAATAAACTGTTTAAAGAGACTCTCGTTTAATCCTTCATCTTCCATATTATTTAAAACAAGTGAAAACGATTTATCACTTATTTGATTAATCGAACTTATATCGAGGATTTCATTAGACGCGTGCACTATTCTAGATGAAAGTATTTTTATTCGAAAGGAAAGATATACGATTCTCTGTGTTGTGCTTGTGTTACATTTTTTTTTAATAAGTGATAAAAAATGATAACAGTTCAAATAAATGTATAAGATATAAAGCACACCTTCGGCATGGTAACATTACGATAATAATAAAAATACAAGTCACAATCAACAGGTTCTTTACATATTTTAATTAAATTCGTCTACTTAACAGATCTAGATACTCTTCGTAAGATCATGTATACTTATATCTTTCAAATAAAGAAGAGCAACTTACAGTTTGTATTATTTAGTAGGCCTTAAAAAGTCAATGGCAGATACTTTCTAGATTCTTAAGTTTACCTTGTATAATAGAAATAATTAGGCCTATCATTACACTAACATTATTTTTACACTAACGTAACGTTCAGTCTTATGTTAATCATCCATGTGTGATGAATCGTTCATGTTTAGCGTTTCACAAACGTATACGAAAACTCCTGAAAATATAAACGCGTATAGTGTTTTGCGTTATAATATATCGGGATGTAGATTTAAATTGATGTTTACTTGGAGAAATCGTTGCTCTTTTCTATAATATGTTCGAATTCCGCGAAACTTAGTGCACCGTCGTCATCTAAGTCCGCTTCATCGAGTATATACTGAAGAACTTGTTGCATATCCGTTTCGTTCAATCTTTGAGGGGCAGTAAGTCTGTCTACCACTTGTCTCAGATCCCCGATACCGAGCATATCGTCACCATCAAAATCTACAATAATCAACTGTATATTACCTGATCAACAGAAGAGTTAGGATGCCAGGATATTTCAGGAAAGAAGGAAGAAACAGAAGCCAGCCGCGAATAGTGCAAAATATGGCAGTGTAGAAGGTAGAATTCTAAAAAAAAGAAGAGAGCAAACAGTGAGAAAACGATGCATACAATCAGCTATTAAATGATCTTTCAAGAGAGACATTAGGAGCGTAAATAATGTGGAATAGAATCGATCGAATCGAATAGAAATAGATCGTGAAGCTAAGATGAAAGACCAGAGAGGAAAAATAGTCCTGTAATGTTAAGCATGAGTCACATTTGAAATTTTTAGTTATACTATATGTACGATTAGGTGCAAAGGATTACCAAATATTCTGAAAGCATGTTCTGCTTTCACAGCTTTTGGAGCTCCATCACTGAAAACTGACATCATATCCAAGAAATCTTCGAAGGTACAATCCCCGTCCTGACTGGAACTGAATACCTTGCAAATCCTGTCTCCGAAAGGATTTACTTTCAGTTCAGGATATTGCAAAATCTTAGACATTGGAAGTTTGGCGTTTCTATTGTGGCCGACTTTCTCTGGAGCGAGAGCCTTGAACTTTTGATGTGCACTATAACATAAAAAACTATTAAAATACGAATTACACAATTATAAAGAGATATTCTTCGAACATGAAATATATTCGAGTAATGAATTTTCTGCAAATGTTTCATTTCAATTTGTATTATCTAGATATTGAAAAATTAGCCTATACAGACATACTCACTGTAAAACTTCTTTCTTCGTGAAATACGTCAAGTCCTGCAACGTCGAGTGACATTTAAAGAAAAAACCGACGTGAAATATTTACTTACGATTCTGTCAAATACCTGATAATCTTGCAGTTCCTCCACGGTAAACTGACTTCTAGTGATTCCCATGTTTAATCGTCGTCAACGTTATCTCACAATTTCGAAGTGATTTTATGGCACCATGGTATTCCCTTTCGAAACACAAAATTTATGTCGTAAACGACATTCTTGGTTTCGCGCTTGGCAAGATCGATAAACTTCGACGCATCTTTCATCTAAAGATAAATCTAAGATGACGTCTGTAAACAAGGACACGCACCGGTATTTTTATCGCTTCTGACAGGTCATGCGTAAACAAAACGCGAAGAAACGTTTATGGGAACATAGATACTTTGTAAAATAGTAACTGTAGCTGTGTAACATCTACAGAAACATTTTACTGGCGCGATAAAGAAACGAATACAAGCCAAAAAGGATTTTCCGTAGCGCTACTTCAATGGTAATTCACAGTTTCTAAATAACCTCTATAATAGAACGTAAAGTAGTACCAATGTTACAGAAATAGGTTAAAGTAACTATGAATATCGAATAAATTTTATTGGATTAAAACTTACATTCGTATCTTATGACACTTTAAACTTTAAAACACCTTCACTGATCTTGAAGACGCGACTGCATACAGTCGACTGACCATTAATCACAGAACAATCGTATGAAGGACTGCGCGCTGCGCGTTTCTCGGTAACCAGTGCGCATGCGTCTGCAAGTTCGAGTGCGCATGCGTACACTTTTACTATTCAAAATAAGTAAGAACAGTATCAGCACAGTACTTACATTTTACATATATGACACCATAAAGTAACATGGTTACAGACCGGATTTTTAATTACTGTCGATAGCTATCGATTGTGCAAATGTAAATGAACTATAGTTCATATATGGTCGGTATATATATATATATATATACCGACAATTTTCGATAGCGATGATTATCGATAAATATCGATAGTACCTTCGATAGTTCTCCAGCACTGTCCACCATAGAAACTTGCCCGCAACGGCATCTACAAGACGATAATAATATTTATAACCATAGTTCGATAGATGACATCCAAATTGGTGTATAGCACAGTGCATAAAACTGATTATGCCAAGTTTTGTTCAATAATTTACGTAACCTTGAATAGTCTTGTGCTGAAATGTTGTCCAAGCGTCTATAAGTGTAGTGACAGAAACGCTGGAAAAACGATAAAACGCAGATGTACGAGTAACTTATGGTAACCTTCGAATTTGATTTATACGTGGGTAAACTATTACCGCACGCTTAATGGTCTTAATCAATTAAATTAGTTGTATTGTTTTAGTTCCTGAAACACGCTGAAATCTAGGTTAGCAGTGAATTTATAAGAAGAATTTATTTAACTATGGTTCAACAATATAAGTCGCCCGTACGGGTGTATAAACATCCGTTTGCACTTGTGATGATGGTGCGTTTACACATAGTACTTACGTATTTCCATAGTAGTATTCAGTCTGCACCTTTCTTTTCACTTAAGTTTGTTTCAATAATCATCTTTTTATTATTTACGCGTAATTCAATTTCCATACGGCGAAATGAATTTGTGTAATTCGAACATTTCAGAGAGATTCTTTTGTGATCTCGAAATCAGTACCAACATATTAAGTACTAATTACATGGAAACTGATTTGTTTTAATTATTAACATATTAATAATTATTCTCTGGAAAATGTTTATACGATAGAATTCATATTTATACGATATGTCATAATCTTTGGTTTCAATGTCGCTGCATTGAGACATGATTCATATCAACAGAAAAGCATGGCCTAAGTTCATCCTAGACGATCAAAACTTGTCAGTCACATCCGTACGAATGTTTCATTGTACATCTGTAGATAGTAGTAAATTTTTAGAGTTCCAAATACAGGTTTCCTCGTTTCTGGGATAAATTTTCTTCGTTGTCCATCAAGGAGATTTAAAAATGATTTAACTATTTCAACAGACTCATGTGTTTTTCTCTATGCATAATCACAATTTATTCTGCGATCGATAAGGCGACTTCAAGTTTGCAAAGAACAAGACAATTATAAATGGAGAATAATAGCATTGTTTCGATTATGTTTTGTTCGAATACTTTGATTTGATCTTTTTATTATTAAATTTACTAACGTTTTGTAATTATGTTTTACGAGAAGTTTGTAGTTTTTGTGTTGTGTTTATAACGTCAAAGACACATTGGAGGAGTGTTAGAAATATTTCTCTTACACATTGAATGGTGCACAGCTTGATATCCTAACTCAGATATAATACTTTTTGCAGATCGGAAACAGATCAGCTACATTGGAATGTTGTCCAATTTATAACTAAAGCCAAGTTGAACAAAAATAGAAGATAGCATCATAGCAAATTCATTAATTTGCTTTCATTTGTAAGACTGATCTTAGAGACCTGTATCGTTTGGTTTAAATGGTTGTCACTTGTCTTTACTGCATTACTTTATATCGATAAATACATGAAATAAGAATATGTACTTTTTGTTAGATATATTGGAGAAATAAATCAGCATAATATATTATACATAGCTAATCAAATAATGCTTTCCAACATTCAACAAGTATTCCATATTGACAGACATCTGGACAGCTATGAAGCATATTGGTGTACACATGAGTTCTTTTAAGAAAAATACTCGACAACCTGTAAATCTCCTTGATACTTTCACATACTCTTTGTTATAGTCCTCTTATGTGTCCTACCATTACTTACGTTTTCTAAAAAAATAAATAGAAAAATCGAAATTTAAGAAACATAAAAACGACAACATGTTATAGGAAAGTTGTATTTCTGAAGGAGTTGGCTTTCTTTTTTTCTTTATAACTACAAAATATCAAATCGGATTAAAAAAAGGCTTCGTGAACGGATGCGAATCTTATTAGAAACCTGCGTGCAAAATTTAAAGTTAATTAGTCTAACGCGGCGTAATTTTGCAGATCCACCGCAAAAAGAAAAGTTTGAGAAAAAAACGCGTTTAATTTCAAATATCTGCCAATTCCTACATTGAACTTTTTATATTTATTAAAAAAGATTTTGCGCGGAGTCGATGTCGGATCCATAGATCTATTAATGTAGAAAATTTGACAAAGTCGGGCTTGGGTAATCGCGTGGACATTTATCACGGACTCCTTTGGAATTGATTATTTTTCATATTCTTTAGTTTCGTTTCGAATCGTGGCTGCCAACAATACCAACGGACTGTTTACAAATTCTGATTTTGTTTATAGGCATATGAACGTAGGTTTCCAACATGTCCTCAAATTCCCGTCTTTGTTGGTTGCGAGATAGTTTCAGATGAGGAGATTAACAACGGCGCGATTCGAATCACGGAACGAAGATGCAAACTCAATGTCGACGCACCATACATCTTGAAGAAGGTTTGTCCGATCATGGAGACTGCATTCGAGTAATTACCTATTTTAGTTTCTAATTAAATCGGTCATTTTCCACAGATAATCGGCGTAGACTTTGTGTACTTTATTCAAAAGAATGTTTTGAATAGAGAGAACTGTATTTTGGAAATAGAAGCATTCAATGAAAGTTTTTCTTCGAGAGTGGCGGTCATTGAAAAATGCAGATACTTCGTGAGTATCTATCGCGACTTGCATTCATATAATTTACATTTCCATGTAATGACAATAAATTTGTTCAGTGATAGAAGTCATTGTTGATGAATCTGAAACGTTTTTAGATCCATCCCGAAAATCAAGACTGGACATGTTTCGAACAGACCGCGAGTTTGGATATAAAGAATTTCTTTGGATTTGAAAATTCAATGGAGAAATTGGCGATGAAACAGTATGCACAAAATATCGCAAAGGTATAACAATGATAATATAATACGTAACAGTTCTTATCTATCCCATAACAGAACTCGGGTTCACGTAAACGATTTATTCTAGGGTAAAGAAATAATAGAATATTTTATAAACGAGCTGAAGCAGGAAGGTATTGTATATGTGTCTCCATGGAAGAGACCGAGTCAATGTTCTCAGGAAGAAGATGGGTAAGTTAACAGCCCTTAAATGCTCTAATAACAATATAATTATCACGATCACATTATTATCCTCTGTGCAGGGATAACGATGCGGAAAAGCAAGCATCGCACAGTGGAAGCGACACTTATTCGTACACGGAAAATTTGGAAACCAGAGGTACTCGTTCTATAGTATTCGCCAAATGAAATGTTTGATTTGCAACGTTACCGCGCATAATTCAAACCATCTATTCTGTATATGTGTATCTGCTAGTATGACGCTAACAGCGCCTGCTTGATAGATAAGAATAATTGCACTCTGCCAAGGCATTTACAACGTTATATTTCAGGCATGCAACTGTCTTCAGACTACATAGAGAGGTATTTAGGAAAGCTTGATATGATTCAAGAAAGCAAACTCGTCCAATTATCGCAAAGTATAAAAGAATTAAGGGGAAGCTCTGTACCTGGTGATGCAACGCTTTTGAGATTTTTGAGAGCGACAGAATTTTCAGTTGATAAAGCAAAGGATATGCTGACACAGTCTCTACACTGGCGAAAGAAACATCAGATCGATAAACTACTCGAAGAGTACGAGATGCCGCAAGTAGTGAAAGATTATTTCCCTGGTGGCTGGCATCACTTTGACAAAGGTACACTTTAACACGGGACTAATATCGTGCAATATGTTTCACTTAGTCTGAATTCTTATCGGTAATGTTTATCTCAATCGCAATTACCGATAATATTACGCTATCCAATATCGATTCAGATAAAAATATATGGCGCACTTCCGTATAAAAATTTCAACCGTTTAATTGCTAATTTCTAGATGGACGTCCTTTATATATTTTAAGAGTGGGCCAGATGGATGTGAAAGGACTGTTAAAGTCCATCGGAGAAGATGATTTATTGTTACTAGTGAGTCAAACTATCCCTAATCGGTACAAACTCAGTGGTTAACGGGGCATTTAACAAGATTGATAATATCTGTAAACGTTTACAGGCCTTGCATGTTTGCGAGGAAGGCCTCCTTCTTATGGAGGAGGCAACCAATTCCTCCGGCCATCCAATCTCTGAGTGGACTTTACTGCTAGATTTGGAAGGGTTGAATATGCGTCATTTGTGGAGACCCGGCATAAAGGTACAAGCTGTGTTACGTAGAAAATAGAAACACATATCATATATCATACATCCGTTACACACGTCACTGACACCAAACTTAAAGTTCCATCCACTATGACACAATTAAGAACAACAGGTAAACTAATGTAACGCATTTTAATACTACGATATCCCACGATGCATTTTAGAAATGGCCACGATTTTCATCCATTTAAGCCATATTTATCCAAGGAGATTTCATGAAAAACAAAAATTGTCTATAATATAATCGTTTGCTGCAGGCGTTGCTACGTATTATTGAAATTGTTGAAATAAATTACCCAGAAACTATGGGGAGAGTTCTATTTATGCGAGCACCTAGATGCTTTCCAATTCTATGGACACTGATTAGTACATTTATAAGTAAGGACCCGCCGCCAACTTTTTATTTAAATCCTGTAGATAATATTCGACGTGTATTAATTAACGTTCGTAAATGTTTATCGTACAGATGAAAATACGAGAAAGAAATTTATATTTTATTGTGGTACTAACTACCAAGAGGAAGGCCCAGGCAGTCTCACAGAATACATTAGTTCCGAAATTATACCTGATTTCTTGGGAGGATCGTGCGAGGTAAGCATAACGATTGTCGGTAGCGTATCATTTGTATGCAACGTATAATTCAACTGTCGCGAAACAAAGTAACCGAATATGCTTCCCCTTTGTAAATAATTACATAGTTTTATTTTCTCCTCGAGTAGAAACATGTATACTGTTGTACAGACTGAATTCTATGTTGAACAATAATGTATTTTAACGAATAGGACAATATCTGCGAGGTTTATGGTATGGTACCTCGAAGATTTTATATTTTCGACGCAACTGCTACTGACGTAAGAATTTTTCTATCTTTGTTTTATGTGTTGAGAACCGTAGTGATATTATATATTTTGTTCTGTTCTGTTTTGTTTTGTTCTGTTCTGTGACAACGGGAGTGTCAATAGAAACTTAGCGAGATATAGTGCACGCACGCATTGCCAAGTATTTTACATTTTAATAAATTGTAAAATATTTGCAAGTTGCAAAGCGAATTGGAATACTATGAAAGTACTGAATCTATGTTCTTCGTAGCACTCACAATTTAAAAAAACACTAAACATACATTTAGCGTCTTTGAAAATATTTTCAACACTTTGCAGACATACCACCACAGGCACTTTATAAGTCCATATCGATATATTATAAGGATATCAGATGATATTTTCGACTCCGACGTTATATCGCATTACTATGATTTATTACGATTATTCCACTATTCCATCAAGAATGTAATGTAATCTTTTCCGTTCGACATTAGGTGTACATTAATGAGGGAGGACTTGTACCGAAGCATCTTTATAAAATGGACTTGGAAAACACAACTACCGAGCAGGAGCAAAGTTTATACCATTCCATTAGCCTAAGCCGTGGGCAAATACATCGTATAATAATACATTCAAATGATCCAGGATCAGTTTTGACATGGGACTTCGACGTGATGCGACACAATGTGATATTTACCGTACTGTATCAAGCAAGCACCGACAACAAACACGCCGCTTCTTCTGGTATGTTAATCGCGAATGATTAATGTAAACAGGAAGAATTTCTAGCAACTTGTGTCTACAGGTTCTTCAGAGTTTTTGTCAAATGAAACTGCAGAAGTTCTAGAGACAGAGGAAGTTACGGGGCACTTTGTTAAAGTGCAACCAAGCATCGTTTGCCACGACGGTGAAAGTATTCAGGTAATTGCCTATGCACAGGATGAAACACCTAATTTGGTTACTTATAAACTACTCCCTCTGCTCCCTATTATAATTATACTGTTAAACAACGTAAACGGCGTCTTGTCTCTGTCTTTACAGGACATATGAGCTTTTAATGTGGGGCAGAGAAAGTATTCGTTCTAGAGACAATAGTTTCAAAGAGTATAATATAGAATGGTATTGAGGTTATTAGTTTTTTCGGGAGTGGACACGTAAAGGTCATATAAAGGTCAACTTTGTTTTTTTTAAATGGAATGAGGTGTTTGTACATCGGTCCAGTCAGTGGTCCATCGGTTAGTCTAACGTTGGTAAACAGAGCTAACGCCTTAGTGCGGCAGTAATGATGCCTTAAGAATTTAAATAATTTAAATTGAAATATCTTCTGAACTTTTCCACATACATAGGTTAGAACTTTTTTATAACGAATGTCCAGCTGCATCGATTGATGTATTAAAAAATACCTCATTCCATTTAAAAAAAACAAAGTTGACCTTTATATGACCTTTACATGTCCACTCACGAAGAAACTAATAACATCAGAATATGCTCCACTCGATACCGTTCAAGCCTCCGCTGAAACATTTTTTGCTACGAGTAACAATAGCGAGAAAATGAAGATGTCAAAATCGGGTGAGACACACTGTATAATAATTTATAATACATACTGTGTTTTAGGGATCTCATATAATGCAGGGAACAGGAATATATGTGTTACAGTGGTACAATCAAGAAGAATTGGGAGAGTTTCTTCCATCCATAAGTGGCCATAAGGCGCAGTTGATGTACTTTTACGAGACATTACCATCGGCTCACTACAGGTATATTTTTAGTTTAATTGGACACGCAACGATCTAATCTAACCGATGGTTGTGATTATTTCTTTCGTAAATGTTTTAGAGGGTCGATGATGAGCCTGCAGTCGGCAATTAGCGGAAAATCAGAGGCAAGCTCAGCTTTGTCGAGATGACCGGGCACACACACGACATTTGACATTACTGAATGATCGGCGACCACGACAGAGGAAACATAGAATTTTATTTGTAACAAGTTGATTAGTTTATCTGTGAACGATTTCAAATTGCAATTCACTGTATGTTACTAAAATTTATAGATTTTAGTTTCTACTCTATATGTGCATCGAGCGTATCATTCCGAATATTGTAAGTAGAGAGCACGATATTTTAATTTAAAAACAAATGTAAAATAAAGACGTGTTAAATTTATGAAAATGTTCTCGAGAAATATATAAGAATGTCCTGAAACTTCATACATCACACTTTCCCTAATGTAAAACTTTGGATAATGTAAGTTCTTTTGAATTCAAAACTCGCGCTGCGATCAGTTCCACAGAATATAACGCATCATAGATGGGAATGTCAACTTTCGACATTTGACGATTACTTGATCCTATCCTCTCACAGGTCACAGTCACAGGTGAATCTTGCTTCGGCTTCGATCTACATTTGATCACAGGTGCGATTAACGGCAACTAGGCTAACTGGACAATATTTTGCCCGTCGGTGTACTTGTTGTTCATAGACCGGTCTAAATTATACCCTCTGTTTTCTACGTTTAGGTTACATGACAGTTAACAGTGTGTATCATAAATTAAATATGTGCACTATAAAAATTTCCGAGGATATTAATGAAGGGTAAAATTTAAATAATCAAAACTGTTTTCATGCGAGAAAGAAAGATAAAATTGGTGTTGATGAAACGACGAAGTTGACGTTATGTGGTGACACAAGAACGAGAAACTAAACAGAAACAATGAATACGAATGAAAATTGGCAAAATTACAGCGAGAAAAAATACACGGAATTCAAGACAACGAAACAATCTGTTAAAAATAAAATCGAAGATGTGAAAAACCAATCGAGCATTGGTAAACGTCGTCAAAAGAAACAAGGTAATTTTTTCCAATGCGAACCGATAATGCTATCCTTAAATAAACATCATAAATAGATAAGCCAACGTTGTTATCTACTTTGAATTCGCAACATTAGCTGCGAATTTATTAATAAACAGGAAAATCTTCTTCGTGAAGTTTTACCAAATAATTGAATATGGATATGTATATACATATATATAAAATGAATTTTAGGTGTGCCTCTGATACAATTTTTACAAACCGAATTGACACGAGGATATCAATTAGAATATGACGAGGAAAGATTTTCCGCGAGAAGGGAAAAGGTTTATTCTTTTATGAAAATTCCGAGGGAGGTTGAAAAATTCATGGCCTATGGATTCCTACAAGTAAGGATAATGTCTATTATATCATTCTCATTCTGTATTCCGCTTATGCAATTTATGATAAACATAGTCGGCTAGGTTAGAAGTTCCCTCATCTATTTTCTATTTCAGTGTGCAGACTCCTTTCTATTTGTTTACACATTTTTACCATTACGATTTACAATGGCCTTATGGACGGTAATCGCAAGACTTCTATGGCACTGCTTCGGGTAAGCTTATCTTACGTTATACATTCACGTTGTTAATTCTAACAATACATTAAATATGAAATGAATCATGATCCAGCAAGAAAAGAGATAACTCGAGGGCTGGAGAGAGACGTCTGAGACCGGCGGAGATCTGTGATCTCCTGAAAGGGTTTCTAGTGATTTGCTGTTGGATAGTTACGTGGAAAGTGGACACTTCTATGATGTATCATTTGGTGAAGAGTCAATCAGTAATCAAACTATATATATTTTATAATATGCTGGAAGTCGGAGATAGATTGTTCAGTGCCTTTGGCCAGGACACGATAGATGCTCTCTTGTGGACTGCTACAGAGCCTGGGTCGAAGACACAAACAGGATCGCAGCATCTGGGTACTCTGCCACATTTACTGTTCGCTGTTACCTATGTTTGTATCCTTTATCTAGTGGGAAAGGAATTATCTAACGAGTGATCAGAAATTTGTTGGATATGTTCCTAAATGTTCTTTCTACAGTATTGCACAGCATATTGGTACTCTTCCAAGCAACTACTCTCAATGTAGCAATAAATAGCAGCAACAAAGCTCTGCTTACTATAATGATGTCGAATAATGTAAGCGATTGGTAACACACGATACTTGATAAAACCAGCTAATGAACGACAACTCACGAAATGCGTTTCTGTTTTCAGTTCGTCGAGCTAAAAGGTTCTGTCTTTAAGAAATTCGATAAAAATAATCTGTTTCAATTGTCTTGCGCAGATATAAGAGAACGTTTTCATCTGATGATGCTTCTCTTCGCTGTGACTCTTCAAACAATGAAAGAGTATGCCTGGAAATCGGAGCGTCTCGCAGTGCTCTTACCGGATTGTATAATGTTATTGTTAGCAGAAGTCCTTGTTGATTGGGTATATATTGAGAGAGAGGGAGACTCGTCTTTTCATACGATCTATAATCAATTTTTCAACTTTGTATTGTTGTCGATTGTTGACTTGAAATTGATACTTTCAGGTAAAACATGCGTTCATAACTCGCTTCAACGAACTTCCTTCCACCGTGTATAGAGACTATACGATAAGTTTAGCCTACGATATGGCTCAGCCACGACAGGAAACTGCGTTCTCTGATCCGTCAGATTTGGTAGCCCGTCGAATGGGTTTTATCCCTCTTCCCTTGGGTGTTGCGATAGGGAGAGTGCTTTCTACGACCATCACGCCGTCGCCGAAAGCTGCCAACATCATTCTGTTACTTCTGGCCTACCTAATTTTAATAGCTTTCAGAATCCTAATTAGTCTGATAATTCTTGGCAAGGCCTGCGATATCATCTCCTCGCATTCGGAAGATACGCATACGGACGTTACGGTTGCATCTTCGAAAGATCGTACACGAACCAACACCGAGTCGAAGAGCACAAATTTATCCACTGCGATGTTTTCGAATAGCTCGATCAGCTTGAACAATGTCTGTTTGAACGAAGCAGTCTTGAAGGAGGAAATATTAGAAAATTCGGAGAACGTTAACAAAGGAACGACACAGTAAACGATATTGTCTTTTCTCTATTGTTCCGGGCGAAACATTTTTCCGTGCAAAGTCAAAAGGATTTTTGATTGGAAGTGTCCGCAGGAAAGACCTGTATATGTGTAAGTATTGTCTATACAGAACTGTGATATAAAAACGAGTATCTTATATTTACAGGGATAATTATTGTAATCTTTGTTAAAGAGGGCAAAGTTCAAGTGCATATTTTGTTACAATACTATACCGATTAATGATGCAGTCAAATATTAATTATTTCCAAGCTGTATAGAGAATTTCTACTTTAATAGAGAGTATCGTTGTCGAAACGAATCGTGGATAGTTGAACTAGTAGTGAATTGCAATTGAACCATGATAATGGTTGGAGATCAAAACAATGAATGCTATTTTAATTTAGCTAATTCAACTTTACTCCTACTTACTACTCTGTGTAAAAATAAGGAAATAATTTCATAGTATATGTGGTGCACATAATAAAACAAGAGAGTATCCGTACGTACTAATGGCGAGGTTGTAAAAAAGTTTGAAGGTGATTGAGTAAATAAAGAAGATTCATATACTTATGTTCAAAAATATTTCTTGCTTGCGAGCAGACTGCTCATTATGCTTTATTAGCGTTTTGATTTTATTCTGTGCTACTGTTTTTAGTTCAAAATCACTTTTACGGTTACAATAATTTATTTATTCCAGAAATGTGTCAATGTTCAAGTTTCTGCAAATTTACAAAAAATCAAAGATTCAATTTTAATACTTTAATATACTAAAAATAGGTTTATACAAGCTTTTTTATTACTTTAAATTTAACTAAATTCTACTTATGCTAATAACATTACTGATATAAACTTTATATATGGACTCCTTCAAATACTCTGTATATACGATATATGTATATACAAATATTTCACGGTGCATGCCCGTTCACCAACCAGCTTATTGCCTAAACTATCGACGTCATGAAAAAAAAAAAAAACGGAAATTTTACGTTCTCTGTATAAAATTTGTTAGAATAAAATACATAACGTTATCGTTTTCTCAATTTCAAAGTGATTTAAAGAGCAGCTTAACTTTCTAAATGGAATTCTACATTTTTAGGATCCATGTCCTTTTATACAATATAGAAATTTTTATGAAAAACGCCTCTGTGAAAAACTGAAAAAGATGTTTATGAAATATTTTTATAAAATTCACGTCCGGTAAAATGTTTCATCAAAATTATTTCGATAGTGCTGTAAATTTCTTCATGTTTTGTTTGATAATAAGAGATACATCATTCCATTTCAAATAAATAACCGGAGCACTTTTTGAGCATCGTGTATGTATACATATACATTGTAGATATGGTATGTACTATTTAACGAAATTTTTTACCTATATGTAAAAATCGAAATGACTTTCTGTGTTTCTTTTCAAATATGTCTGCATACGTAGATTCTGTATATACAAATATATATCGAAAAAATTTTGGAAGGAAATGATAATGACAACTCCTAAGAGTGTTCTTTGGTAATTAAATATACCAAGCAGCTTTGTATTATATTTTTTAATCTGTAAATAGAAGGATAAAAAATGAATTAAATGTTGCGAGGCTTTTCTTTTTCTGAATAACACCTTCAGAAATAAAAAAAACACCAAGTGTTTTGTACTTCAAGATAATTTATTACTGTAAATGCAATTAGAACATGTAAATGTTAGAACATTCTGGTATCCGTTCATTATAAATAATTTTTTCGAATTCAAATGCGATCTTAGTGAAATGAGAGTTTCAGTCTACCAAACTGAGAATATGTTACAAAGTTCGATTAAAAATCTCAACAGCTAATACTCGTTAATTATGTGTTAGAATAACGATCGCTGTTACTTTCACTGTTTACGTGTATTCCGATTTATCTCCGCGTTTGCGTGCTACGTTACAATATATATTTATACAAAATCGTTCAAAGTACAAAAACAGTTTCGATTTGTTGAACAATATTTATACAAAAATTTTGTGTAATATAACCGAATGTAAAAACTCCATTATGATGCTGGACAAATTCAATAAAACTATCAATCGCAATTATTATGAGAGACATTCATTTCAGACCCCTGCTAAAGCAGAAACTTTTCGATATCGTTCCAATAACGAGCGATTTAATCTTATAGCTTTTCAAAATGCATTATTTTTACAACGAGTAGAGTTTGTATTCATAATCCGATTGAAGCGTTGTATTTTTATGCCACTTTAAATCTGTCGTCACTTTTATTTGAAGCAACATCATTTTACAGGACATAAGTATCAAAGTAAAACCGTCGTTCAACATCACCGACAATTATTATCTCTACTAATATTCTAAATATCGTGTAAAATAAATACATTCAAGTAATATCTCAAGTAGTAAAATCATGTAATAGAAACTGAACTAGTTTTCCAAAAATAGGAAATGAAAATGTGTGTTGATACAGTGACATTATAATTTTTAATACAGTTCGTTTATTTTATTTCAACAACGTTAACGTCTCCATTTCTTTCGATATCTATTTATTGTTTTTAATCTGACTCCCTTGAGAAAAGTAAGGGAGCAAAAATTGGGAACATCAACTGTAATATACATATATTTCTTTTTTAAAACCACAAACAAACTTCGTTCATTATAATTCAAGATAATGGAGATGTTAAAGTGATTAAAACACTCTTAGACTTGTATAATAAGAACCGATTTGTGTTGTAGTTTCGATTGATAAAATGGTATCATATATATATATAAATATATATATTATATTCAATCACAATAATATACTGCATTGAAAACGATTGTTTCAGAATAATGGCGTTACTCGAAATTAGGTCAAATAATCGAGGTTCTGTTGTTAGCTTGAGATCTTTTACTTTGTCCTAAAATTATAATTTTGCACAGTCGGTATTCCAGTTAGTTTTTATGGAAGAAAATTCAAAGAATTCTTTCGTAAAAGAGAAGGTAAGCTTGACTTCGCAGTACGGTTGTTTCGTCGACTTCCGTTACTCTATAAGAGAAATTTTTATAAGTTTTCGACTGTTCGTGCCAGAACAGGATTATAGTATTCTATCAAAAATCATCTTAATTTATCTGATAATGTAAATGACTCGAAATATTGTTGCAGATGTACATTATCAGTAAGAATTTCACAGCATCCTAATATTCGTAAGACAAGATCATTATTATTATTACTATTATCATTAATCGTTCAACAGACTTATCAATGTCAAAGCAATTTCTGAAGAAACATAGAAATTTCGTTTATATTGTATATACGTGAGTGATCATTTTTCTATCAGTGTATCGCGTAATTGGTACTCTTGAAAGTATTCGGAACAATAAATTCAATAGAGAAAATATTTTAGAGATACGTACCTAGAGTCGGAAACGTAATACCATTTCCCTGGGGGAGGTTCCACCGTGGTTTGGCGATTCGCAGCTGCTGCTTCTTCACCCTCAGAATCTGAACTCGGGAAAGATGAGCTTTCTTCAGTCTCTTGTGCATCCTTCGATGGCAAGAAGGACCAACGGGGATCATCCGATGACAACGGCGAACGTGACTGCAAAAATAATATATTCGTCAACTGCGAAGCGTCAACTTTCATTTAGTAATAATGTAAGTACATCTACATGTACATAGAACTAGAGATTGATATTATAATAGTTTTAACTTGTAATAAACGTGGATACAATGTTACTGTAGATACAATTAATAATAGTTTAACAAGTGCATAGAAAAATAAAAAATCAATCATTGATAAATAGACTGCAGATTTGCAACAGACCTGCATTTACGACAAGATTGAATAGGTGAAGTTTAAAACAGTGACGAGATTACAAAAACTCAAGAACGTCGGTATATTATTTCCAACCCCAGAATATTTGTAGAGGAAGCAAGATTGTATATTTATTTGGCTCGTATTGTATTGATAATGTTATGCTGCCTTATTATTTCAAAATTGAGAAATTACCTTCACGTAAGCAACGTAATGCCCGCCATGGATAGTTCCACTGTGTTCAACGAGTCCATACAGTGAATACATTTTCGGTTTTTTATGATTCTTACAAATTGGTGCTAGATCGAGCAGTATTGGAAACGAGACGTGCCTCGTTACTTTTCGAAAATCTATTCGTTGTGCTTGGAATCGTTTCAGATGAAGTATCAAAACTGCAGGTACTCGAGATATCAAATATTGCTTCGTACTTGGTGTGCATATCATTTTGCTGTTTTCTTTCACCTGAAACAATAGAATACCTTCGTGTATTATATACCACGTGTTCAAATAGTTTCCGTTACGAAATAAAGTTTATTCGAAAACCACTACATATAATCTATTCGAATAATTTCGTACGAAAAACCAATGTTGGAATTATTCTAGCTGCAGATGCAATTGCTATACCTTTCTCTCTCTCGCTGTGCAAGCTTCGCAGCTAACTTTATTGCTGCCATCCATTAATTCTAAAGCGGTAAATTGATTTAAACAGGACTGTATTGAACATTCTCCTTCCTTGGTTGTATATCTGATTGGCGACGATGCTTGATTGCCAAGACCCATTTTCGAAATTCCATAAGAAATGCCGTTGACACCATTACAGACCTCGTTCGAGTATTCCACTGCATTTCTTCTTCCTCTGCTATCGTTTAAGAACAAATGAACCGCATCTTGTGATATTTCTTAGCAGAAGTCTGCTTTGAAAAGTTTAAACAAAGAAATATCGTACCGTTGGGTGGGGCTACAGGAACTTTCTTCCGACGGGGATGAGCTCAAACTGACAGCTGGTCCTTTTGGACTGGTTGAATCCGGGTTCACCATTAAAGAAGTGGATAAAGAAAATTCAGTCTGGATTCCAGTCTCGTTTATAGGGCTGTCGGAGTTGTTTAATCTATCTGGAACTTTTGTCTGCGATAGATCTTTTATAGAAATGTCTGTCGGATGTAGACTGGATAAACAAATGCAGAATTACCGAATTAAAAACAGATACCGAAGCGGAAACAATGGTTTTCTTTGCTTTTCTTCTTCGCAATTAACGTACCTATGCGACGAATTTCTATTACAGAAGTCTTCGATCGGAGGAAGATTTTTTATCGGACTGAATTGTACTTTAGCACAATTATCAACATACCTATGCGATGAGTTTGTATTAAAGAAGTCTTGAACCGGAGGAATATTGTTTATCGGACTGAACTGTAAATAATTATCTAGTGCCGTTTTGTTCATTATTTCGTCGGCTTTCGATGGATCAGCCGCCGGAGAAGCGGGACTAGCTAAAGTGGACTGTTTCTCCGAGCTATATCCAGATTCAACGACTTCTGGAAAAAATGCTTCGATTTCTACATTGTCTTCCACATCTGCGTCGCATTCCCCTGTAAAAAAAATGAAATTTTCAATGAAATCGAATTGAAAAATATTACGCGATAAAATAAAGTATAGTAATAGTATACGAGATACCTGATTCAATTACACTGCCGTTATTTTCTTCGACAATGTTGCTTTTGTTAGGTGCATCGTTGCTATGGTCGCGAGGCTCTTGTAGTTTACTTCTTCGATTTTTCCGAGCTGCTTTCTGTTCTTTCTTTAATAATTGGTACTTCGAAGGTGTACGCGGGATATAACTCTCCAGGATATCGGAGGTGTCTTCGTGACCGCTGTTCTTCCTTCTTAAATAACAAAATATATCATCGTATTATCTACTACAGTACAGAAAGTACATCTAATACAAGATGAAGAAGAGAGCTGCTTCGTTTTTAAAAATTCGGTATTGTTAATTTATATGTAATTGATGTTCGAAAAAAAAGCCTCATACTTTACAATTCGTGGTTGCGGTTTGTCTGCCATTACCGACAAGCTTAGATCTAGGAAAGGCTCTGTACTCTGCGAAGAATGATGACAGTCGAGACATTCCAACGTAGATACCAAAACTCCACGAAAAACTGGTTCCGGTCCAAGTAATCTCGCGCTCGCCTGATTCCCGTAGAATTTTATACGGGACTTCAGACTCTTTTCTACTACCTCGGGATTCGTTTTTTGATTTAAACCGATTTGCTTTAGAATTACTAGCTGATATCTCTAAATGTTATAGGAAACACACTTTTACTTACGCATAGAAATTTATCGGAGACAGAAAATATCGAGTTCATTCCTCGACTTCATATATTTTTTAAAGAGCAAAAGAAATTCTTACCCTGACATCCTCATTCCTAACTAGCTCTAGAAGGTGCCTGAGAAGTTCATGCGAGTCATGCTGACCTCCGTCCATACATTGCATCGTCTTCTTTTTGAACGAATTCAACAATTCCGACGGGCGATAACATTTTTGCCCATCCGAATTTTGCATTTCAACTAGCGTCGTGTGTAAAACCGAGGTAAAATTGCCCCAACTTTCTAAAGTACCCTCTATGGGGGGCTGAAACAATTTAACAATTATTCACTTACTGTTCTTTTTTCTATTCCTTTCTTTACATAGATCAATAACATTTTGATTTTTATCGTAACTTACTAAATGGACTTCCTCCGAGCTATCGGCGACTTTATGCTTTCCTCCTGGTAGAACAAACTTTTGTCCAGGAAGATTTAGATCATTGAGTACTTTCACTAAAAATGGCGTCTGCGCTAAGCATTGTAGAACTGCATTGAAGAAACAGGTGTTTCCCAAATTCATTAACCCCTGAGACAATATAAAATGATTACCACCTTCAAAATACACGTCAAAGTTAGTATTAAAAAGTAATCGTACTCCAACTTTAGGAAGATTGCTATGTAAAACTTTTTCTTTCTGTACATCTGTGTCTACAGCTTCTTTCTGGAATTGGCATAATGCTGTGTTAGTTTGCGGTGAGACACAATTCACCGTGGCAGCCCGTTTTACAAACTCTACTGTTTCTTGAAGATTATTCCTAAAAATATTAATTGTATAGTCTAACTGTACACAAGTAAAATGGATTCAATTGCAAAGACTACGTAATTTTTCTACATTTGTAATACCATGGACTACTATGCTTACTAATGTACATGTTTCTTTTTATAGATACCTATGGCTAATAGTAACTTTCGCATTACATTCGGAACACCAAACTTCCCAAGAATGAGTGTTAACAGCAATATAATGACTATCGCTATGTGGTTTCTTGTAATGTTCTATAGCATGTCCATATTCTTCTTTTTTACAACCATGATGACCGCACAATAGACAAACAAATATTGTGGAACTTTCTGTGGAGTCCTAAAATCATCGATATTCTTGAATACAATGTACTAACGTTGAAACAGTGTTGTTTTTTATTTCATTTACTATGAAAATACCTCCTCATTTATTTGTAAAATAGTACTTTTATTTTTTTTACAATCTGAACATTCCATACTGCTCCCCACTTTATTGATGAACTTCTTAACTTTGTTGAAGTTCACTGCTTTTGCAATGTGTGGACATATTTTACCTATGAAAGTACATATAAATTTAAGAATTATCTTGACAAATAAAATTTATTTCTCGTTAATGTTCCCAAATGTTTTTAATTATGTTTCCTAAATCGAAAAAATATCAAAAATATTATGAACGTGTTATAAATTTTATTTTTAAAGGTTTCTTTATACTATGCGACATTCAAATCAATAATATTGGAAATAAAAGTTTAACATTGTCACATGGTGCAGCGTGTTGAAGAAAATTATAAATTAATCACAGAATAACTAAATACATATCGTTCAATTGATCGGAGTATATTTCTCTACGTTTCTCTTACTGACAACTGTAATTTTCGTAAAAATATCTATTTCTTGTGAATAAAAAATTTGTCTAACCTGTAGAACTGGATTCGTCACAAGAATCAGTTGATCTTTCGATGAGCTCTTCATTTGGGTCTGGTTGTCGAGTACGTTTTTTGCTCATCGTGAATTATTCCCAAATCGCATCGAACTCAATTGTCACGATTCTTTCGTCTTTTTACTCTCCACCGAGGGGCTTAGTAAACAAAAGAAAGATGTAGACTTGGTTATATGTATGTACGGAATAGCTCAGAAAATATTTCGAGTTCACCAAAACGATCCGTCGATAGTAATAGGTACTGTAACTTACTGTACTTTTGTTTTACTACTTTCGGAAGTGTCTCGACGAAATTATAAAATTCTACAATAAATATGAAAATAAATTAAGGAAAGTAATAGTTCAAAAAATCACGGTAACAATTGCTCTCGCTTATAGAATTGATGCTCCGTAATGTTGGTCACAAACACATCCGCGAATCATCGAAATCGTGAATAAGCAAGGCTGATAATGTGCTGCATTCATTGTTGCGGCGACACCGTAGAACAAAACACAGTACTGCCTCTCGCCTCTCGTACTGACAGCATTTCAGACCATAGAATTCTCAGTACTTACACGAGGTACGCGCAAAAATTGCAGTGCCTTGATTGGCTGACAATTCGTTTCTGCGATAGTGCTGCTCTCGTCGCAGACGAGACACTTTGGTGCTCAAAGCTGCTCAAACCACTGATATATTTACTAGTATATATATCATAGTATATACTAGTATATATACTGTGGCTCAAACCCACTCTTTTATGTGTTCTATGGCTGGACACATGTATTATATACTCCGCAAGTTTAGGGTCGATTCGCAAGTTTAAGGCCGGTTCTAAAACTATTGTACAGTTTCCAATGTTTTCATATTTATATAAAAGTAACTTTTCAATTATAGAATACGGTAAATAGAAGATAAAGAAAGCAATAGCACAGGCGAATCGTTTTTTGAAATTATTAAAATCGGGTTCAGAATTGGTGAAATTGGAAATGTTGGAAAGCGCGGCAATATTTAAAACGTAATACGGTAGAAAACGTTGTTCAATAAATACACTTGTTAAATACAACTTTTAAAAAAGACGATAACTTTTTTAATATTGTACTATACGATTCGAACTTTTTTGGGAAGCTAGAGCACTTAGTTTACTACAAGATGCGAAAAGAAATTTTTTCAAAAATTGCAATTGATCGGAATTGTAGAAAAAATACTAAAACTTGCATTTTACAACTTTTTTATGTGGGCCTATATTGAAAATTTAAAATATACGTTTTGTAGATCTGCGTCGATTAAACATATTCAGAAAATTTCGTCAAAATCGACGTTGCAATGAGCTACAAACGTTTAAAGATGGTAAAATTTGCAGATTTTCACGATTTTCGGCCTGTATCTAAGAATTCCTACATCTTTCACAGTGCATATAATTGACATATACCGACAAAACGAACTTTTTAAATTTTCAATATAGGCCCACATAAAAAAGTTGTAAAATGCAACTTTTAGTATTTTTTCTACCATTCCGATCATGCAATTGCTATTTTTGAAAAAGATTTTTTTCACATCCTGTAGTAAACTAATTGCTCTAGCTATCCAAAAAAGTTCAAATCGTATGGTACAATATTTAAAAAGTTATCGTCTTTTTTAGAGCGTCCGAAGTAATTCGAGTAACTGCATGTATATTCGCGAGATAGAGCTACTTACAGACGCCAAAAATTCTCTAATTTAGTCTTGGTTTTCATACTAAATCGAAAAGCTGCGCCTTTTTACAGTCTTCCTGCCATTTTGTTTCTTCGCATATTCTATATTCTATGACGTTGCAAAAACATCGATATGTACTGATGTACTATTTCAATCCCTTACCCGACATTACCGACGTAACACAATCGCAGAGCTATCGGCCAAAATACAGAACTGCACAGAACATAATTTGATTGCGCGGGCAATTTGAATTCTCATAACGAAATATGCTTCGAATTAACCCTACTCTGTTTGTTTTGTTTATGAAACGTATCACCACAAAATAAAGATTGAATATGATAATATTTGTAAATCATTTATTAACAAGATGTAGCCACATGTAAAACGACCACGTCGATATCACCAGTCGTTCACGAACAGCACTCTATTTGTCGCCAATGTATTTGAACAATCGTTTCAAGCATTCAAATGCAATATTTGAAAATAACCACTCGCTCCTTAATTTCAACCGTCGGTATAATAATGTGCAGTGTATCCACAGTTTCGCCCGACTCGTGGCTAACTAACAAAAAATAAGTGGCTGTCGGTGCACGGTACACGTGACGACATTGCGCGGAGAGCGTATTTGATGTTGGTGGGGGTAATGACGTCGCAGCTCTCATTCGCTCCATTCACTGGCCAGCCGCCGTCGCGAGTAGTTGTAACGAGTCTGTCCTGCTTTCCTCCGAGCATCGATACCGTTCCAGGATCTAACGGAATATCCCGGAAGTGCGCTTCAGACTCGCCTATCTCTCCGCGAAAACGGACACATTATATATCAGGTTACCGTCGATTCTTCCGCGGTTCGCTGTTCCGTCGAGGGCAATCGATATCGATCGAATGTGTGCTTTCCGATCGAAACGCTAGAATGTATTTGTGAAAGCTACTAGCTCTCAGTCTGTCTTTCTTCTCGTTCTTCCCCTCCTCGTCGTATTTCCATTCTGTGGCTGTGTGTGCTTGCATGTGTATGCGTGCGCGTGTGCACATGCATATGTGATTTGTGTACATAGTGGTGTTTGTTCGGATTCGAGAAGGTCTTTGGACGCGAAAGGATACGATCGATTGCGATTAGTGGAACGAGATATGACCGTCGCCGGAAAGGTGAGTTCTTTTTACCGATCCTTTCGACTTCTGCACCTAAGCCCAATCGAATCAGGTTAACCACGATCGCATTTATATACTATCGTCAAACAAACTGTACTCCCAGTTTGCTTAATAACGCGATAATTCGTCGGAACCAGTGTTCCTTCCACACTTCTACTCTTGGTCTCTTCTATTCGATTATTGTAGCTAATCTATCGTTATTGTATTCGTTTTTCTAGATCGACTAAATTGCATTGGACATTGTACTCATAAAAAACATTGTCAGAAGCTAATTCAATTTTACGTGTGAAAGTTTCACGAAGATTGTACACGAATGGATTGAAAAAATGCTATCCAGCTTACTAAAAACAGATGCGTTTATGGTCTGAAAAATATATGGCTAAACATTAAACAGTGCGATGATCAATGTCACGTTCTATTCGTTTTAATCGTAGTGAAATAACGGAGGACATATTGCTTTTGTATCGATAGCACATCATTCTTGGAAAAACTTTTAAATCACGGTCTAATCAGAGGTCACGTGTTCCTCTAATTTTCATTTCAAAGAGATGATTAGCAGTGACGTTTTTGCGTAACAACTTTCACATTCTTCAGAGCGACACAAAACTTTTACGAATGCCCGAAAACGTTTGACAGTTTCAAACCGAATTTCGATAATCAATTTATTCGCGATTTTCCGAGATAAAAGAGTCTTCGGACGCATACTTAAACGTGAAAAAATCGATTTTTTATGTCTGAGGATTTCTATCGGAAAAAGATTTGTCTAGGACAAAAGAGAATAGATATTTTAAGAATAAAAGCAGTCTCTGAACGGTGATGCCACTTTCTCTATTTTGTTTATACGTATGGCTGATTAGTGTCGCTACACACCTGTTGCGTGTCACGATCCTCTTCTCTGTCTCTGTCTCGAAATGTAAATAAGAATTAAACGGACTTCAATAACAATCTATTCGAAATGATTTCCGCCAAGAAATGTTCTCCAACCGGATTATGATAGGCCCAACCATTTTTTTTAGTCGACCGCACCCCGTTGCCACAATGCGGCGCTAAACTACTTTAGCGAAATTTTTTAACCCTCTCTCCCTTGGCCCGTATAACATTTTCGTCGAGCCCTCGAAAATTTTCCTAGACATCGCGTCTAGGATTAAAATATATATAGGTCATCGAGCATCCCGAAATTCAGCCGTGATCCCAAGAGAAACTCGAATAACTGTACAAAACTACGATTTATTTGCGTAGACGGAACCGAACGGCGCAGCCAACGTATCGTAAAGTTTAAACAATTTAATTTCCGCGACGGAGAAAGTTGACAACAAACTTTCTTCAAGAAATTTGTCACTTCCGGCTGAGAATCGCTGTTCTTAAAACTTTCTCCATTAAAGTCGACCGTTCGCGTCTGAGAAGTATGTATGTCGTTTACGCGTTAAACGAACCCTCGTCGGATCGTCGGATTTATTTCGAATAAATAGTTCAATTCTCCGAATGTTTTTTGAACGAATTTCTTTTCCGCATATATCTGCCCGTACATATATATACCTGTTGAGACAAATTGGTTATTGTCAATAGATTTGAACGGTACGTCTACTTCAAGAATATTTCCTCCGGTTTTCATGTAACGACGTGACGGTAAAGAACATTTAGAAATAGTAGTCTAATCTCACTGTACTTGGCCATATTGTGGAAATGTTTGATATATGCTGTACCTTGAATTCCGTAGAAAGTTGTTAAACGTTTCGCGTCTCGTATAAGAATCTCTAAGCTTATTTTTCAAAGGAACAAGAGAGAGTGATTGCAATATTGTTCTATGTAATATGTATACAAGTGGTTTATACCTGTATCGACGAGCCAATATGAAAGGTGTTGTGGCAATCAATGTCGGTAAAGTAGCACGATCTATCGTGACCAATTTCTAGTGCGCATGCGTCCGCAAGTAGGGCCCTCGGGACTCTGGACCCATTTGAATACGGAATACTGAGAATACATTCTTGGTGGACCTAGATACATACGGAATACTAACTACGCAAGTCAGGGCCGGATTAAGCCCAGTAGCAGAAGTAGCAAATGCTACGGGCCCCTGCTACGCTTGCAGCAGGAAATGTTTACCTTCGTAAAATTATGTGATAGCCCTGGCTACCGTTTACAGATATTTTTGCTAAAAAAAAAAGGTCATTCGTTTTTTTTTTGTTTTTATCATGAAAAACCTAGGGTCTTCTGGTAACATTTGCTACGGACCCCGCGCTGGCTTAATCCGGCCCTGACGCAAGTACCTACAATGGCGTATGCGCTGGAAATTTGGTTATTGAAAAACATGATCTTGATCTAGAATCTTTTATAGGAATACTATCCTTGACTGTTTAAATAGAAATCCGAATAAATATTTCAGCTTGATTTGCAGAGGTTCGTGGACTGTACCGTTTTGGAAACTGAAAGCATCGCGGACGCGGAAGATTCTTCTTATGATAGCGATTACGACGTCGAAGATTTGATTCCGTCCGCTAAGGCACATTCTCAAGTAGAACAGGTATTTAGCAAGCAGGAATGTTACGAAAGAAAGAGTTCGACCTATAAAATGGCGTCGCTGATTCATTAAAATTTCAGTAAATTATTAATTTCATTTATCTATTATAGTTGTCCGGATCAGGCCATGCGGGCGTGTCAAGGACATCTTCGGATACTCTAGCCGCAGAATTTGCAGAATATGTGACAACGCAAGAAAGTCCACCTAATCAAAGTCCAGGTAATAACTGCTCGCCTGTTGTGCGCGCTGTAGATCGTTTGGATTGGCGCTACATGCGAACCGTGCGACTCGTGCGGACATAGTAAATAGCAAATCGTAGGCGTAATCTTAGACGTAAGTTTTCATAGATGGGCACGGGAATGAGGAAAGTAGTGACACGCGATCTAGGAACATTTATACCGATATTCCCTAGTTTGTAAGTTGGTAGCAAATGGCCAAGATTTCTCGCGCATGTGCATCCAAAACAATAACGTATCTACAATTATGATGGAAAGGTATTGGGGTAGTGATATTGGCGGGAAATAAACGTTGTTCTTTTCTTCCCAGGGTACACGGCTAGAGTAGAGTTTGCGCTAAAACTCGGATACACGGAGCGTCTGGTGCAAATAGCATTGGAGAAATTAGGTCCAAACCCGGAACAGAACGAGTTGCTAGCCGAATTGATAAAACTCGGTGCGAGCAGTTTATCAAAATTCGAGAACACGCTGGGTGAATCGGACACGATGGCTAATACGGAAACGGATTTGGCGAGCGACGAAGCTAAATCACGACTCAGGCCGGTCGTGATCGATGGGAGCAACGTAGCGATGAGTCACGGAAACAACGAAGTATTTTCATGTAGAGGAATTAAGATTTGCGTGGACTGGTTCAAGGCGAGAGGACACAGGGAGATTACGGTGTTTGTACCGAAATGGAGAAAAGAGGCCGCGAAAATTGTTAATTCGATCGTCGATCAGGAAATCCTTGGGGAGCTCGAGCGAGATCGTTTGCTGGTTTTCACGCCTTCTAGGTTGGCATATACTAGAGTATATACTAGAGATCGCGGTTTTGAACGTGTACACGAATCTGTAAATACGGATCCGTGAACACGCGTGAAATAAGGATCTTTAGTACATACCAACTTTCTATAGTCTGAAAATTATTTAGGAGGAATGATTGGAAAGCTCTTAATTTTTTATTTCAGATTAGTTGCTGGTAAGAGAATGGTTTGTTACGATGACCGTTATATTTTGAAGCTAGCTGCAGAGACAGACGGAATTGTCGTGAGCAATGATAATTACCGAGATTTGGCACAGGAGAGTCCTGAATTCCAGAAGGTTGTCAAAGAAAAGATCTTGATGTACACGTTTGTGAACGATCGTTTCATGCCACCAGATGATCCGTTAGGTAGAAACGGACCTACATTGGAGAACTTCTTGAGAGTTTTACCAAAAAAGCTAGATCCGGCTCCACCTTGTCCTTATGCGAAAGTATGATCGGAATATTAATGTGTTTAACTTGAATCTTTTAGGAAGAAATTACTAATTGTAAGAAGGAATAGCGTTCAACGGTTACAATTGAAATGTTTGTTACAGAAATGCACGTACGGCAATAAATGCAAATTTCAACATCCGGAAAGAGGTCCTCATCCACAGAAATCTGTATCAGAGAAATTAGTAGAACATGTACAGAAACAACTTCAGGCAAGGAATTCCATTTCAAACCTTTCTTCGCCGAGCAGCTCATGCTCGAGTACGCATCAACCACTTTGCAAAAGCAGATCAATGGTGACTAGTACAGCTCAACCGGTAGCATCGGCTACCAAAAGTAAATCTGCAGAAAATATTGCGGGAAACTCGCTAGTTGCTAATTTGGAAACTTTTAACACAAACCTGGAACTTTTAACGGAAAGCCTGGATAAATTGAACACAGAACTGGACAATTTACACGAACGACGGCTTAAAAAATCGTTAACTTTGAATCCAGTCTATGATCCCAGACTCTGTCAACCGAGACAATATCAACACTCATCGCAGACGGGTACACCGTTTCAAGAAAGAACACGTGCTTCTTCTAGACCGCAACACAGACCCTTAACTAGACATTACAGTAACGAATTACCTTACAGAGTCGGTGGAAAGTGAGTTTTCGAAATTCTTCCCTTGCCCCGTTATTGCACAGAAAATTCGATTTTTCTTATATTTTCTTTTTGTCGCAACAGTTGTGATCCCTTAGATGCGAGGCATTGTCATCCACAGGTAACACGTATTGCCTCTGCACCAGAGACCTATCCTTCAGAGACAGCTACTACATTTGAACCACCATATATGATCTTTTCTAAAGAACTGCTCGGCGAGGAAACTGTGAGGATGCACATGGAGGAAAGAGTCGAAATACTAAATTGTTTGAAAGAAATATTCCACGAACAATATGTGAGATTAGCTCTAGCGATGTATCCGTTTGAAACAGACTGTATTGAGATCTATAACATTCTGCGGAAATGGCGTGTTTGCAGACGGTAAGACTCACAATATTCGTTTACTTATTCGATTTGTATTATTACACGAATACATCGGAACAACTAAAAATTCTATACCCAGAGACGAAGTAAACATACAATAGAAAAGATTTTTTATTAGATATTCAAACAAGTTTATTATACAAATAAATGAATTCATGATTCGAGTAGATACGTGCAAACTAATGTACAAATTGGAGTTTTTATTATATTAGAAATTTCCTCCAATTTTTTTAAATTCCAGAGACGACAAGGGTACTTCTTCGAAAAAATCGTCGAAGAGGAACTAACTTTCAACAATTCGAATTAGATATTCTTATCTAAACAAAATTTGCCTTCAGATGGTTTACGAAGAAAATGGCAAATAAATCTGAATGAAGGTGATTAATCTCTCTAGGAGAGATGCAATGTAGAAGATCCAATTTTTCAAAACGGACGATAGGAAAGTGTAATCGAAAATAACAAAAATTCAGTTCTTCTTTTCTCCTGCGAATTTACTATTAACTGTTTATGTTTCAATATGAGGATAAGGTGTATTTATTTTTAATAAACTGCCCATGTTTTCTATTATAAATTTACTATTTGAGAGCACTTCATTTACGATACCTCTCTATTAGCAACTCAAAAAGGAAAACTGTTAAAAATGCATTTACACGATAACAATTCGAGACATTATTATCAGGAATTTAAAAATTTGAAAACCTTCGCACGTTATCGATAGTACTAAAATGATGATTATTACAGTAATATTACGTTATGAATAGATTGTGGATTTTATGCATTTATGACGAATGCTAGCTGAATTTAAGACTATTGATGCATTATTATCAATTTTAATTTTTTGACAATTTTATCATTATAAAATTGTTAAAAGAGGAAAGACATTTCTATTTTAGACTGCTGTTTCTTGCAATTGATAAGCACGTTTCTATTTTGCATAAAGATCCACAGCCTAACCATTAATAATACATACCTCCACCTATTATCATTATGTGTACTTCACACGGTAGAGTAAATTGTAAAGCTTATACTTCTCTGGTCTAAGCGGGCTGTACCCAACCACCAAATGCCTTCTCCAATTCTTGCGCCACAGCCAAACATAAATGGTCGTTATACGGAGCTGCTACAACCTGAAATGTATTAGTAGTAATTAATTACCACATTTATATTATGTTTTTACTTTATATTATGTTTTATATTATGTTCTTACTTGTTTTACTTCTAGTGTTTTCTCTCTAATTAAAGAAGGTAAATGTCTTACTTGTAGTCCAAGAGGTAATCCATTTTTGTCTAATCCAAGTGGTACTTGACAGGTTGGCAGTCTAAGAACGTTGAAGAGACACCAATAACCGAAATTGAAAGGTTTCAAGAAAGCTGTATAGTGATAGCCGGCTGGAGACGGTGAAGATGGGTAAAGCAAAACTCCGTCATCTCCCAATTTGTCCTTGAAACGAAAGCAAAGATAAAAATATAAATAAGAATATTAAATGAAATTAGATGAAACGTGTAAAGCATGTAAATATAGTAAAACTCATTTAAACTGCGGATACTTGCCAATAAATATTTTTTCATGTTTGAAGTTACACTTTTCGCCCATTCAGGATTATCTTTCGGCAAGAAATCTTCATCGATTAACTTCATAATTGCGCCGAATGTTAATTCAGACTTTCCAGTTAATAATTTCGAGACTTCTGAAGCGGCACGTGCGCGGTACTAAAAATAAGAAAGCATTTTTACATATGATCGAGCGTCTGTGGATGCCTGTTATCTGTAATAAATTATTTTCTTATTTATTTTCATTTCAGTAACTTACCTTTCCATTCGTTATACTTAATTTAAAATCTAGATTTTCCTGCGACATCCAAAACCTCCACAAACGATAACTGTATTCAGAACCGGGTATTTTGATCTGTAATTGATTAAGAAGAACATGAATATAATATAGGAAAGATTGAAATTCTAAAGATAGTATTCATTTGAATACCAACCCTAACAGAGAGAGATTACATATAATTATTTACTATTAACCACATTTACTTTTGTTGCGGAGCCGGTGACTTCCTTAAAGTGATATACAGCTTTCAAAAGAGCTGTCTTCATCTCTGAGTTTACTTTACTTGCTCTCAAATCGCCTGAACTTTCTTGATAAAAGATTTTCAGCTTTTTTACATCTACTGGTGCATCAAGCTTTAAAAGAGATACTTTCTCCCCAATTAAAACCTTTAAGAAAGGTGCTAAATCTTCAGCCTTCTTACAGATCGGGCCTGCTTCTGCCATTGAATTAGAATAATCCACTTTTCGAAGTCCAACACCTTTTAACGGTGTTAAGCCTGCAAATAATCTCATAAATACTCCTTATTACACTAAAATAATCGAATGAGCAAGATCAATTCAATGATTATGATCAACAAAGAGTAATAGCTTAGAAAATTGTAAAACCTTCGGTCGGTTTGTGTCCATAAACTCCATTGAAGAATGCTGGCATTCTAGTGGAGCCACCGATATCGCTGCCAATAGATATTGCAGTTCCACAAGCAGCAGTTATTGCTCCTTCTCCGCCACTACTTCCTCCAACATTCCTAGTAGTATTATAGGGATTACAAGTTTGTCCATATACATTGTTTCTCGATTCTGTCCATAAATTCAGCTCAGGAATATTTGTTTTTGCTATCAAGATTCCACCTGCTTTTTTCACTAAATGAACGACTGTTGCATCTTCAGGAGAACGATAATCGCGTCTGCTTGTTAAAGCCATTGTGTGAAGCATGCCTGTAAAATTATTATAATTATACAAAAAACAGTTATACTAATGGAGTAAAAACTACAATTTACTAGTATTAAATACATAACAGTACAAAGTTACCTTTAGCCTCGTTGCTTTCTTTAGTTGTAAAAGGAACGCCTAAGAAAGGTTTGTCCTTCATTATTTCATCGACATTCTGTTGCTTCTCCAAAAATTTGTCTACTTCTTTAGCTTCTTCCAAAGCTTCGGAATATCTGTCTTCCACAACGGCATTTATTAATCCATTGACTTCTTTTGCTCTTTCTATAAATGCCGTAACAACTTCCAGAGATGATACCTTCTTTGTTCTAGAGCAACATTATGTACAATGTGTTTCAATAAACTTCCTTGTGTATTAGGTTTATGGAATAAATTGGCTCTGCTATTTACCTGATTTTATGAGCTAAGTCCGACGCACTCAGCAGCAGTAAATCATTCTTTACCGGTGGTACTTTCTGCGCTTTACTGTCATAGTAAAACCCAAAAACTATATCCACTAAAAAGTCGAATATCATATGCACCCGAATGAGTAGCCATTTCAAACAGTCCAGCGATACCTTTCTCGATGTTTCTAATACATCTTTACACATATCATCCTCCTGCAGGATAAGTCTTATTGTTAGTTAAATGATTTTGTTAACGAGTAGGTGAAACGCAAATTAACCAAAACTCTTATTCTAAAAGTTGATTATCCCTGTACATATGCAAACGATAAAAGAAAAAACACCAATGTTACCTTATGTTTAACCGAAGTACACATATTAATAAGTTTCTTTTAAATATTTCCAAAGATTAACTCAGCAAATTTCATATAAATGTCATGTTTAGACTGAGTGCCATACGTTCCTGAATTTATGACAGTTCAATGTCCAATCACAGTTCAAATAGTTCAATCAGAGTGTAGTCTCATAGACGCGAAAGTCTGCTGAAATCTATGTAATTGTATATTCTATTCATGCTGATTCATGCCTTCAACTTTGAGCATTGACTATACAAAGAAATTCTGTAGAAAGAAAATTTCAACAATTTTCGAGAACATATTTCCAGTACGCATGTGTACGGTAATAGTGTTTCTTGAATGCAGCTGCAATTTTCTATAATTATAAGAATGCATGCATGTTACATAAAGTTACATAAACGCTTTGATATTTATACAAATATAAATAGAACAATTCCCTCATGGAATCACCCTGTATCCGCAATATTATGTTTCAAATATTGCCACGTTTTCAAATTTCTTATTGTCGGTATATCAGTATATCCAGTATATCGCAATGTTTTGGCGCTAGTTTCGCGATACACTATCTCCCTGTGCTTGCGCAATGGAAATCTGTTTCTTCAAAAAAAACGCGCGAGTTTCGCCTCTACATTATGATTGTTTTCTATCGACTTTGTTTATCCTTTTAAAGTTTTTCATAAATAAATGTTTATATGAATTAACGTATTGTTGGTATTAAAAAAAACGAGATTGCTTTATACCATAATCCTATTAAAAAAGTGGCACACATGAGTTATACCTGTAAATAATATATTTAGAATAATTTCACGTTCATTCATTCGGCTTTTAGGTTAGTAACATCGTAAAAGTAAATTTTCATTTCGTTCAATAATAACCTAATATTTTTACAGAAAAATAAACTTTGATAAACTTGCCGAGTTTGAATTCGGCAATACTATAAAAATTACATAAATTCTTCGAACTGTGAGATGAGAAAAATTCGAAGGAACAAAGTGGTATGTAACAATATTAATACGACTTGGAATTTTAATATTTATCACGTGCTTTATTTATTTTAAGAATCAAGCCATCGATTTTCTTCAGTCAAGTAGAAGAAACAGGGATAAATGGAAAACGGAAGTGGACGAAGAAGAGAAGCTAAGAAAAATTAATTCACAATGTAAAATTAGACATCGATATAAAACAAGAGAAAGACAACATTCTATAGGCTTCTCAAAGCACACAATTCTTTTAGAACTAAAGTCTCATGTTCTCAAACGAGATTGGAGCAAAGTACGTAATTTATTTTTATTGCTACTTCATTTTACCACTCATATAGAACCTTTGGTATGGCGGTATGCTTTTATCCTTGCTTTATATAGTAATATCGATAATTTACACAATATTTCCGAATTTTTCAAAATGTGTATTGGTAATTTAGATTCAGATAAAAATTTAGTATTGAAACATTTATTATTATTGTCATGTAATAGATAATCGGTTGTAAGTATTGTACAAAAAATAAAATGTAAATCGAACTGTGATTTTGTAGATAATAAATAAGAACTTTAATATTACCGAACAGACCAAATTTATTTGTGTAATTTCGAAGAAATTAAGCTTAAAGATTTATTATACGCATCTGTACAAAATCGGAAATAAAATTAGAAAGTATGCGGGTGTGATTTCTTTAGTACCTATCTTCGTTTCGTAAATTATGAATCGAAGAAACAGTCGTACCTGTAATCTTTCTAACCTCGTTACATAAAACTACGCGACGGCTATTATTTTGCAATTTTTGATAATGTTACGTGTCCATTTGTAATTTCATCTTGGAAATTTAAATATTCCCACCATAATGAACGCATTGGCCATCTATCGGAGGAAGTATTATAGTTTCGTACCGTGCACTGTATTTTGCTTGAATCTGCTCATCTCGATATTCCCTATTCACTCAAAGACCTAAATACATTTGTGATAAACGTCCCGAAGACGTATTTATATGATATATTCTTCGATATATACCTGTTAAATATTTAATGTCGAAAGTGTACGAATGTTGAACGTCTCGTTTCCAAACAGCTGACATTGAACTATAAAATGCGAAGCCAACATGTGAATTTAAGAAACACATTGTGATATTTAGATTTATTGCATTTCTCGTCGGTTCATCAAAATGGATTTTGGTACTTTGTTGAGTGTGGCACAGAAAAATGAGAATAGCAAGCAGGTAATTCTATTGTCATCTTTATAATCTCATTTTTTTCTATTTTTTATATGCATTCTTTCGAAACGTCGGATTTTAAGTTAAGATGTGACTCAGTTTTTATATTTTTTAGTCGATTGCTTGCTATCAGACGAAATTCGCTCCTCCGAAAAAACCAACTAAACAGGCTAAGGCTCTTTCACACAACATCAAAAAATTTTTAGCTCGTAAAGAGGAAGAGGAGAAACGGAAAGTTGAAGAGGAGAAGAAGAAGAAAGAGGTAGAGCATAATTCTCAGGCTTAGTGTATTTTACAGAAATTTGCTCTACGTCCGAGCATAGAATTTCGTTTTCTTAATATTGTGTTTTCGATGCAGAATTTGTTAGCATTACGGGATCATAAAACTCAAAGTCGGATAAATAAACACTTGAAAGTATGTAAGGCGGCAAATAAGGCTGCGATAGAAGATGCAATTGATAATGAGAATACAGCTGTTACAATGGCAGGTATGACTATCATTATTAAATCATTGTACATGCTTTTATACTTTTAACACATTGATAGCAATGTCGAGGTTCCAGTATAATTTATTTAATTTATTAATAGTAACGATTAATTCTATAGTTTTTATGATCAATGTGTTAAAACTTTCGAATACTATAAAGGAAAACTTTTGTAAGCAGTATAAGTTTCAATAATGCAGTTAAAATGTACCTTTGTAAATAGAAAAACCACTTTTAATATATATGTGGCATATTCTTACACTACTAAGAATTTATCATGTCGGTACCACTTATGTTTTTGTCATGGAAATCTTTGTAGAGGTTTGCAAAGTACAAGATTTCTTTGTGCTTGTTTTTTTTCCTAGTACATCGTTAAACCTATTTATTACCCTCTGTTACTGTATTGCATGTAAAACACTCGCTGTTCACAAATTTGTCAGTCGAAAATGTATTAAAGATGAACATGGTTCTTATTGCCTAAGGAAATTAATAGAGTGATACACACGATCAATGATATTCTCATTAACGAGTATTTAGAAGTATCAATCTTTATCCATAATGGGCAGTGTTTTTGCCCACAGGTAATTGAGTATGAATATGTACAATCAGCGCAATGCCTTCTTACTTTTCCATGGTCCGACAAAGTAGTGGAATTTTGTGGATTTACATGGCAGAGGATTCCAAGAAATTAAGGTCAGAGTAAATCTAATTCTAGAGCACACAGTCTGGAGGATAAACTCTAGATTGATCCATGAACAAATTATTTCGAGTATAGTGCATAAAGTGAGAGGTCATATATCTTTTTGTCTATACTTACGTTTATACTTGTTAAAAATCTATAAGATATTACAGTTGGAAAAGTTAGAATTAAACAAGACAGTACTTGGTTTCTTTAGTATTACGAAATACATAATTCTTGCCTCTTCAGAAAAGAACGAACAATGGTGTACAGTAAAAGCTATATAAAATAGTTGTCCTTGCAAATTTTATTGCGAAAACTATACTGACAGCTTTATGCACTTTCTACACTTACAAAAATTTCACTTCTGTGTTAGTAGTTGATTTAGGTGTTGTAAAGATATTCAAGTGTTAGTAAAATATTGATTTCTGAGGTCTACGAGAATCATGATAGCGGAATGCATACTGTGGATTCCTGAAACAATAGCAAATCAAGCTAGTATCTGTCTTTTTGTAGGAGAAAACGCTGTCGCTGGAAATTGCGGTATATAGTAAGAATTTTATACATGTAGCAAGCTATCCATATATCAGCATTCTTTCTCGCATCTTCTTCCTCCTTTTTTCGACTAATAAAACGTTGTTCGAAACATTTTCACTTTGTCTATTTCTGAAGTCCATTGAACAGTTTTCTAACTAATTAAATTTCTGAATTAATATTAACTAACGTTTCATTATATTCCAAACTATTGCAATACATGGTCTAAGCTAGCAAGTCCTATCAGGGTATGAAAGTCTCCAAGGAGAAATAGGAAAAACACGATCAAAAGAATAGAAGCGTGAAAAGTTCTTGGGTTTAGTTGCTAATCGACGCACATTTCCTTCAAGCTGTACCATGAACAGAATAACTCTTGAATACAAGTTCTCTATTGCAGGGCTACGAAGGAATTGTATTCCTCTCGAATGACGAGAGGACAGAATGTCAAGAAAGAATCTCGCGAAAATCGACAGGAGAATTTTCGCTTTAACTTTCTCGAGGGATAGCGATGATGGGAAAGGTAACATGCTTTCCTCAAGGAAAGAATGCTGGTGTACGGGCAGGGAACGTTGAAATATATCTACACTGTTAATTATACTCAAATACATACACATGTATGTTCATAGATTTTATATACCTATAAAGACATTTGTAGCGACAAGTGTATAGGAGCAAGAATTAATTATGGGACCAATGTCTATTTGAATATAATTAATAACATGGAATATAGAACTGTTCTTATTTCTGCACTGTTAGCGTACGAGCACTTTAGTTTTCATACAAGCTGTAATTCCAAATTCGCAGTCATAGATAGGCAAGTTTAATGTCGTGCAACAATTCACAAAAAAGTATCATATGAATTTCTGGCTCGCAATGTTGAGATAAACGTGTGTAATTCCGCTGATGGAGTTGCTATGTTTCAGGGATATTTTTCAATCGCAATTCTTTTATTTCTGATTGTTGTTTTATTTTGCTATGCGAGTATCTATGTGTTGTCAATGGTTGGTACTTGAAATTGTAGAAATTGACCTTTTGCATTTTTTCAATGAACCAGCATTTAATTAAACATCCTCAAGTATAGAAAGTGGTTGCTAATTATCAACATATGGAAAATATGAGAAAATCCAGCTTATACCGTCTTACAAAAGGGTCTACAGTCTACGGTTTCTGATAGCGAAAGCAACAACAACAAAATAATTCTGGAAATTATTTATCGTCGTGTATTCAAAGAAATTAGAGTCGCATAAAATGAAACGTTTTACGTGTAAGTTCTCAAACTGATTTTCTCTCTTTTTCTTTTCTAGGACCATCTCAACCAGATGAAGATGATTATGGTTACGTATCGCAAGAAGCTTCTGCATTTTATAATCAATTAATGAGCAAGTACAATAATGCGCCTCCCCAAAAACCTGTGTTCAGTGATAGTCGGAAAAGAACTGTAAAAGATATCGCTTCCACGAAGGTGAGAAATAGTAACGGCTGTTTTTCGAATTGTTTCTACGCTACGTATGATACGATAAAGTAACGATAACGAAATTCATTTTGAACTATTCCAGGATAGAGTGAAGCAAGCTTTGAAGCAACAAGAAGTAGAAGAAGCGCTTGGACACCGTCGGAAACGAAAATCTTCTGCGAAAGAAACGGAAGCGGAGCCAGAAGAGAAAAATGAGAAAAGTGAGAAGGAGAGATTCGCGCAACCTGAAGAGAAGAGGGAGAGGGAGAAGGAGAAAGATGAGAAACCGAAGCCCAAAAAGAGACCAATGCCCCCTCCAATGGATTTCAACGAATTGCTGAAAATCGCGGAAAAGAAACAGCACGAACCGATCGTGATCGAAGTAAAACCAAAAGTCGAGGAGCCAGAGAGATTAATGACCAAGAAACAGATGAAAGAGTACGCGAAGGAGAAGGAATGGCGAGAAAAGAAAGAACAGCGAAGCAAACAAGCCTATTCGAACAGCAAAGAGGGAACAACTACTGCCACAGCTAATAAATTAAGCAAACCGCAAGAATCTCGTGGCGTCACAAATAAAATCGAATCTAATAAAATACCGAAGATATCCGAATCGCCGATTTTAAGTAAAGCACTCCAGAAAACGTCGTCGAACGTGGCATCACAACCGTCGGCTTCAAAGAAGGTAGCGGAGACCAAGCCAAGCCAGAATAAGGCGAGCATCCCGAAGGTGTCGGAGAGAGACATCATTTTGGAAGAGCGAAAGAAATTGGAGTCCGAGAAAAGGAAGTTGGAGGAAATGCGACAAGCCATCGAGGAGGAGAAAAAGAAGTTGAAGTTGAGCAAGAGTAAAATTGACGAGGCGAAGAATGCGAAACCAGATAAGCCGACTGTGAAACCGAAAGTTCTAGAAAAACAGATACCGTCGACGAGCGTGAAACAGAGAGAAACAACGGCGAACACGATGAAGCCTCGTATAAATCAAATGCCCCCCGAAAAGTTTAAACAATTTCCTCCGACGGACCTAAGGCCGGTCAGACCTAAACAGAATATGCCTTCGAGGGATCACAAGAAAGGATTAGCTGTGCATAAACGTGAGGAGATATACGTAGTTAGATATATCCATATTACAGCATCTTTACTGTTACTAAATTTCTATACTTTATAGGACGCATACAAGATGACGATGAAGAGGATTACGATTCAGAGCTCGATGATTTCATAGATGATGAAGTAGAAGAGAATACGGAGGATTACAGTAAATATATAAGTCAAATATTTGGGTACGATAAAAGCAAATACAGAAACGTGAATTACGACGAGGACGACGTGGCCATGGAAAGTAGTTTTGCGCAACAGCTTAAAGAGGAATATGTATCTACTAAAATAGGTAATGATACACCATTTGATTGATTTGTACTGTTATCACTAATTCGACTAATCCAATAATGTTTGGTTTCAGGCATTATGGAAGACTTGGAGGATATGCGCCAGGAAGCTTTAGAGAAAAAACGGAAAGCTATGTTAAAAAAGAAAGTCAAACACTGACTACTATGTTCTTTATAAATTTTTATGAAATTTTATTTAATAAATTACATTATACTTATACAATGCTTGAAATCGTTAGTATCTCTGTTCTTGCAATGGATTCTCACGTTTACAGAGATCTAAACTGATTTCATCACTTTTCCCTATTTGTACTTACTTTTAACTAATACTCTTCCGTGAATGAATGATTTTATTTCCCGTTGTGTTGTGTCAAGAATTATTTTGAATTGTTCTCAAAGAAAAGAAAATTTTGCTGAAGGCGATAAGAATTGAATACTCTTTGATCGCGTATTCATTTGCAAAGAAAACTACAATTATTTGAAATTGGGATATTAAATAGTTTTATTTCTCGCTTATATTACACCTTACGCGATAAATTTTACGAATATAGTAATTACGGAGAAAGTATTTCCAGTTAAAAATATATGTATATTATATTTTCATTTTATATAGGAAAGGAATGCTCTGATACTGTGAAGTAAGCGTTAACCAGATCTATTTCTTTCCTTTCTGCATTATTTTATATATTAAAAGAAGACATCGCACATCTCAAGTATACGTTTATACAGAATATATACCTAATATATCATTTATAATAAAATAAATTATCATATTATTTCAAAATTATGCTTATATAGGTATAGCATTTGCGTTGAGGTAGATATAAAATTAACCAGATATTCACGAGAACGCTTTTCTTGAATTTTCTTCCCTCTCAATGAATCCTGTTATTCGTTGTATATTATCCTTACTCTGATTAAAGCATTCTGATATTTGCTGTTAGTCAACTATTAACGATAACTTTAACGTTTTTAACCATTTTTCAATTTTTTGTAACATTGTTTTACCAAAATTAATTCCCCTGCAACTTAAGCTACTATTTGTAAACTACCATACTATATAAAATATTCAAAATCTAGTATATTTATACATCGAACAAAATTTTAACAGTTATTTGACAATTTTGTAATATTTAAGTGCCTATATATACACACACTTTACTTCTTTAGTCCCTGTAGCCAATCACTTTAGAGACTAAATATTGAGGTTTAAAAATATTTCAAGTCTCCAATAAGAGTGATAAACTTAAACGCAACCATTCATTTTCAATAAATTTCGAGGGTGTATACTTTATGAGTTCACTTGAAATAATTTGCAACACAAAATATTGAGGACATAGAATAGCATGATGCTTTCACAAAGTTTGCTTGAATGTACTTCACTAATTACGGTATCACATCGTATTACGATTATAAATAAAACTGTACATTTTAGTTAAGTGATAGAAAAAATCTTCTTATACAGATATCTATATAAATTAAAAATCATTTCAAGAGTTGATATAATGTCAACGCTAAACGGAGTATTTAATATGTAAGTTAGAATGACAATTAACAATAATGTAAGACAGACCTCGAAAGCTGATAAATCTGTGTATCTTTTTTTCAAGAAAAAAGGTTCTGCTCCTTCGTGTATGAACAAACAAAAAATGTTCTCATACAATTCGTCTGAATATTTTAATTACTGTACATATTGGACTATATGAAACCACTAAAATAAGAATTTTTAATTATGAATGGCATTCTTTTGAAGTATGAGCTATACAATACGCCATATTAAATATTTATATACATATACATAAGCCACCAAAACCTATAAAGAAACTTGCAAGTAAGTATAATAGAATGTATAGTATCTGTTTATACTATTATAAAAAAACTTTCAATAGGTAAGAGGCAATCATCTTCAACTTTCGAACTTAGTAAAACTATCGGTGACACATGGAAGAAAAATGCCTGAACCTGTTAACATAAAAAATCGTATATTTAAATCTAAATCTCAAAAACAATATTTACAAATAACTTAAAGCAAATAACCCTTTAAAAATAGAATTACTCATTTTATACCGATTTGCTCACTGTCAAATTGTATATTGTATATACTAGCAGTTTCAAATTGCATATTGTTCGTATCAATGGTGTAAAAAAATTCCGATCTCTGGATACTTGATTCTATGCGCTCACGTATCGTCTACTAAAAATGACTATAGCATCGAATCATACTTCTCGGGCGAAACGAAAATAATAATATAAAATTAATTGCGAACGTAACAAGTACTTTGCATTACAACCAAGTTTTACAGTAAAACATAATTCGTAGATCCGATTTCTTTCAAATAAAAAATAACGGTGCTCATGGCTTCGCAACTCCATCTTACATATTGATTAACTGGAAAATTTAAATTACCATTATATATATATATAAATATATATACTACTTTTCTTGCGACTATGATCGCTGTTATCAGGATGTTAGTACCACACTAAAAACACTTGCTTGTTCACCTTTATGGAATTTTCAATAATTTTAAAGAAGTACATACGAAATATGTATAATTCTCTAGCATTTTGTACCAATGAATGCTCGGTGAAATTTTTCTATGTATTTGAAAAGAATAATGGAGAAATGTATGCGCACACGATAGTTGACGTTTCTTCGTCTTTTACGCTGCAAGCTTTTGTATTTGTGTAATCGCGTAGCATGTAGAATAATATTGCGAAATTCAGAGCATTTGTTTCTAACGTTATATGTACATATACACACACACAAGTACACAAACACGCGCAAATATAAAAAGTATGTACAATATAAGAACAGAAATAAAATAGAGAAACGGGAAATACATAGGAATGCAGAGCCTCAACGAGACAGAGAACATCGATGCTACATTTCGTAACATTCAACTTGAAGCAATGCACAGAAACTCTATCAAATCTATATGTATATATACATATGTACATACTTATATATATATATAAGTATATATATAAACATAGAGAGAGAAAGAGAGAGAGATTTACAAGTTTACGATGGCAACAAAGTAATAAATGAAATTATTTATCACAAATGAAGTCAGGAACCGATGATTCAATAATGCATACGATTTTGTCTGTATAAAACTGAGCAACCTGAAATATATTACTTAGTATTAAAGATAAAAATAAACTATAAGAATATCTGCAACATTGCTTAACCTAGTATACTGATGATAATAGTTGTCTATTGATTGCTAATTATATTTTTGCGAAACAAGTCAAACCGTTTTAAAATTGGTTCGGTTCCTAATTTCTCTGCCAAAAGCAACAGTCACTTTTGATTTCCGATCTAACAATAAACTGTGAAAGCAAAATGTATGAATACATCGCATCGTTCTCGCGATTTCGTATCAATACATATGAATGGCATAGTTTCTAGGAAATAATCTATGTATATTAAAAATCATCGATGCCGCCGTCAGGAACGCCAGCACGAACTTTATCCAATACTCTGTTGACAAACTCGGTTGAATGATTTGCAATTCGTATTTCTGTAACACACAAATGTGAATGTAAGTATGCATGTACCTGTAACTTTTACTTACATCATTTAAAAACCGAATTTCCTTCCTAAAAGAAATGTTAGTTTAACGTTTACAAAGTACAGATATTCAAGTGAATTGTATTAGCACTTCGTCTCGCACTTTGTGCTATAATCGTATTATGCAAAAACATTTGGCTTTAATATAAAAATACTTTGAAAACAATATCATTAAAGAAACTCGACAATACTAACTGGTAGCTAGTTTACAGCATTTTTCCATCTGACGCGTTAATTCTTCTTGATTTTCAGGCTTGGACTCCGCTAGTTTCGCAGCAAGCGTTTGCTTCGCCTGAGATATGCCATGAATCAGTCGCTCTGCAAGAATAATTATAAATTCGCTACGGTTTGTTTTCGGTGGAAGAAATGAAGATAATCGAACGAAGCGTGTAATTGTAAGTACTGAACTGTGTTCTTGTTCAAGACCGTGTAACTTGATTTTATTTGCCTCGTGTTGAGCTTTCTTCTTCAAACGACATGCCCGCGAAGCAAGCTTATTTTTCTCTTTGCGTGTTTTCGGTCTAGCTGTGAATGGTAACTCCGAAACTGGCGTCATATCGTTTATGACACGAGATAATTTATCTAATTCACGACCGATGCTGTACAGTTTACGGGGATTCGGTGTTAAATCATTTCCGTCCCCTTTCCGTGCTTTCCCACTGTGCTTAATTCCGCGAAGCGCGCAATGAGGACTGAAAACAGGATCGGTGGCTTCGTTCAGAATATGTGGATCCTCGAGTCGCGTTCTTGCTACAAGTCTTTGTCCCTTTGGTCCCTTTGCCTGTACATTGTATTGCCAAAAGTATCGTTCCTTTTTACTGTGTTTACTCTCCCGATTCGAGTCGACGCTCCCGCTTCCTATTCTACTCCCGGTGCTTTGATCTTCGCCGTCGCTGCCACCTGTATCTGCAAACGTATGATACTATGTAACACTACACTAAAAAGAATCGTTACGAGACAAATCATAGTACTCGTGATTAGTGAAATACCATTATCGGTGCTGTAATCATCATAGTGATCGCTATCGTCGTCGCTATCTTCGTAACCTTCGTCATGGCTAAGATGATCAACACGGTAGCATGGATCTGGACTGAGCGCTTCCCCGGTGCTCAAACTACTTGTCGAACCTGCCTCAATGACACCACTACCGGTGAGACTACTAGTGCTCAATAAATGTGGACGCGGTTCTCTGCGTGTCCAGATTTGCTCGAATCCCATTGTTCGAGTTGGAGCGGACATAGACAGCCTGGAAACTTTTGGTTTGTTGTTGGTTGTACAACCGATGTCTGTCTGTCCGCACGTGGAATTATCCAAAGAGTTCTCGCATCGCCTCATTAGGAGATCGTGAAGCGCTGATTGACCGCTAGGCCTGTTCATAGGATGCGGGGACGTGGATGAACTTGCCGTTGAACTGCCTTTGAAGGAAAATAGTATTAGCAGTTATTAGTGTTTACGGGACGGTAACTAATAATTTTCTTGATAAGAATGCAAATGTAAAGTGATAAAAAAGAATTCTCTGCAGCAAAGCGAACAATAATTTATACAATAAACCTGCAACATTACTGGTTCCTGGACTTGGAAATGCATTGGGGCTAATCGTTTCCAAATTATCGCCAACGTTTATATTCAGATTGAATCCGTGTGTATTTATGTATGCCGGACAAATATTGCGATACGTTGATCCAGATTGTGGAAAACTGCTTGGTGCGAAGCCACCGTTGTTATCAGTGAACAGTGGACCGACCGATTGTGTGGCATTGATGTCTACTTTGAACGGTTGAATTCTTTCTTCTGGTAACAGCAAATCGTCAAAATTTAAGTCGCCTAGAAGCGTGTCGTCGTTGGCATTTAGTTCAGCGAGGGTAGGTCCTTGAATAAGGTCTGCTTTATCGACTTGAAATATATCGTCGTCTTCCATTTTAAATGATACATCTAGTTGATCAGAATCCATTTTAAATGGAGATTCTATAAGATCTGGTCTATTAGGCCAAGCAGATGGTATGGTTAACGGGGATGGCGAAAACTGGTCGTATACACCTCTGCTGCTCCTATGACCTCCCGGTATCGGTACGGATGCCGAAGACGAACCCATCTCTTGAATGGGTTCTTGCTTTATTATACCATCCATCGGACTGGGTTTGATCTCTGGAAATATTTCTGTATATCCAGATTCCCCCATTTGTAATGGAATCTTAAAATCGATCGGGTTAAAATTTTCTACTTTTCAATACACAATATAGATAATTCAGAATTCGGCGAAGACTTACCACTTATCTACTCTTCGACTAGCAGTCGAATATCAAACGATCGATCAAAAACTTTTAAACAATAATCAAATGTATGCAACCATACAAGCTTGTTGCATGCAAGTAAAATCGGTGCGAAACAATTCGATTTAAAGTGAAAGTGAAGTAACTAATAAAACGTGCGATCACGGTCGATCTGTTCGCATAGTTCTTGTTGGTGGGAATTAATAAACAAAAATCGTGGGTCCACGCGCTTACATAGTACACTCGATACCCGCACACGAGATGACCATGACTTTCGTCAGCAAATATTTTTCCTAGGCGACGACATTGCTACGGATGAAATTTTCTCAAATTAATCTTGAAAAAAAATCCCAAGATTTTTCGTTCAAGAAAACCGAAACATAGAAACGAGAAGGGAACGTTGCGATACCCTCGTGAGTCACTTTCCTCGGTTGCGCACGAAATGTTCGTAAAAACCAATCACAAAACACAGTTTGTTATTGTTTTGCCACAAAATTTTCGAGACAATATTACTGATATTAACATAAATAGGGAACGGTCACATGACAAAAGTCGAGTGCCCGACCAATCAAAACATCCAACCAATCATAAGTGAACCTTTAACTTGTTAGTAATTTATGATTCGCAAGCTTATTGGCAATTATAACCGAATAAAATGAACAATTCATACGCTGGTACAAAGTCTATTAACTCGATCAATTTCTACGATAGCTGACGCAAAGATCAGCGAATGGACGAAAAGTACAAAGTAAATAGATGTGTATTACTCATTTGTTGCTCATTCACTAAGAATTGACCCGTCATAACAGAACCACGTGACTTTTGCAGGGACGTGCGTAACACTGTGGGCATCGCAACAATTTTTAAACAAGCTGATCGTAATGTATAATCGAACATTTGAATTGTAGTTGTTAATCGTCAATCGTTAATCGTTAATCGCACGAGACGTTACTCGATCTTTTGTTCGGGAAAACACTCGATTACTCGAAATGAATTCTATGCGTAAATCTTTGCGCACATAGACACGCTCCTGTCTAAAATGAAATGGGCTAATGAAAGGTTGATCACGTGATAACCCAAGCCCACCATTGTTGTGTGACGGGCTGTCTATAATGCGAATGGACAGCAAGTGAACGATGTGTATGTTGGTGTATGTGCAGAGAAAAAACTGAAAGACGCATTTTAATATCGCAGTAGTCTTCGGTGCTGATGCCCGATTGGTGGAAAGTACGAAACATATTGTTAGAACTTTCAACTGTTTGACCTAGAATGGACAAGTTTTTTTCTCGTGGCTGCAGTACTATCGAATTCCGTTATCACAGTACAAGAACAGTTGTTGTTGCTCTTGTTTATGTCTTGAATCCCGACTGCTACCGATCGAAATAGATCCCGAATTATAAATAATGAATATATATCACGAGCGTGTGTCTCTATCGGATAATTCATTGTGTCCTTGGTAAAACAGCATAACATTATAATACCAAAATGGCTGGGGACAAAGTGGTTGATGGTTCTTCGTACCAGAGCGGAGAAAATGCCCTCCAAATTAATGCTTGCAATGCAAATTTAAATGTGGAAGACGAGTTCGTCGAATACGTCCCTTGTCCTGAATTTCTTTTCGCGGTAAGCTCTTTTCATTTCACCGTTTTTACGATCATTATTGTCGCTACTGTCAATATTTATTGTAGTGTATAGTCACTAGTGTCATTTACTAAGAAAGTTCTTGAACAATATGCTGGTAGTTTAATCAATATACTTGTCGTTTCAGACGATAGCTTGTTGTTTCTGTAATGGATATTATGGGCCATGTTTTGGGGAACCGGCTTGTCCAACGTGTCACGCATTTCTATTTCCCAACGACATTGGTTCTCTACCGGTTCCCATCTTCAGTGAGGTATGCTTATTCGTTATTACTAGACAGGAAAATTGAGAAGATGAAATTCAAAATCGTTGAAAAATTTTAAAAATTGAAGATGTCAATATATGATTTCTTCTTTATTAAAATCAGTAAGGGAAGGAATAACATTCAATTTAGTTTCTAGTTCTTGCAATCGATGCAGACAATTTTTATTTTGTATAAAGATCCGTAGTCTAGTTATTACCAGACAACAGAACTTAAATTAAAATATGTATTTATGAATTGTTAATTGTTGAATGTTCTAGAAAACAGACGATGAAGATTCAGGAAACGACGAGCCAACCGAACTATATTACAATCACGAGAGAAGAGCCAGTCAGCAACAACAGAATTCTCCGCAAAATCCAATCTCAAATGTATCAAACGTATCGAATATTTCTAATCCTAATTCTCATATATCTCCGCGCATTCACACGCAAAACAAAAATATTTCAGCTATGCAAAATTATCAAAGAGTTTCTTATAATATAAATACAAGTAGTTCTAAGAATGCGGCAGGTTTGTCTAGGAATCCGCTTAGTTTCCATGATGATCATTCTAACAAGATGCGAGACAGAGCTAACGGGAATGACGAAACGCATTCGCAAAATCATAATGAAAAAGCTTCTACCGTAAATTTTCAAAATGCGGTAGAGGAAGAGCTGCACAACGCAGCGTCGCAAGCTCAAGAACTAGAAAATTATCAGCAGCAATATCGATGGAATTACAAAGTACAGGACAATGTGGGAGAATCGTCGCGGTCGTACAACTTGTCCGAACGATTAGTGATGTTAACCAATTATAGACACATCGAGCACGAAACCATCAACGAACCAGGGCTGGTGGAACGGCTACCGCCAGAGGTGTTGTTAGCTATTTTCTCGCATTTGGACGACGTTAGTCTTTGGTCGGCTGCAAACGTTTGTCGCAGATGGTACGGTTTGTTGTCGACGCATATAACACCGCAACAGTGGCAGCAGAATGTGAAATTACGATGGCCATTGTACAAACCCATTGGATCGGTGAAAAATTGGTATAAGGTATACGATTTCTTAGCTTCCTCGGCACCTTGCAGAACGTGCTTGGCGCAGATATGTTTGAGATCACGACAATTGAGAATGGAAGAGAACTCGTGGAGAAGGAAAAGATTACACAGCGAACTCAACAATCTAAGAGTAGATCCTCCCGAAGGTATCCAAGCTACACCTTTGGATCAAATGTATTGTCAATGGCAGGCTACCATAACTGGACCTGTGGGAAGCCCATATGAAGGAGGCTTGTTTTATCTTTATTTGCAAGTACCAAGAAGGTATCTTAATTGAATCTATAAAATGGATTACATTATATTATATGCCTTTTCTAATGCATTTTTGAAATTCTTCCAGTTACCCTTTGTATCCACCGATTGTACGATTTCTTACGAAAATACTTCATCCGAATGTATCTAGGCACGGTGATGTTGGTATAGACTCAATTCATCATAACTGGTCTTTGGCATTGACAATATCGAAAGTTTTGATCAGTGTACAGAGTTTGCTTACGGATCCGTATTGTCAGGTATATTATGTCTCCCCTCGCTAACAAGGGAAGATTCCCAACGACCAGAATTTAAAAAATTATTTTTACTATACGAGGTAGTCCGATAAGAATTAACACCTGGAATGTCTTACTAGTTCTTATTGGTCCAACCTGTATAATAATTTTCTGAATTCTCGGTTTGGCGATCCTCCTCATGTAATAATAGGAAACAATGTTACGATAAGCATCTCACTAATATATACATGTCATATATAGGTTTGTATGGAACCAGAACTGGGTGAAATGTATTTGAACGATCGTGAAAGGTTTGATGAAATTGCCAGAGCATGGACATGGCGATATGCTATGCACGACGTTGTGACACCATTATAAAGAAATTATTAATAAATTATATGATAAATATACGACTACAATTTAATTGCCTTTCAATGGCTTGTGATTATGAATCGAATGAATGCAAACAATTAATTGACTAAAGCATACAAATGGTGTCCTGTTGCAGCGTTGAAGAGCCGCCGAGAATTACAGAGATAACCGAATTTGTTCTTTTTCCCGCATAGAAGTGCGAAGTGGTTGTTGGCCTTGATAAAGCGCAAGATTTTGTACGAAAGAACTTTAGTAACGCAGATCAACAGGGTAAATGAAATACTCCAGGAGAAAAATTTTATAAAGCTTATTTACTATTTAAGTATGATTATATATGACAATTATATACATATGCACAATATGTTAATAGCTGGATGTAGTAATCACAGCTTACTGTATCTGACTTTCTGTTTATCTTGATGACCATAATATTCATTGATAATGAGTTTACAAAGGAACAAGTGAAATATAATTATAAGGAAACATATACTGATCCAAAAGAGTGTTGGCAGCCCGCCCAGCTGGTGACCATGTTTATGTAAAGCCATCACGACGTGATCGTGTGCTGGAGCTACAAACAAGCCGATGTTATTAAACATATAGTTATATAGATTTCATAAATAAGACAAATGGTTTTCATACTGACCATCGTCTACCGCGTGAACATGCAACGCATTCCGCAGGTCTTGCATGTGTTGATGATCAGACGTTATGTATAATATAGATGTAAACGGCTTTGTTAATTTTACAGGAAAGTTTGTATAAGATTGACTTAGAGAGACAGGCGCGTCCAAACAGCCTGCATCGCAGCCGAAATATACGCTGTCGCTTTTGTCCAAAGCCACTCCTAAAACTGCACGATTGTCTTCTCCGACTGTCACCGATATATTTAAATGAGTTACATTACCGTAACTGATCCTCCTAAAATCAGAAAGAAGAGAAAACATTTACACCACACAGTTTGTACTTGTAGAATTAATAAAATTGATAAAAATTTATTCTAAATTTTCGATTTATATTCTTCCTGTACAATCGACATCTGTTTGATTTAGATGCTGTAATAATACCTGAATAAATAATCTCGATGAAGATACTGTGGATCGGTATTAAATTCAAGATGCTGATTGCTAAATCGTAGACTGCCAAGGCTCAAAACAATTGCTTGCTGTACTGCCAAAGGATCGCCGGTCATTAAATGATGGCATCCTTGTTTCTCTAGAGTAATTAACCACGCTTCGACGACACTGTTCACACCAACAATAGTGGACGTGTCTTTCCATAATCGTGGTGCATCTCTGAAACATCACAGTAAGATTATAAATTCTACAAAAAAGCGTTTGCAAAATGATGCTTTACTCACAAAGTATGATGTCCGCGATAACAACCTTCATTCATGGCCACACTTTTCTCTACGTCCGGTGTACCCTTTGAAATTTGAGATAGCACATAATAAACGGTGGAATTTATTTTGTAACCGTTAATAGCACCGTCGGCTTTAGAATCACTTATTCTGAGACTCGTGTACCAATAACTTTGCCAAAGGTTACTATGATCGGCTTTCAAGCTTCGTTGATTTTTTAGTACTGTCTTCATTGCCTGGAGCGAATTATAATAAACTACAAGATGTTTGCGCGAATATTGTTACATCTTAGTATTTATACGAACCTCTATAGCTTTCTTTTTTGTTATTTCGTACTGAGTATGGTAGTCCTCCATCAATACAGGTTCGCTGTATTGTATACTCGTCATATACTTTAATTTTACAGTACTTCTTGCTTTAACTTGTATCATTCTTGGTGGAACTTTGTAAAGTATCGAAACAGCGACGATCTTATTTGAATTAGGCAGTGGAACAAAACCAGAAATTAAGTTATACTCGTGTATAAAATCGTCTACTTGAATTCTGGACATATAAATATATATTCTTAACACTTTTGATCAATATCGCGAATTCATTATTTATCCAATACACGTACACATATAAATTCGGTGAACTATAAATTTAACAGACGCCAAATTTACCATACCCTTCCAAAATAGAATAGAACCATTTCTTTCTCTTGGTCTGTTAAATCGATAGTTCGTTGATGCTATGTATTAATTGTATTAATTACTTGGTTAATTCTATTCGAGCGTTGCTCCAGTGTGTAGATACTTGAGGCTTCAACGGTACGTTTTGCAAGAGTGAAAACGGATTTACAATTTTCACATCTTGAACCATTATTGTGTCATATACTCTGTGAGCATAATATTGAAATTCTGTGTAGTACTTGTCCCTGAGACACTGATAGTGATAAACAACTCCATTTATAAAATCGGTAACGGTAGCTTCTGTATGAAAATTATCACTGGGCAAAGGATGCGTGATTAACGGTTGCCATTGTATCGGTAATGACAATGCTCGTCCTTGCTTAATATATGTCCAAGCTTCGGGTACAATAGGAATTCCAAAAATTCCATTGCCAATATATGGCAAATATTGATGTTCATTCTCCCTTGGCGGTTTATGAAGTATGTTTACATTATAGTCGTCGGCCTCAGACCTAAACGGAGCCAGTCTTTCGTTCATACAATAATCTTCGAATGCTACAAAAAAAAACAGTCTTAACAATCTGACAACCACCAGATATTTTCTGTAATTACAATTTTGTTCCCGAGGCGAACAAAAAATTAGGATAAATCGAAATTACCTTGTACCGATTCTCCCGTCGAAGAGAACAACCACTGTGCAATAGGTGGACCAAAATAAAGTAGTACACCGCCGCAAATTATAACGAGAATTAGAATCTTGCGGTACGAATAATTCCCGTCGACTAAGCGACGTATTCGTTTCCCAATTTCACGGCTATCGAACATCGTTCCAGGTCTCATTATAATTATTGTTCGCTCTTCGTGCGTCTCTTCAGGCGTTCTTTCGCTTTTCGAAAGTTCCTCGGTAACATAACATTTCCGCCCTTTCTTGTAGCTTCGATTTGATTGAAAATTATTATTTGCTAACTTTGTGTTTTGACTACATCGAATATATATATATATTTTTTGTAGTTATTTAACAAGTCTATGAATTAGGAAGTATCTTTATTGTTATTAGTATAAAAATACGAAATCGAATGCCACGTTAACCTTCTCATCCTTAATTGTTAAACTCAGTCAGCTGTGCACCGTTGATCATTATCTAGAATGAAAACACTATTTACATACAGACAACACGTGTGAAGACAAGCAATTCACGTTGCTAATAGAGAGAGGTACAATCATACATAATGATTGTTCACATTCAGGCGAAACTTTGACGTTTTTCGATAGCCAATCAGTGATGAGATATTGGCCAAGTTATCTCGCGCATGCGCGCCAAAAACCCGTAGCGGCAAAACGTCCAAGCTTGGAACAGATTATTTCTAGTTTTTCCCGCTAGATGGCGATAGCGCGCAAATCCGTGCTGTCGGTAACTTTTAATTAACAGTTTGAGCGTTTTGCCGCTACGTGTACAGACACTTGAACGGAGCAAATGATTCTTGCCGAAATTAGAATTGTGTCTTATGGCGAAAACGGCAAGAATCATTCGTGCTCGAATAAAACGCTTTCCCGTTGAAATTGTTTCATTATTTAGGGCACGAATGAGAGCTAAAAAGAGCTATTTTATGATTGATACATTGTCTCTTAAGAATACTTAGGATGGCTATCTGAAAATCTACTTGTGCTTATCGAGACAAACTGCGAACTATTTCCATATGTATATGTCATGATATTTTGTGATGTATGTAGATGTAGATTGCAGTGTCACGTGCATGAATGCTTCCCTGTCAGAAGTCTTATTTGAAATTTTAATTTCCAAGTATATTTCCTATTACGAGAGGCTAGAACTTGCGTATTTCACTCTATTTTAAATAGCCCTAGATGTTCATTTTAAAATGGACGATTATTTTTTCGATTATGTACTTACATACAAACGAATATGCGTCAAGAGACCTATACATACAAATATAATCACGTACGTATATATATGTATGTATTTATTTTCTATACACAATGTCACGTGGTACATACATCGAAGTGTTATCAAATGTGGCATAATACATATTTATGTTTGAAACGTTGTTGCTCTTTTATTATGTTGTACAGAGTATGAACAGTGATTGAGTTCGAATTAGGAGAATCGACGCTACCATGGCATTTTTCACTACTGGCAAAGTACAAGATTTTTATGTTTGTAATATAGTAATTCCAGCAATAGTACTTACGCTAATTGCATTTATTTTAATCGCATTTAAAAGGTGAGTAATTGTGTAGTAATTGTGTAGATATATGTAGATATTTATATTTAATATTTCGAATATAAATTTATAAATTTCTATATTCTTTTTAGTATTATTTGGGTAATCGTTATGGGTTCCTTGTACATGATAAGTACTTTTTATGGACTTCACATATTGCAATACATTAGTATGATACTGGTCAAGTGCAATGCTATCTGTGGTACACTAAAACCAATGTACGAACCTAAAGAACCTTGTAGGGTTTGTAATAGCAACGACTGTAAGAGGCACAAACTATTACCGCACTCGACTAAAGTGAAAATACCAAAGGACTTCGACCATGCTCTGGAACAAGTATTAAAATTTCTATCATTCTATTAGAGATTAAGGGGATAGTCTCGTTTCCAGGATTGCAAGGGTACGGGATGCGCCTTCTCATTTCTCGTTTTTCAGTAGTCAAAAGGGCTAGATAAACGTTTACGATGTAATTAAAGTAATTTGCATTATTCGAAAGCATAAAGCTGCGACAGCTACATGCTGCCGAATAATGCAAATTATACCTCGTAAACGTAAAAATAGGACTTTTGAGGGCGATCGTGGCCTAGATTGATCTTTTATCTAGCGCTTTTCACTACTGAAAAACCCCACCTTTGCATTATCGAGAAATGAAAAGGCGCATCCCGGACCCTTGCAATCCTGGAAATGCGAGTCTACCCCCTTAAGAGAGACTCAACAGAATTTTTCACTTATTTCCCGATAGACGCGTATAATTTCTGTTCCCAGCTTCTCGAAGATGTATTGAAAAAGTATGTTTGCGCATGGTATTCGGATTTCTCCACCAACGAAGCTTTTGTGCAGCAACTTCGTTTGGCTACAGCTACCGCAACGAAAAATCTAGTGGTTCGTTTGTTGCGTACAGATGTAGCCAATGTCGTTTTCTGTCAACTAATACCATTGCTTTTGCAACACTCTCAAGATTGGAAAGTGTTGAGCGCGAATTCTCAAAAGTCGTACAACGCGTTTCATTTCCGTGACCATGTGATTAAATATCTGGGTCACGAAATTCACCCGGCGGCTTATTCGCGAAAAGCTGAACTAAATTATCTTAGAGGCTTGGTCATTGCAATTCTACCGCACTTACTTCCTGCTGTACATGTATCTACTAACAATAAGGTGAGACATAATTTCTAGTCCTTGCACCTTCGAACAACGTTATTTGTTTTATATACAATAACATACTGGTTTGTGCACTTCTTGAAAATGTTCTTTTACATATAGAAGAAAATGATACACGAGGTTTGATTACAAATTTTTCAGGTGATTCTCCGTGAAATTTTATCAAACTGGATTTTATTGCCTGCGATAGATGCAATCGCCGATCCAGAAAACATAAATACATTAGTAATGCTAACAACGCATCAGGACACAACAATGTCTAATCACGTAGATACATTGAATGTACAGATGTTGCAATGCTGGATGACCAATCTGGTTACGCCAAACTTTTCATACAATCATCTAAAACCTTCGTTGGATGAAATCTTGAACGATGCTCGATTGTTATACATGTTTATACAACACGTGAAAGAAACCGGGCCTATGAATCTTTTACAATTTTGTTTAGATATTGGTGAGCACCGATTAAATATATTTTATTCGTTTCGATTACAAAATTGATTCTGATACATTATCTGTTTCCAGATGATCTGAGCAAAAGAATGTTAAATCCGGAGATAAGTGCAGACGCTGAAAATAGCTTATACATTGATATACAAAACATGTATTCAACGTATCTTGACCCTGACGGACCAGAATATTTACATTTACCAAAAGAAATATCAATGGGAATACAACAAGGTAAATCGTGCATTCTACTTCGCGTTTAACTTCCTTTTCTAGAGTCTTGTAATGTAATGCATCTGATAATGCTTTCAGTTCTTGAGAAAAGTTCAAAGAAAATCGAAGAATTAAGAACGTCGCGACCATTTTATCAAGCACATCAAGAGGCACACGCATTGTTAGAATCCACTTGCTTGACGTCGTTTCATCACAGTTATCAGGTAAGTAAATTAGCAGTATTTTTGCCGTTTTTCCAAAATTATTGAAAGTATTTGTTATTTCAGCTTTATGCTTTGTTATGCGGGTGCCCAACAGTGAGTCGCACTAAACGATCGTCGCGTGCAAGGTGAGCAAATCAGTACTGGAAGATTGGTTGGTAAGATTTTTGTAAGATAATAAGTAAGGTTTACTTTCAGTGTCGTCAGTGGATCCGCAAATGTATCAGCGAAAATTGGTAATCACTTTCAAAAGATCGAAGGAATTTTACGAGCATCGACAATCGATGGAATGCCTTACCAAGATATCTACCAAGGCGAAGAGATCGATTATCCGCTACGCTCGTACAATGAAATTAAATGTCCGAACAATGCTTTCCCGCGAGATTTAACAACATGGCGAGTTAGTATTCCGCACACCGAATCCGGAGACACTCAACCGCTTCACATGATATCCGTGCATAACGTAGCCGAAGGGAAGTCTTGGACGGTTTTACGTCGTGATCAAGACTTTTACGCTTTGCGTACACGATTAATCGAGTTCCACGGTGAAAAGGAGTTGAGCGACTCGTCGTTGCCGTCACGAAAGAATCCTCATTCTTCTCATACACTGAACAGCCAGCGGTACGAGGACTTCTTGGACAAATTACTTTCGAAACCAGTGCTCAGAAGCAGCGAGTTACTGTACAATTTTCTGACGATGCCGAATTTGAAACCGTACTTCACGAATTATAGCACACCGGATATCGGGATACTATATCAGAATGTGGCGTACAAATTGCGGAAAGAAAAGGGCCAGAATCTCGACAAATTTATGACTACGTTTTTGGCATCCACCAACGTCAAGAACGATTATACCGATGTTGCAATTGAATTTCCGAGCGAAGTGGACGATGCTAAAACAGAGAAAAAAGGCCACCGCGACCTCTCCGATGGAGTATTCGGCGACAATTTGAATTTAGACGCCGATTTACAAAAGACTTTACCCTTTCCATCGGCGAAACGTTCTCACGTGAAGGGGACTTGTTTCTGTGTCGCGGACGCAGGTAAAAATTCCCTACAAATTTCACTGCAACTTATTTTCTAACATTATGTACAGTAAACATTGAATTTTTTGTCATTCGCTCTAGTGGACAAATTGCTGAATGTACCTTCGATGGTTACGCGAGCTGTTTGGATGTTCGCTTTCTCAACTCGTACAAAAGTAGATCCGCTCGTCAATATTTTGCTTTACAACGCCTTGACGAGAATATTGAACAGCGGCCGTGCAGCTGCCGTAATAAACTTGCTGCACACGAAAGCCATGGGCGATAAGAATCGTATGAAAGAAAGATTTTCTCAAGGAAACGGCGAGAACTGTTGCGAGGCCGCGAAAAAAGAATTGTACGGTTTACTACCGTACTGGTTAATAGGATTCTACAAGCCGTGGACTGAACTAATGGACTCTGTCGTAAATTCTTTGCAAAATGCACAACTTAACAAACACATTGCGTACGTTCTTTTAGATCAAATTGTGATAAGCCTGTTTCCCGAACTTGTACTTTAATTTATACATATAAGTATAATAGATGCGATAGTGTAGATAGACATTAAAGTATAAAATACTCATTTACTATTCCATCTGTAATGAACGTCTGAAAACAGTGGTATAATATGGTTAATAATTTATAAACCCGCTATTGTATATTTTATAAGAAACGCGTAGAAAGTATGAACCGAATATTGTGATATATTTCCAGAAATTAAAACACTAAATGCAGATCACGAGTGTTTTGTTTTAGAGAAAATGTGAATATATCGCTGTCGGACAAAGGAGAAGTTGGACTTTGTCAAAAAATCACCTTTCCGTACAGTAATTCAACGGTTTTATTCGTCATGGATCATCTGCCTATATAGCGTAATACGTCACGTCTTGCACGTCTAGTCTCTCACAACGTGGAGATAAAATAGAGCAGTTCTATCTACTTGGCACTAAAGGACAATCATGATCATAGAGTAGCATGACATAAGCATAATTTCTTATTATGTTTTTGAGTGGCAGGGATCGGGTAGATAAACGCTTGAATTCGAATCGTTCAATTATTTGTATTGTCTTAGCATGATAAGTTCAAATTGATAAGAGAGAGGTTTAGTCACATTATGTGGAACACACCATAATTATAAGTATATTGTAGCTTCCTGAATTGGTTGTGTATACTGAATTAGGTGTGTATCATACAATATGTTAGAGGAAACTCTTACCACCGATATTTTGCAGCCCCTGCCCTTTAAAAAGTGGCGACTTCTACAAAGTAAAACAAAGCATAATTGGCCAACTTTTGGATACGTAAGTTTTAATATTAATTTGAATAACCTATAGGTAATATAGGTATATCAGTATGTGGTGGACTAAAATACATTTCCAGAAATATTTGCAATCTGACTACATTTTCTCATCAAGTCCATTGTCAATATAATTTATTTGTGGATTGTTGTATCAACAATGTGCATGTACGTTACTTTGTATCAGAAGACAAATATCTTTTTATTTTAATCATTGTTTCAATGTATTGTTCACATGAAATATTTTCATCTCGTTATATAATACACGTTTCTTATATCTTTGTCTCTTATTGTTATTGATCAAATTTCGATTTTCTTACAGTATTACTATTGGATTGAAAATGCAATTAAATGGAAAGAAAAGGAACCTAACATATTAATTGATATTTATTGCCCAAATGGTGATTTGGAGAAGGGTACATTTATTGGACTATCCAGGGTAATCATATGACGCACGAATGTGAAATGCATTCAACTGTATACAAATATATGTAGACAATTTATTTTTCATTTATGATTTGTTTAGTTTACTATATACATAGTGATACCATTTACACTAGAACCAAATGATACATTATTATACAAAGCGTTAACAGAAACCAATGTTATAAATTGGAAAGAAGACGTTTATCTTGCTGGTGTACATGAGTCTTTTATGCCTGTAGTATATTCTGCAGTAGAATACCTTAAAAATGCCATCAGTTTAGAAAGCAAATTTGCAACACCTGGTAATTATTATTTTCAAACTGCAAAGGATTGTGCAGAATTAGAAGTTTGGTAAGCATCGTTCTCAATCAAATCAAAATAATATACATATATATAATATTAATTGTTTTATTTTTCGTTAGTGTACCGGAAGAATGTTACTTGAAAACTTTAGATAAATTGGATGTTCATCTTGTACATTCTGAATGGCCACATAAAAGTTTGGAACACCCTGAGGAATCTACAAGGTTCTTGGGTGCAATGATAGAAATGAATAGCGGGGTAGGATTATATTTGAAAAAAGACAATAGTTTGGTTTCTTGGATACTGCACAATGATTGGCATGGACTGGGGATGGTACAAACTTTGGAGCAGCATAAAAGAAAGGGTTATGCAAAAACAGTTTCGTCCGCTCTAGCGAAAAGTCTCGGAATGCAAGATATTTCGGTAACCTTATTTATTGTCGAGAACAATTTATCATCTGAAAAAATGTTTAAAAACCTTGGTTGGAAACGTATTGCATCGATTGTATGGATAAACGTTCAGAGACAAGAGTAACAATAGTATTACGTAGTTATAAAAAAGTAGATTATTCGTTAATCTGAGCTAAAAATAATCTTGAAGTTACATTCCTGAAAAGGTCCTGCGACTCTTTTGTATTTTGCTTCGGTCTTATCTCCAATAGATAATATATGCGTTGTGCTATTGTTATAACCGTGATACTCGTATATGTTACAGTATAATTATTTTTCCATCGATCAACAGATGAAATAACATGCATACAGAACAATGTATTTATATCTCTTTTAAATCATAGCATTAAATAAAGAAGTCTTAATACTCTGTACACGAATTTTTCTCAAAGTTTTAATATTGTTTATTAAATTACAAAATGGAAAGAATTGTCTCAATATACAAAATACTATATGTATAATGATGGTTTATTACACTACATAGTTTGCATAAACAACTCTAAATTTTATATTGTTAAAAATGTACAGTTTGAGTGTTTATATTCATCTTACACAAATGAAAGATTGAAACAATTTTAAATATGAATATTCTTTAAGCAATCGTGTATAAAATTATTTTAAGGGAACTGTAAAGATTAACTTTACCACTCGATCATTTGTAGATTATATATACATATATAATTTTATATATATATGTATATATATAACATTGGAAGATTTATTTTTTAACTACTTGAATAACATCTTCGTCGTGCATGACATGCTGCACTCCTACTCTTTGGGGTGAATACTTCGTACTTGTACCCTGAAAGATATACAAAAATATGATACCTTATCTAAGAGACATAAATAACATAATTTGTTGTTTAATAAAGGAATATCCTACCCAGACAAGAGCATATTTAAATTGCTGTGCAAGCGTGCGATGGATAGCATGACAAACATGTTCGACGGTGACGCCTTTTCGCAATATCAAACCGTCATCGAAATCGGGTGGTTGTCCAGGTTTTTTCGTGTATACCCTTATTAAAGATAAATATTCCCAAAGTGTTTCAAGTAGGAAATCCAGATTCAATTTCATATTACAACTGCAAACAGAATCATATTAGAAATTTCAACTGCAACAATCCTCTTCTTATTTTTACAATGGAATTTCTTTTCTTGCAAGGACAGGAATAAATACATTCAAAAATTTTACCTAACTACTACACTATTAGCTTGCCTAGCAATTCTGTCCACTTCTTCTATCGATATTTGATCTATTTTGTTATGTACATAGAGGCATGGCAAATATACTCTGTTAGCATTGATTACGTCAATTAACTCGTCGGCACTACAATCTTCACGAAATAAAACTTCCGCGTTGAATATTTTATATTCGTGCAGAATCATTTGAACTAGTTTCTCGTCTACTTTCGTCAATGGACATGTCGAATTGAAGGCCAATCCACCTCCCTTCTTTACTTTAAAATAAATGTTCGGTTTCTTCTTATTTAACCGTATACCAACTGATTCTAATTCCTTCTCTAGCAGATGCCTTTGTACATCTTGCTTGGTTGCATCCAGCATCATAAGAACTAAGTCCGCTGTTCTAGCAACAGCGATCACCTGTCTACCTCTTCCTTTGCCCTAAAATATTCATTCGGAAGCATGAAAGTTCGGCAAATCTAGTATTTTAATTATTGTATAATTTTATGGTTCATGCAAAGCTTAATGTTATAATTACCTGCGCCGCACCCTCAATTATACCAGGAAGATCAAGGAGTTGGATATTAGCTCCTTTATATTCTATAACACCAGGAATACAAGTTAACGTAGTGAATTCATAAGATGCTGCTTCCGATTCTGTATGAGTCAATGTGCTCAGCAAAGTAGATTTTCCTACAGATGGAAAACCTATTAAAGCTACTCTCGCATCTCCTGACTTTAACACATCGAATCCTTCACCCTTCTCGGATTTCTTTCCTGGTTCTAAAAGCTGTGACCTATACTTTGCGAGTTTTGCTTTTAGTAATCCTAAATGATATTCAGTAGCTGAAAGTTAACGTATTAGTTGATTAGAATTGCTATAATTTTGTATTCTATACAAGGTTACTTTTACAATATAATAAACTTATTAATTAATGTCCACTTGGATTACCATTGTACTTATAAACTAAACGCATTAATTATTAATTCATAAACAAATAAATTTCGTAATTATTATCGTAATAAACATTGCAATATTGTTACCGGTATATTCAATATATTGTAATTAATAATCACGAATAGATTAGGATAAAACTACATTTACATTCTAGATATTGAGGAAAATCCTCTTAAGTTCTGTTCGAAATAGTTCGATGGAAAAATGTTCGCGAATGTTTGGGTTATTTTTAAAATTTTTTACATGTGTCATAAGGAGATAGGCGAATACAAAGTGTTTCAAAATATGGTTAAGAAAAATGAAACATTTTACTTTCAAATATGTACAAACCTTTGTTTTTCTGGGTTCTAGCAATTTCTTTTTCGATTTCTGATATTTTCTCTAATATACCCATTCTGTATGTATTAAACTATCAGTAAATTTACATTTACGTGAAAAAGATGCACACCGTCCTTACAGTGTGCGTAACAATCTATATATGTAAGCCAATGTAAGCTAACACACATAAGCAGGATGTTTCTATGTATCTGCGTAAATATCCTCTCTGTGTGTAATATATTTTATAATTTCTATGGCATGTCATATGATATCTACCATAAACTATAAAATCGAGTGAACTCTGATTGGAAGAGAACAGAGACACAGCATGCGAGAAACATTGGAAACGTTGGAAAATACGGGAACATTTGAACTGTGGTATAGTAGAAATAGATTTTAATATTAGAATATTACTCAAATAGCCGAATTTTTATACACAATTTCCACGAATTTTATATCTATTTAGTATAAGCAGATATTAAACAGTTTAAACAATGAACAGAAATAATTTCGTTATATAGATGTAGCTGATTCCTAAGGTGTACAAACTTGTGTACGCATGCGCAGTTTCGTATCTTTGCTGCACTGAAAACATCAATAGTACCACAGACGATTATTTGGCAGTTGTTGAAGTTGAAGACAAGTAATGTTCATGGAGGATTCTATTTGTACTTCTATGGCTACCATCTATGTATATATATATTTATGTTAGTGGGTGTACAGAATACGGGCACTTGTGGGTATGTAGAAAGTGAATCATAAATAGTAATACTCTATGACTAAACTACTCTCGTGCTCGTGGGCCGTGGACGTTTTCTAACTCTTCTTGGTTAGCTTTTGTATCTTTACTACAGTACCGTGTAGGTTTACGAATTTTATTGATACAAAAGCGACTGCACTGAATCACCATGTACGACGATTACAACGAGGTATTTGATAACAACTTGATAAAATTTTTATTATTTTTTGTTTATACGAATTAACGCCTGAACAATTTTCAGTATGATACATATGATGATTATGGGCAGGTAGACGTTCATAGCGACCAGTATGACAGATTGAGTTATCGGCAGGTACCCGAGGCTGTACGAAGTTTCCTAGTCTTCTTGCGCAATTGTATAAATGAAGGAATGATATTCGATATACAGAACCTTTACGAAGTGTCGTTTCCGAAACTTTCAGAACAATTGTTCGATAAGTGTTCTTGGCCAGATGCTCAAGCGATTGCACCAATTGTCGACAATGATCCAGTATTCCTTACTCTCTACAAAGAGCTTTATTATCGTCATATTTATGCTCGAATGCAAGGACCGACACTAGAGCAACGTCTGAATTCATTTTATAATTATTGTGATCTGTTTAATTACATATTGCATCCCGAGACACCGGTTCAGTTGGAATTACCCGATCAATGGTTATGGGAATTGATCGACGAATTTGTGTACCAATTTCAGTCCTTCACACAATACCGTGCTAATTTATCGAATAAAACACAAGAAGAGATTGAACATTTGAACGCGCATCCCAAAGTATGGGATGTTCTTTGTGTTTTAAATGTTTTGCATTATTTGGTTGACAAATCAAAAATTAAAAGCCAATTGGAGGTGTACGCAAGCGGAGGAGATCCCGATTCGGTTGCTGGAGTATTCGGAAGACATTCTTTGTATAAAATGCTTGGATACTTTTCTCTCGTAGGTCTGCTGCGTTTGCATTCTCTTTTGGGAGATTACTATCAAGCCATTAAAGTTTTGGAAAATGTGGAGCTTTATAAGAAAAGCGCATACTCCCATGTACCTGGTTGTCAAATATCGACAGCGTATTATGTCGGTTTCGCTTACATGATGATGCGCAGATATGCTGACGCAATCAGGACATTTTCTGGAATTTTATTATATATTCAAAGAACAAAACAATTGTTCGCGACAAGAAGTTATCAGAACGATCAGATTAATAAGCAAACAGAACAAATGTATCATTTGTTAGCGATCTGTCTTGTTCTTCATCCTCAATGCATCGACGAAGGACTGCAACAGGCACTACGCGAGAAAAATTATCACGAGAAAATGTACAAGATGCAGTACGGAGATTTAGCAGAATTCGAATCGTGCTTTTTATTCGCGTGTCCAAAATTCTTATCTCTTACTCCACCGAATCCCGACAATCCGAACGAAGATTACGTTCGAGAAGCTATCAAGCACCAAACTCAAGTCTTCATGGACGAAGTTGTCCAACAGAAAATGCTACCAACGATTCGTTCGTATTTAAAGCTGTATACTACTCTACCATTAAGTAAATTGGCAACATTCATGTGTAGTAACACCAGACCCGACGAAAGTTGGGATTTAAATAAAGAGGTGAGCGCGTTGACCATTCACTTGCTCTGTTTCAAACATAAGATGAAGAATATTGTTTGGACAAAAGGTGCATCCGGATTACAGGGCAAGTTCCAATCTGGCTCAGAGGTAATATGTCCATAATTTATTTAGTAGTATCGTTAGTATTTAATATTACCGGAGAATACAAAAAGCATTAATTTTATAATGTATATTATTACAGTTGGACTTTTACATTGATCATGATATGATTCATATCGCGGACACAAAGGTGGCCCATCGTTACGGTGACTTCTTCATTCGGAAGATTCTCAAATTTGAAGAATTAAATCGCAAACTGCATCATATAAAGATTTAATCATTGTATGGAAACTACGTTTACTCAAAAAGAATAAGACAAATTTATAATAAATATATGTTTATTATATTTTATAGAGAACCTCGGGATTATTGTTGATCGTCATTTCCATAAACACTTTAAAAATACTATAATACAATTTTGTACAATACTTTTATATAATCATCAGTTCTGAAAAAATCTATTCGTTACAAGGTATTAAATATATGAGTAAACTATGCATATATGTATATGAACGTGCGAAATATCTTCCATATATTTGATAAGAGACATATATATTTAAACAGAATATTTTTATTATAAATTTCTAAGTTTTTACGTGCTACATGGTAGCAGTAAAAAAAGATTAATTGTTAGCTTAAGTAATTGTTTCATTTGCATCGTTGTCCGCTACGTCGTGCATTACTTTACATGCTGCTGATAAAATGTTTGGCTTCAGCGACATCGATGGTCCCTTTAAACTATGGAGATAGTGGAAAAATCGATTTCCTCTTTTATTATTCATATTAGCCCTAGATTCTTCTGTTCTACATATCGTTCTTAAACATGGAAGATAATCTGTAGATAGAATTTGACGATCATGCAACAAAGATGTGGCGTGCGACAATGTTGAATTTATTCCCTTGTTCAGCTGTCTCCTTAACGTGATACTATTTTGATATGAAGTTCCATCACAACCATTTAATTGACCGTCATATACAACTTTTCCACTAAGCCATTCGGCTATATCAAGGCATATACTGTTCGACGCCGAATACGAAGCAGTACTTTCAATCAAAGATAGACAAGGTTGCATTTTTGTTTCGGACAAACTTAAAGCAGAGTCTTCTAAATCGATTAAAGAAGATAGCAAAACAATGTTATTCAGTTTATTTGCCATATCATTCAATACGTGTTTCCCGAAATTTGTTGCTTTATTGTCTGCAATCTTTTTCGCTTTCTGTTTCTTGCTTGCTTTAATCGCTGGTTTATATAAGTTATGTCCCATATTCTGCCAAAATAAATTCTTCAAAATGATAGATTGTTTTGCAACGTGCGTTGGATTAGATAGCATCAAGTATTGTAATTGGAGTATAGCTTTACGCAGATCTCCTATTTGTACCAGTTGCTGCAAACAGAAAAACATTTGTTGTAATATAATATTATAGCTTAAGATTAATTTTTATATTAACGATACTTACCTTTGCGTAGTCGGTTGGGATACTGTAGCCAGTTTCTGCTAATGAAATCAATTGTAACAAAGCAACAACTCTGCTGCCACCCGCTTGTTGAAAGTAAATTCGATTTTGTTGCGGTGCTATTTTAGCCAAGTGGGGACAAACGTCCCTACACGTCATTACAATCGGACGCTTTGTATTCGATGCTAATTGATAAGTAGCGGAAATGAAGCCTTCATCTTCTTCGAACACGAGATCAATATCTTTTATAAGAACCAGAGAGTTTTGCGGTATTTTCTTTGGTAGAATTTCAGCGGAAATTAAATTAAATAACGTAGACGCGTTTGGATCTTTTTTAATTCGATGCGATTTAGTCGCTTCTTCCAGTTCTTTTAAAAGTATTTTGCCAGTTCTCCTAGACGATGCATTTACCTCTAACACGCTAAACGAAACAAAGACGAAGTTAAAGGACATACATTTAATTAACTTTCAGATCATTAATATTCGATACTAACGTGTAACCAAATTCTTCTGCTACCGCATACACGCTGGCGGTTTTGCCGCTTCCATGTGGTCCTAACAGTACGGCTACTTGATTATTCTCTTGAATCCTCGAGGAAGTACTATCGGAGGAATAGAATTCATCCCCGCTACTGTTATCCTCGTTTCTAAATGTCGCTTTCCATCCAATTAACCATTCTCTTAATTTTCTAGCGGCCTCTTCGTTTCCAACAACTTCCTCGACGGTTGTTGGCCTGTATTTGCAAGTCCAACTGCGGTTCTCAAATTGATTTTCTGTATTCCTCTCTTCTATTATCTTCCCTTCTCCGAGAAGCTTGCTTCTCTTTGTTCGCGTTCTCGGTGATACTGTTTTACTAGGACTTTTAGCTTGTCCTTTAAAAATCAGTGAAACAACACTCCACATTTTTCTTGCGTCCGTGCAGAACTTTTCGATTTCTGTTAATACTTCTGGAATTTTTGCTTTCTTGTTTTTCGATGGTTTTAATTTTACTTCGGAAAAGTCCATTGTAGACTTATAGTCGCTTATATTTATGGCAGGAATGTATTTGGTACGAAGCTTTTCTGGAATATGAAAACCGTTCGTTTCGGTGCAACTTACTTGCACGTTACTCAATTGCGTAACATGACTTAGAACTGGAAACGGTATAGTACCGTTTACAGTTGTTACTTTTCGATCTATGCTTTTACTCTTATCCGTTATATCTGGTTGTAAGAATAAGCGACGAGCCGCTAAGACATCTGGATCAGGTTTTTGTCGTTTCGTGAACAAAGGAGCCAATTTATCAGCTGTTTTTCTTTTCAATTTACCGTCATTACTAATCGCACAATCGTCTATTATAGATATCTCTTCTGAATCTATGCTTTTAGTTACTTCAGATTTCTTAGAACTTCTTGTATTTAATTTAGTTCTTCTTTGTGTTGAGAATATTTCCTCGTCGCTACTTTCGTCTGTTATTAAAACAAATAAGAACATTAAATAATAATGCAATGTACATTCGAATAATGTTACGTATAAAAATCATAGAAAAATCAGCGATCAAAGTGTGAAAGTTCATTGCCATCGACCACAATGTGGGAGACTCTTGTATTTGGTTATCTTCATGCAATAAATATACTAGATAACAGATTTTAGCTATTAGATCATTTGGAATTACCTGGTGCATAGTTTTCATTTTCGGAACTTTGGAGCTTAATCCGTAAAGACCACCTATGCTTGTTTTGTCCGCATTGCTCGTGTTTTCTATTCTTACTCGTTGCATTACAGTTCCCGGATTCTATAATATTGATATCATCTATTTTGGAAAGCTTTGTATCCAATTTATTTTGTCTATTCAATTGTGTGCCACACTTTGAACTTGAACTATATATATTATGTCGAATGGAATTTTCAGTCATGTGTACGTCAGCCTTGACCACAATGGTAGACATGTTTGCTATATTCGAATGCGCTGAATTTGCTGGAACTTTGCTGTTATACAAAAAATGAAACAAAAAGGATATTGTAATTAATATTACCTTTGGGTTTATCAATGAAAATAATAATTAGAATTTAGAGTAGGTGCAATTTAAAGCAGCAAAAACATCAGAAGAATTTAAAGGTACCAAATGGAAAGTTTTTATTTTGCTAGTAATAATATACATTACCTAAAATAATTTAATAAACTGCTGGAAGATTGAGTTGGAGTTTGTGTAACAACATTTGTTTCTCCATTACTATCTTTCTTCTCGTTTTTTGTAAAAGATTTGATACGATTTCGAATAGTGCGTTCTATTTTTTCTCCTTCTTCGATCTCTGATTGCTTTTTCTTAGAATATCCTTTCTTATCGGCTAAAGCTATCAACTTCTCCTTTGTCTGTTTCAATTTAGTTTTATATTCCTCAGACTTTTTGATAGTCGCTTCATCGGGCGGAGAAAGCTTTGTCGGTGAAAGACTCTGACCCTGTTTCTTACGGTTCATAAGAATTTGAAAAGCATTGGACTCTTCGTGGTTATTATCTTCTTTATCATTGATAGTTATTAAATCTATATCACGATCTTTATTCTTCACTGAACTAAAAGGACACGTATCACTGCTAGTACCCTTTTCATCCTTTAATCGCTTTTCAGATTTCTTATTGTTTCTCGGCAGACTATCAGAATTACATTTACCATTTCGTTTCTTATATTTATTGTCCCGGTAGGCACCATTGGAATCTAAAGATAAATAATCTAGACTTTTACTCTCTAATTTTTTCAGACTTTCGGATCTTTTCGGTGTATCATGCGAATTTTTGACTTTAGCATTTTCCCTGGTAAATGGGCTGGGCGTTTTATCTACCATATCGTTCTTACTTTCTATGATATCGCATATCCTCTCTTTCGTTTTCGACCGTGATATTTTAATTTTAACACGGTTGCGTTTCCCTCTCGAAGCATTATTAGCCTCCTTTTCCTGTTTTCCGTCATCATTCGTTTCTCCACTAAATTTCACGGTGTCCACAAGATACTGTGTAATATTTTTCATCCTTCATTACTACGTAAAATAATCTATAAATACCTAAGAAACACTATCCGAAAAAATAATATAAAGTCTTGCCTCTTCACAGTCATACGTAACGTAACATTTTGGCGCCATTATGCTACTTACTTTTTGCTTATTTAGTAGTGATGGCGATAACAGTATCGATAATCGGAATATCGACACCTCCAAGTATCGATATGTGGTGACATATTCTAATATCGAAGTTTCGATACCACCATCGCATTTGCTGAACCCGAAAGGAAATGAGAGTAAAATAAACACAAACTAATAAAGCGACTACAAAATGATTTTTCGTGAAGTAAACATGAACGATTAATAAAATAAAATATATATTACAGTTACAGTTTTCATTAATATTTATATAGAATGAGATACGGCGACGATTCCCCCTTCCCCTCTAGATACACTTTACTTTGTGGTACTGCGTCTTCTCAACAGACTATAGCACTTTATCTTGGAACACTGCATGTTATCCGAAGTCTGCATGAATCCGCGTCTGTAAGTATATGTTCTTATATAGATTAGGTTAGGTTAGGTTAGTTATATAAATAAAGTTGGATATAACAATATAATTATTTTAAAATATATTACAAATACACAGGACTCATTCCAAAACTAAAAATGAGTAAAATGGTAAGTAATACGTGAAACAATAAGCACATCTTACACAATCACCTATAAAACTAACATCACTGACAAATTCTGATACTATAGATAGATTACGCATAGAAAATATAACCAGAAAGTATAACCATAAACTAATCACACAGCACAACTCACGATGGTAAACATCAGCTTTGGATTCTTTCTGAGCGCAATCTGTCTTTTGTTGAATTCTACGTGTGTGCAATATTGCCGTGTGCAAAACAACCGTGTACGCAATAATGCTATTTGCAAAGAACCGTGTGCGCAATAATGCTGTGTGCAAAAGAACCGTGTGCGCAATAATGCTGTGTGCAAAAAAACTGTGCGCCATCTCGTTGTGCGCCTCGTTTGCCTCTCGCTCGGCAAAGATAAGCTAAGGCTAACGTACCGTGTGACGTCACAAGATAAGTCTTGAGATAATTTCAAAATGGCTGTAATTATACAGCCGTAACAGCATACGTATACGAATAGGATTTTCAAACTCGATTTTCTCGAAAACTAAGCTTTAAATGAAAAAATTTTGTTCCATATTTTGTTCTTATCTTTTCATAAGGAATCACCTCGTGCCCGCTAGTACATGTTATTCGGCCGCATAAATGGGTGTATATGGGGGTAAATTCGGCTGTATAAATAAACTGAATTGTAACATGTGGGAGTTCCAGTTGTGAAGTATGAATGCTTACTATGTATATTGAAAAAAATGTTGAAACCTGTAGTACTGAGTTTTACATTCCAGTAAAATCATAAATGTCATAAAAATAAATCATAATATATTTTAACACTTCTAAGGAATGGACATAGCAAGTTCTGAAACTACCTTTTTCAATGCATATATTAAAAAGTTTGGTATTTCGATGAAATGAAACTGTAGAACTGAATACAGAATATAATAAATATATTATACAATAAGATACAATAATATACAATAAAATATAATAATAATATAATAACAATATAATACAATATCATAATAATATACAATATGATGCAATAACATAATAACATACAATGAAATATAATAAACAAATACACACATACACACCTAAATAAGCAAACAAATACTCAATATTTATCACTGTCACTGTCCCTATCCTCAGTTTCATCAAGCAAGATTCCATTCGATTCTGATGGTATTTTTTCTTTATTGTACATTTCAGAATTAAAACATTGTAACATCTGGTCCGATATTTGGAAGCTGCAGGCATCAATGTGCTTTGATTGTAAATATAACTTAATTCGTGTAAGAGCGCAAACCATGTCTGTATTTAACTTGTTTCTCTTTTTATTTTTTATTTTTGTTATGGAATAATATCTTTCCACATCTGTATTTGAATGCGGCAGTGACAGGCATATAAATGCGAGTTTTGCAACTTCATCGTACAATAAATTACCTAATTTATCTTTTAAATTGCTAACAGTGCTCCAAAATTCAACATCATCTAATGTTTTCAGCTTTTCTTTTTCGTCTGCGGAAGGTTTTGAGGCTAATAAAAACGATTGGTCAATCACTTTTTTACCTATCACTTTGGATGGAAATTTTTCTATAATAATTTCTATTTGACCTACGTGTTTATTGTGATCTAAAGCTACCTGTGGATTTAAAAAATTTAAAGCCTCTACAAACTGATCATTTCGTCTTTTTATCGGCTTTACATGTGCAAATGTTACAATTTCACTATTGCTATTCTTAAATCTAGTCATTAAAGAGTTGTTACAGCCCATCATCACGCTAGCATTATCTACTCCTATCCCAACTATCTTACTAATAGACAAATTAAACTTATTCAAACTATTTACAATACATTTAAATATATTTTCGGCAGTAGCGTTTTTTACTCCAATTAAATCTAATAAGTGAGTTTCTAAATGTTTGTTATTTATAAATCTGATTAAAATACATAAATTTTTAATATTTGGAATACCTGTAGTCGCGCCTACAATAATAATAGAAAAATATTTTTCTTGTACCATTTCTTGTATATCTAAAACTATAGACTTATCTATAACATTTCTAATAATAGCTCTAATTTTAGTTCTCCCTAGTTTAATGGATTGCATCGATGATAATTTTGAACCTATAATACATTTATTTAATTTATGAAACGCTTGAATCATTTCAAAACTAACGTTGTGTTCAATTGCAAATAAACAATATCTTATTTCTACAATCTTCATTTCATTTTTGGGAACTTCTATACCTGAACTTGTACCTGCTCCTTCCATCTGATTGTGCATATTCATCTTGTGATGTAAACTTTTTGCGTGTTTTGTCAATCTAAACTTACTATCATTAATATTCAAATGTGTCTTACATGCGGCACACCATACACGTCCGTCATCTCGTTTCCTCAACCACGAGGACAGTTTTGGGTCTTGTAGCCATTTCTCCAGGAAACGTGGTTTTTTAAATGGAATGCTGCTGCTGCTACTGCTGCTGCTGCTTACGTTGACGTCACCCATATCTTGATCAATTTCTATGTACATAAAATATTCATTATTATTATATATCCTAAGTAACTATTCTGTTAGTTATTATTAAATAACTAAAAGTAAATACCCTACGGGTAAATAAATAATGTTATATGTACTTACTTAAAATCTACTATCCATAGGTTTTGGGCGATATTCTTTTAGTTATACGAATATTAAATATTTGACTTGCCTGATTTCTCGCTCATTATTGCAGTTGAAGAAAGTTTTCGTTCACTTTTGGAGCACTTATCACTTTGGCCTCAAGGTACGACTACCAAATGCAATATGATTCAAATTGAACAGTACGATTCTACGTAGTGTCGCCAGAAATTACTAAAACTGGTCGGTTTGTTCTAGACGCCACCGTCACCGCCAAGCGTCGCCTCAGTCACGCGCGGCACGCGGCACCGGCACCACGCGGCACGTCACGTGACCAGTCTACGGTCTTAGTGGGGGACGTTGGAGTGGCTCATGGTGATGGAATTGGATAGTGGAAGGGGAAAAGGAGGAGAGGTAAAACCGACCAGTTTTGGTCGTTCCTGGTGACACTCAGTGTTCCGATCAGAGCCAACTGGAGCCAACTTTTCTCGCGCATGCGCGGCCAAACAGTAACGTATCTATAATATCTAATAATATAAAGTATCATAGATGAGAGACGTAACGCGGAACGAGAGGTAAGTTATTGCAGAGAGGAAATGAGTGTGCTCACGCCTATCTCTGAACTTGACTCCACTGTTTGGCACGCTCACGCTTAGCACGGAACAGCTCCTATACCGGCGAGGTCTCTATACCGAGTGGCCTATAGAGGCCACTTTTACCACGTAATAGAGAGCACACCAGTTTTAGCATGAAACAGAACAGCTGAGCGTCCGCTCTACCGCCGGTCTAGGAGCTGATCCAGGCTAGGATTTTATGTGGGGGCAGCACTATATCGGGCACGGTCAAAACCTGGACGTGAGCACTCTCATTTCCTCTCTGGTGCAATTTAAAGCGGCGGGAACATCAGAAGATTTTAAAGATACCAAACGGAAAGTTTTTATTTTGCACAAAGATCCGCAGTCTAGTAATAATATACATTACCTAAAATAATCTAATAAACTGCTGGGAGATCGAGTTTGTGAGAGTAAGTGAGAAAGAAAAGTGAGAGTAAATAAATACAAACTAATAAGGCGATTACAAAATGATTATAAATTATAATCGACAAAATGAGTTAGCCATAAATATATATTTATATAGAATGAGATACGACGACGATTCCCCCTTCCCCTCTAGATACATTTTACTTCGTGGTGGTACTGCGACTTCTCAACAGACTATAGCACTTTATCTTGGAACACGGCATGTTATCCGAAGCCGGGTCTATAAGTATATATGCTCTAAGGTTTAAAGTATATACTCTCGGCAGTAGATACAGATACATTCTCAGACAAAAAGATAACACGCATGTCCATCAGTTTCGCTAGATCAAGAAAATCGAGGGGAATACAATTTACCCTCTCTCTGATGACCAGAGTAATATGTGACACGTTGCGCGTGCGCGACGGGGATTGAGTGGGGCGAATGGGAGACACGTTGCGCGTGAATCATATGAATCGTTCTAGAGATTATAAACATCCTTTATTATAAATAAACTGAATTGTAACATGTGGGAGTTCCAGATAGACTTACGGGCGACTTACGAGCCGTCTTACGGGCGAGTTGAAACCTACAATGGCGGCGCGGGGTACAAAGAGTGAGAGAGAGAGAGCAATAGTGGGGGTAGTGCGCTCTCTTTCTAATTGACGAGTTGGTGGGGAGAGTTTCCCCTACTTGCTTCTACATATATAGCACAGAGTACTCAGTTCCCCTGAATGCTCTTTTCGCCTTTTCTTTTTTTTTCTTCGTGTGAAAATGCGTTAGCGATCCCCTCCCCCAGGTTTATCGCACTAAAAACACACGCCCTCCTAAGCTAAATGGGAGGTGCCTGGATCTCGCGAGAACTCAACAGGACACCTCCCAGCTATCATGCGATTCCCGGGGGGGAAGTAAACCTCCCCCACTGCTATGCTCTTTTCGCCTGAGCCCCCACCAACTATCGGTGTGCGAGTGAGATAGCACTACCCCGGCCGCCATTGTAGGCTTCAACTCGTCCGTAAGACGGCTCAATCTATCTCGGTCTATCTCTATAAGTCTATGAGTATAGATCGTATCTTTGTGCATAGTGCGTTTCTTTTTCCTTTATTTCAGCGCATTTCTATAAATAGAGTAGAACACGTATAGTCGAGAAACACAACGCAGTTTTCGGCATTTTCAAGCATCGTGAGGCGCGAGAACGGGACGCGTTATCATTTTCGCACGTTCGCGGTCGTTCTATCGCGATCCATTTAGTTTATGATCCATCTTGCCGTGCGTCTGGCACGTACATTCGTGAATCCGCGTAATTTCGCGAACTTTTATCAATCCGATAGGGAGCGAGTGTTATCGCGTTTGTCTACGGCCTCGATCGATCGTTGGTTCATATACCTGTGTGTCTTGTGGTCGTTTCAGGCCGATCGTGAGCGACTGTGAAAAATGTCATAAATCCATGGTGTCCGCGTTCCTGCAGAAACGTGGGAGGGGGAGAGGAAGAGAGATGTGTCGGTGGATGAATTACTACAATTTGCTTAATAGCTAATAGACTGCACTCGCGATTCGATTTTTTCCTGTTGTTCGCGTGCCTGGTGTTGATCTCTGGCTGGGACGGTCTGTGTTCGGTGAAACACGGGTCCGTGAAAGGAAAGCAGGGACACGCGATGGTGCGGATCACGTAGGAAATAAGCCAGATGTGACGGCTAAACGAGGACCCCGGACCTTGCGCACCAAAGTCCGGCGCTCTAGCCATATCTCTCTGGCGAGCACTGTGCGCCTAGACTTTGAAAAATCATTCGTCTGGTATGCGTTTCACGAGCCGTTCACGATGCCCGCATATGCGACCATACTGCCATATCTCATCCTAGGATTGTTAGGTAATCGTATGCACCATTATCTCCCCTGTTGAACGCTCGCATCCGCGACGCAAATTACACGCTCCGACGCGAAATTCTTGCTGCAAACGCGTTGTGCGAGCCGTCGTTCAATCTCGGTCGCATTCCGTTGTGGACCGATGCCTCGAGTGCCTCGCTCTGTTTACAAACGACACGATCGAACACCGATTTTCCATCGGGGATGACAGTTTGTTTTGTAATCAAACGTGAACCATTGCGGTCGAAATAGCGCGTCTTCATTCACCGAACTCGAATAATAGTAACCCGCTGGTTTTCGCATTTATTTGTTTATTCGAGGAGAAGGTTATACGTATACAATTGTTGGGAAAAAATTCTTTCTCTGTATCCTTCTTCCCCTTCAACCCGTGTGTAGTCAACCAGGTACCCGGATACCCATTTACTGTATTTCTTTCGACAATTTGTTAATGTACCTCTAAAAAATATTACAAAATTTCTCCGAGTGTCCATAATGAGAATTTGTGCAAACATGTTAAATACAGAAAGGTTTTGAATAATCTATACGTTTTGGTTGACTACATAAGGGTTAAAGAAAAATGAAATTTTACACAAGCAAAACTATTCGCAACGCGTATTTTAATAAAAGTTTACATTTATATAGAGGAGCATGTAAGCTCGTTGCTTTTCTGTATGCATCATCAGAATTGATCATTTCTAGGACCTACTTTAGGGCACGACGTCAAAGGTTCTTCGGTATGTGAATTTTATAATGAAACACTATGCACCGAGTCCCAGCAGGAGTGTTCGGGAAGGGAAGAATGCGGTCCGCACGACCCAGGGAAAAGAAACCATTGTTACGTACTGTGGCAAATCGACAATGTCACTAAAAAGTCTATAATTAAATTGAAGGTAGAAGTAGAATGTTTACTTTGTTCTTAATCGCTTTGAAAATAGGAGATAACACTATTACATGTTGCAGGGATGTTTCCTGGATAGTAATGACTGCTACGACAGGCCGCATTGCATTGAGAACAGTGCAGAGAGGAAAAAGGAGCTATTTTTCTGTTGTTGCGATGGCAACATGTGTAATCAGAATTTTACATGGGATCCCCACCCTACATCCTCCTCCAAACCTATCCAACCTTCTGTTATTCAAGGTATGCATCTGCTTCAATTATCATAGAACTCTATTTATCCAAGTTTGTCGAGGAACTAGTTGGTGTTCTCATGCGAATAAGTTGAATCGATTGTCTTCGTCCGCGTTGGAATAATGACTTGTTAGTAATAAGTAGACTGCGGATGTTTATGCAATTTTTAATTTTTGTAGGCAAATTTCAAGAAAGTGGTAAGTATCAAGTTCTGTGGAATTTTATATTCTAACATTTTTTTCTAAATGCATAAAGATCTGCAGTCTAGCAATAAGATAAATAGAGTTCTTATGGAATACGAATTGTGCTGTTTATTCTTGATCGTTAAATATGATTATGTTTCAGACTTAGAACCCGTTCCAAACACAGAACAACAAATAATCACACTTGTTTTATCAGTATCCATACCCATGTTCCTCCTTGCTATTATTTTACCATTTTTGTATTGGTGCTATCGACGTAGGAAGTTGGGATATTTCAACGAGGTTTGGAAGACATATGTACATAATATCAAATTACTAAACGTTATTGTTTTGTTTTTGGTGTGGTATTACCAAACCCGGTTACCGTACAATACTAACACGAGATTTTTCTTTAACAGGTACCAACGTTGGAGCCTCTCCCACTGCCACAGCCATCTCCTAATTTAGGACTGCGGCCGATCCAGCTTCTGGAGATCAAAGCTCGGGGTCGTTTTGGAGCAGTCTGGAAGGCACAGCTGAAAAACGAGATTGTCGCTGTCAAGGTGTTCCCTGTACAAGACAAACAGTCTTGGCAGACCGAGCAAGAGATCTTCAAGCTTGCGCACATGGATCACGAGGATATATTACGTTTTATAGGCGTCGAGAAGAGGGGGGACAATTTGCAAGCGGAATTCTGGTTGATCACTGCCTATCACGAGAAAGGTTCACTATGCGATTATTTGAAGGCGAATGTCGTCACGTGGCCCGAAATGTGTAGAATAGCAGAATCTATGGCAAGGTATTGCTACATCGAGTAGATTTCTCACTAGAAGTGCGCGGTTCCTAAAAATATTCGAGAACCCTGATATTAATGTCTGTTGTTATCCTGAGGATTTTCTTTGTAACAGAGGTCTGATGCACTTACACGAGGAGATACCGGCCAATAAAGCAAACGGCTACAAACCTGCTGTGGCTCATAGGGATTTCAAGTCGAAGAATGTTCTGCTGAAAGCCAATATGAGTGCCTGCATAGCAGACTTTGGTCTGGCACTGATATTCCATCCTGGGAAGCCTTGTGGCGATACACACGGACAGGTATGTGATATGTTCTATCACATAAAAAATGTGATAGATAAAAATTGAATAAAATTCAAAATTGTTGACAAATTTTCAAAATTGAAGATGTCAATATATGGTTTCTCCTCTATTGAAATCATTAAGGGAAGAAATAACATTCGATCTAGTTTCTATTTCTTGCAATCGATGCAGACAATTTTCATTTTGCATAAAGATCTGCAGTCTAGCAAAAACTTGAGGAACATGCATCGTTAATAAGAATACCGAGTGTCCATCAGAATTCGTTTACATATCAGCATTCATTGTTGTCTACAGGTTGGAACAAGGAGGTACATGGCACCGGAGGTATTGGAGGGTGCAATTAATTTCACGAGGGACTCGTTTTTACGGATCGACATGTACGCTTGCGGTCTTGTGCTCTGGGAATTAGCTTCTCGATGCACCGTACAAGATGTAACTATTTATTTATTCATCTGCCTAACCCGCGCTCTGTGTTTATATTGGTAATTGGTACGAATTATTTTGTTCGTTCGTTTGTTCAGGGACCAATAGGGGAGTACAGACTACCATTCGAGGATGAGGTGGGACTTCATCCGACGTTAGAAGACATGCAGGAGAGTGTTGTGCACAAGAAAGAAAGGCCACTTATTTTAGAAACGTGGCGCAAACATCCCGTGAGTACATTCCTCTCTATAATATTATATGATACGATGCATTACATTGTTTGAACGGTTGATTAATTGAAGTGTATATATACACAATCTTAGGGACTTCAATCGATATGTGATACAATGGAAGAGTGTTGGGATCACGATGCTGAAGCGCGGCTTTCAGCTTCTTGTGTAATGGAAAGAGTTGCTACATTGAGTAGGACGCTTGTTTTAAATTCATCGACGTTAATAAGAGTTGATAATACCAACGAGACTATCACCACTAAGGAATCTAGTATGTAGTTTATCTACGTGTATTATAGCTTTAGTTACATTGCACAACCATTTTCTGTATCATAAAATATTTTTACTATCACATCAATGAGGAATGTTCGAATATTTGCATGTGATTTTCTGATCATTCTTTTTCTGCTTTTCTATCGATTTCTCGATCTTTCACGGTCAGAACTTTCTATTTTAAAACTAAATTTAAGATGTTGTAGAATCATTACCATTTAGTTCGTTACTCTTATATTATTATTAATAATCGTTCTCATTAACGGAGAATCGGGTCATGCTTGAATTATGAATTAACGGTGCGAAAGACAATTTATTGCCAAAGGTTCCTAGCCTTTGTAATCTTTCCGGATGTGTATGTTTCGCACACATGAATCTTGTGTAACTATCAAACGTACGATACAATTAATAATTCTTTGTGCATGCGGTATTATTGTGACTGGCACAACTGTTGCGATTTTTCTTTTTCTTTATGCCTTTCTTTAAAAAATCGAAAACAAGTTCCACGTTAGTACATATGGATTTCTAACGGGACGATCACATTCCTCATTGATGTAAGGCAACCATGCAATGATTGTTCAGAGATAACAAGATGGACAAAGGAAAAAAAAATGGAAACACTAGCCCAGTGAATTTCAGTAATTCTGTAGAGCGGTATCGTATGTGAATTGTTGTCTCAAAAAAAGAAAAAGATGTCTTGACAACCTTATACAAAGTACCTGGTAGGAACAGACGAGTTAACTGATTGGAAGCCATGAGGAATTTATTAGAACTTTGCACGAAATAAATGATATTAACTAACTCTCAACGATATTAGCTAACTTTGATTATTTTACATTTTTGTAATATATTATATTTAAGACGACTAGCTTACTTCGCGAGACAAGATTTTCTCCATGAACTCCTAACTTCATTTGCTGTCCTGTTCAAACAATTTTCGAGAACGATACATCTTTATTGAATTATGTTTGTTTATTTTTTTAATGTTATCATCTTCAAGACACATTCGAATGGTAATAGTCATCGCATCAGCCTGTACATACATACGCTAGATACATTAAATAATCAAAATTAACGACACTGTGTCACACGTTCATGGATTAAATTTGATCGGGCGAAGTAATAGTCTTCCTGTTAACGCTTTGCTTCGATTATGCTAGTTTATTTGTGAAAGTATACAATGTTCTCGATCATGGTAACAGTCTCTAGCTCATACGAGAAACGAGTCTTGCAATCCAGTGTACACGCGATGGATACGTGAAGCCTTGAATACGTAATTATTGTATACTATTTATGTATTAATATTTAACGAAGCGGAGCATCTTGTTTGAATCAACGTTCTGCAGGTCACATAAACGTCACGAAATGATAGCCAAGCTCTTGATAAACAAAAAAAAGGAAACGCTCATTCACGTTCATTCGATCTAACACGCTTTCACTACTTTTATTTATTTATAGTATAAATCCCAGTAAATATTCACTGAAGAGTTGACGAATTTAATAGTTTCTATTCAGACAATACTCTTTTTTGGAAATCCAGGATTTTATATTGTCTTTGCTTTCGATGCCCTTCCAACTGGTTTCCATTAAAGACTGCATAACCAGACTGGTAATAAGTTTATAAAGTATTTAATAATATTTCAATCGATTGTCAACCTGTGGTAATAATACTCGGAACTATGTGATAGAACAGAATTTCTCCGTGTTGAATACCTAACTATACGAAGGGAAAGCAATAGCCGTTCAAGATGCACGTTTCAAATAACCCAGATTTATTTAAATTTTCGTTTCACCGAGTCAATTTGTGAGTGAAAAAAAACACATGTCTTCTATTTGCTCCGAGTTGTCTCAATTAGAACTGCCATAGAGCAGGCCTGGGCGACGCTGGTCCATGGAACAGATGTTGCTGCTACTCCTCTTCGGGAGGGAGAGAAGTAGCCATATCTGTTCCGTGGGCCAGCGTCGCCAAGGCCTGCCATAGAGAATAGCAAAGGTCTGGCGAGGAAACTCTCCTTTTTTCATCAAATGAACGTGGTCATGACTTCTAAATTAGTTTAACGTCATTCAGAACGGTGTGATTGCACTACAAGCTGTGATAATAATCGTGCGGATTAAGTGTTACAATAATGTAAACGGGGCCTAATTACATTTTTCACTCTCGATCGTAATCGGAGCAAGTAGAAGACAGTGATCGGTTTTGTCTTTGACATGATGGGCTTTAACAGTGCCAAAAGGGTATGACAAGTACATGCACACAATAGAGAGCTTCTTCGTCTTTGTATGTTCGTTTCTAGTTGCGTAAGACACGTTGGAGTCGGTAACGTGTAACTATTAATCTTAAAGGTACACAATGTTACGAATGGTTGATTAACCCATGGGTGATTGTATAGTATTACGTTTATTTTATAGAGGATGCAGATCTTTATGTATAATATTCAATCGTACGGTACACAGCGTAATTGTAATAATGTTAAGCGAGATCGGGATATCATAGAGCACAGAGTTTATTTAACACAGTTACCTTAACGAGAGACAGTCGACCATACGATGATCCTGTACATTCGAATCGACCATGGGTTAACTACTTCTTCTATTATCTAGATTTAAAACAAATTTTTGGACTTTTACATATCGAAAAAAAAGGCAGACGACTCTGCATTCTTTAAAGAAAAAATTCCATTATAAATCTCTCTTCTTTTTTAATTTCCTACTATATATAAATATATATGATGTATATGTTGAGAATTTTATTTGTAAAAATGATGTGTAATAAGAATAGTCTAAAGTCTCTCATCATTGCTGAATTGTTGCAAGCAAAAAGGGGAAGAAGGAAGTCTGCGTGTAAAAAGTGTGGGAAGCGATATGCATTTGACGAGAAAAACAGATCGATCAGTTGAGACGAAGACTGATGTCTACGAATAAAAGGTTTGTTTACAATAAAACGAGGAAAAAGAAAGCAGCTTTTCAATTTTATGGTCTGTAGTGTATAGACTAACATAGAAAATTCACATAGAGTGCAATGGTGAGGTATTCTGTATTTTGAAACTCCTTGTACATAGGTAGATATACGAATCATAGACAATGCGTACAACACGTATCATGCCACACTGCTTGTCTCTTACTGGAATCAAATACCATCAGTATATGTATATGGAAGTTAGGTTTTAATATTGACAGTACCGTAATGGCATTCCAGTCACCTATAATATACTGTATATTAATGTAAATCAATATTGTAACTTGTGACTCTTAGCGTAACGCAAATTCTCATCGGTATCGTCGGTGCAGACATCATTAAAGATTTTGATTAAAAATTAGAAATTACAAAACGCTCTCCACCATCTTCTGCCAATCTCGAATACAATCACTTTCATTTTTCTGCCGCAGTTGATTGTATTAATTGCTCGCAGTCAATTTCAAACGCTTTCGTTTACACGATAGGGGGGCAAACAGCATTTGTTGAAATCGTGTCTGTCAAAACAGTGAATGTCTTTTTGTAATTTAGCATTAAAGTGACGAAATACTTCCAGATTCTATGACCAGCTTCGTATCGAGCATAATGCATTGTTCGGCATCAGTGTGCACACTTTCTGAACACTGTTATTAATGTAATTGTTTTCACGAAACGATTTGTTCGACCATGTACCCTCTTTTAATTATACGATATTATAATGCAGACTGTCCAGACATATCTGTCTGACATCCAGTCTAATATGAATAAAAAGAGATTGTACATAAATTTTAGTAAGATGTAATTTAGCGAGTAAGAGTATAAACTGTAAAGAAAGACAGAAAAAAAAGCAGAAAATTTCTCGATTATCGTGTGATAGTGAAAATACGACTCATAGCAATAGAATGTTCCTACGCACATTGGATGTAACCGTTTTCAAAATTTTTGTAACGATGGCCTGACGAGTTTTTGCGGCACAGGTGTGCGGGATCGTTACTTCACGAAGCAATTGAATAAAAATGTGTTGATTTTAGCGCGTAATTCTTTTTCTCATAGTTCGTATAGAGGGTGTGCCGAGTAAAGAAAGAAAGGAAGGAAGAAAGAAAGTTCCTCATAGTAGAAAATCATCAAGTCGGCTTTTACGTAGTAAAAAGCCTACGATCGTAGGCTTTTACGTAGTATAAAAGAGAGAAAAGAAAATAGCGGTGCTCGAGGAAACGTAATATAATCTTACTTAAATGTTTAGATGAATTTCATGTACGATAACGGCATAATAAAGGAACCAATGAACTTTTTCGCGAGGCAGGCAACAACCGAACAGAATTAAACAAAAAAATGGAAGGTAAAAGAAAATCCTACAGACAGATTGAAAACGATCGATGGTTCAGTTTGTGTTCAGGACAAAGTACTAGTTGCAACGCGATTCATTTTCTACATTACGTGTATTCGTAATACCGTTATATTCTAAAGAAACAGGATGCCTTACAGGAAGTATACTATGACAGAAAGGAAGTATACAGAAAAAAAAGGAATTACAATTACAATTGTAGACTTTATTTGATTACACTGTGTGTATGCTCTTCCGCATACGAAAGAATACATGAAGCAAGTAAAAAAATGTGATTTTCAGCGAACCACAAGCGCGCGACGATAATAATTTATACACCAGATGAACTTAAAAAAAATGAGAGGCGCTCGTTAAACAACACAATGCGACGTATGGAATCGATACTCGACTAAAAATATAAGTCACAACGGTAGAAATAAAAAAGTTCGACGTGTTTTACACTCCGCACGGTCGCAGTTGATAAACCTTACTCGCCTATACACTATGATCACAGTTACATTCATAATAATCGTAAGTTATTACATGTCATTACCGTCTTTATCATCCGTAATTATTATCATATATTTTTACTGTATATATGTACATTTCTGGTTATAAATAGGTGTATGTTCAATCTCATTAAATATAATCTGGTTTGAAAGCCTATGACTAGCGATACCTATATTCTTTTTCATACTCTTGATGATGGTTGTTCGTGAGTAATAATAATACTATTCGCAGTTTTCCGATATAAAGTCGAAGCAATTCAAACAATTATGAGTAATAACTAGACTGCGGAAATTTATGCGTCTGCAGCATCTGCTCTCTGATTGATCCGTTGAAGAAATGCAATCGAACGAAAACCGCAAGCCAGTTCGTTTCCACTGTGCTCGACACATTCGCATCGGATCACGCGCACTGCGTTTCTAGATCCTTCGAACTTGTGTTCAAAAATAAACTAATAAAACATATACAATAGACGTTTCATAAAAGTTAGACGCATTAAAAAATTAAAAGCTTGTAGCGTTTTCTTTAAAATAAATAGTCAACTGTGTCAGAAATCAGCACCCGATGCGAATGTGCAAATAATAAGAATAGTTAAAACGGAGAACTGAATAAAATTCCTAGCGCAGGAAAATCAATCTTCGAACTCGTGTGTTCGTCTCGATAATAAAATGATACAAGGAAAAATATGAAAGAGCGGCGAGTTCGCATGAAAGTCCGCGGTCTAGTAATAACAATTACTATATGATATCTTTAGAAACAATTCTATGCCTTTCCTTTGATACACTGTACACGGCTTTCTTCGTCGTCTCGTCGAATATATATTATCTTCGCGGTAGCACGATTCAAGTCAAACTTTCGTCGCACTAAACGTGTTCCCCCGACACAGACATTAGGTGTGGGGCTAAGTCTGAATATTGTACACACACCTCCGCGGAACCAAACCTTTCCGGTCGCCTCTCGCGCATAACAACCACTTGCTATCCACCTCTAGTATCACCCTGAGCTTCTCGCCTTCTCCGAACGCGAGCAGCATTTTGTTGTCCGACGGAATTCTCTGTGTGATAGTGCGCACCTCTCTGGAACCGAGATGCGCGAGCTGTTATTTAACTAATCTACAAGAACGAAAACAGAGAAAGAAACGAAACGATTAAAAAATATAGAAACCAATCTGGCAACTGAAAGGGGTGCGTAGGGTTCGCAGCGACGCACGACCGCAACTAAAATCATGAACAATATTCAGGCTTTTTCGTGAAACTGAAAATAGGTACAAAACCAAATAAAGAGAAACCTTGTTCATAATTTCAAGTCATTCAAGTTTTTCGATCTCTCGTGCTACTTACTTGAGAGGCTTTTTTGCTGGAGGATTTCTCGCCGCAGCAGCAGCAGCATGGCTGGTTGGTCTCGGCAAAGACGTGGACGCTGCCCGTCTTTGCGGGGATACCATGTTCTTCTCCTTAGACGTTAAACCATAAGATTTGTAGGGCAGAGAGCTGGGACGCGCCAAATGAGTTCGCGCTGTTCCCACGTGCTCTTCGTCCACCCTGCTGGTACGCTTTGTTGTCTCTTTGTTCCTTAACTCTACAGGCTTTTTTGGTGCGGTTTTCGGTGTCGACAGCATCACCGGTTTCTTCAACGACGGAATTCCTGAGACAGGGGACCTCGTCGTCTTCACGGGCCCTGTATTATTCAATTGCTTTACCGGAGACGTGAGGAGCCTGGGAATCTTCGATTTCCCTAAACTGGTCGGTGTCCGTGTTGGCGACATCGGCGACGTTGTGGTCGGCTGATTCTTCGCCTCCTCCTTCCCGACCATCGACTCCCACTTCTCCTGAATTTTCCTGAATTTCGCCTCTCCGATCATGTTGTCCTCGTCGTCCGTTTTATTCTCTGGACTGTGAGATTTCGCGTGAGCTATAGGATGATGATGATGGTGCTTGTTCGATGCCCTATTCAAAGGAGAGTGCTCCAAGCTATCGGTATAGTCCTCGGAATCCTCGGAAGTTAGCTTGTCCAGAGCCCGGAACGCTTTCGAACCTATGGGATTGCTTAAACGTTTCTTAACCGTCTCCATGTCAGACTTGTGCTGGCCAGATTTCTCGTCGTAGTTGTTGTAGACGACACAGGACCTCGGACGTACTTTCCTAGGACTAGATACTACCGTGCAAGCGTCTGTCTTATCAAAATGATGGTCCTTCGAAGCGATATCCACGTTCCTAAAGTTTACGGCCTGCAAAATTTCGTTTGGACAAAGCGTTAGCGGGAGGATACTAGAATGGGAATAATGTTTGGCTGCAGTGTGTACTCACGCTTATATTATGATTATTTAAACTTCCAAAGCTATTGTGAAGCTGGCGATACTGGTACAGAAGGTCCAACTGAAACGGGCAGAAAGCTAGAGGGTTTAGAATGTGCAGGAGAGCGTCGACGACCTCGCGCGCGTTCGCGTTCGCCAACGCGCTCACGAATAAACTGTTGTTGTTGTAATGCTTCCTTAAGATCGATTCCCTTGTACACAGGTACGCGAACCACGCGTCTAGAGCTCTCAAACTGAAAATATAGAAAATAACGTCGGTGAATTTATCAATCTAATCGTGCAATGGTAGTCGTCTTAGGCTTACTTTAATAGACCAAATACAAATGCATGAAACTTCAACATCCCCTCGGTGATAACGTCCTCGCCATTAATCTTTTGTACTAATTCGTTCAACGTCTTAGTAACTGGCCCTTGCTGAGAAGACGCCTCGACGACCTGCCAAACGCTATTCGTTATTGGTCCAAATGTAGAATTTAGGTGTGGCTTCAGTCCGTCCGACATGATGGCATACAAAGCAGGGCACAGGTGACTAAGACAGATTTGTGCGCACTCGCTCTTATCACCATAATTCTGTCTACTGTGGATAGACTCTCCGTTCCAATATTTCAACAATAAATCCACCGCCTTATTCACCGATAATATCATCTCTGAAAAATTCTCTGCGTTAGTCGATGCTTCGCTGGCATCGTTACAGTAAAAGAAAATAGTAATTTTGTTGACGATGTACTTCTTTTATCGTCTAAATCTAGCGGTCTGCTCTCAGGACTCGTGTCCCTCCTCTCCTCCGTAAGCGCACAATCTTTAGTCTGCTCGTTCGGAACTGCAGAATTTAAATTATTGATCTGAAACGAATGAACATTTTCCTGTAATACTCGCCACAAATAGAAAACAAGTCGAAGTGTCTAAAAGAATAGTTTCAAGCTTCGTTTCAAGCTAATGTTTTTATAAAGTAATGTAAAACAGTGACTCCGATACACTACCTTATTGTCTAAGTATTTCTTTCTTTGGTTTACAGCGAAGCTGACAGTCTTTTTCTGAGATTCTAGCATATCGGTAGTTTTGGTAACATCCTTGTTCATTCGAAGAGCCAAGAACTTTCTCACGTACGATCTTAGCTTAACGTCAGGATCCTCGGTGTCCCCGTCGCTGCTCTGCGAGCTGAATCCGCTGCGTTTCAGATACTCCTCGAGCTGTTTCACATCGTCCTCGCTATTCTCCGAAGCTTCAGTCTCTATGTCTCTTGTGCTGTTTAAATCGTTTATCCTCTCGTGGCACTTCTCCTCCATCTCGTCGACGTCCTTCTCGGAGTCGACGATTTTCCCACGGTACAACAACTGCAGGTCGTTGTTCATGTAATACGGCTCTTGCAAGGACATCCTCTTGTTCACCTCCGGAGCCTGATGATCCTCTATCTCTTCCACATCCCCCATCTCGAACATACTATACCTCTTGCTCGCAGGAGCGACCTTGTTTTTCCTTAAAATACTTCTAGGTAATGGTGGCCTCGGCGGCACTTTTCCATTCGAGAGGTCACGATCGGTCTCACGATCTCCGTGCGGTAAGGAGATGGATCTCTTCGGGAGCGACGGGCAAACCGTCTTCGATTTACTGACTTGCTTGTACGCCTTCTTATCGTTACTCACTAAACTGGCCTCGGAACTAATACTATCGTAACGGTAAAGATACAACGGGTTGGTCGCGTTGTTCGACGTCTGCTGATTCGTCGAGGAGTCGGTCAGTATCGTAGAAGATCCTCGATACCCGGATGACGGTTGTGTCGCGGTGCTGCTCGTGGAGGACGTGTTGTTTGGCATGATCTCGCTGATCGGTCGAGACTTGTGGCGCATCGGCGGCGACAAACAGAACAGCGGCTTCTTCATCTCCTCGTTGATATTGATGTGCTTGGACACCTCGGGCACGTCGTGTAGGATCTTCTTGTACTCGATAGGCAGAAGGAATGTCAACGACTCCCAGTCTTTAACGTGCGAGAACCCACGCTGACGAAGAGCGTCTATGTCGTTGCACGAGAACGGTCTGCTGGATGATCTACCGGTGTTTTGTCTCCAGCTGACCCTGTTTCTCCCGTAGCACTGAGGCTTCAACGCTACGTTGTCCATCCTCGTATCTTTGATATTGAGAAACGATAAATCAGGTAACGCGTAATTCGGGTAAACAACGTATACTGGTTTCTTATTAACAATTGTCTCCCTGACAGACGGATTCTCTTTCTCTTTTTCGGCCGGTGGTGGTTCTGGGAACAACAGCGACGTCTGAACACCATTGTCCTCCGTCTCGGCTATCGCCTGAATGCCCGTAGTTTTGCAGACCGAGTACTTCTTCTCCAACGATCGGATCCACGCCGTTTTCTTCTGCTGGTCGAACCCGTTCGAAATCACGTCGAAACTGTTTTGGATGTTTTCGTTGTCGTGCGTTAAATCGGACTTGGACATACTTTCGGATAGTTCCTCCACGGATGCTGACGACATCATTTCATCTTTCTGCTCGATGATCATCGACGAATGTTTTGGAATGTCGTTAGAGATGTCTCCCTGCTGCTTCTCCGTCTCTTGGTTGTTGCGGAGATCTCCTTTCACCCAATTGATGGAGAAGTCACTTTCCGGTAGCTGGCATTTCGTGTTGGTATTGTTCAGATTTTTCCGTTGTATTTGCGTATTTGTATTCGTATTCGTATTAGTACCACTATCGCTAGCGCTATTGCTTGTAGGCCATCCGTTATCGCTGACAGAATCCGACTGGTCGAAAGTCAGACTCATTCCGTCAGCGCTCATGCTCTTCTGCTTCATAAATAATTTGACAAGGCTCAAGTTCTGCAGCTTTTTCCCCGACGATGATACATGCTCCCCGCTGTCGGAGCATTCTTCGTTAATTGAACGGCTCATTACGGATCCTGAGCTGTGCGACTGTTGCGCATGGTTATTCGATTCCGCGGAGTCGACCTGTTAACAAACAAATATTCCGATTTAAGCAGTTGCATATCTCGTTATGGAAATTTTTCGTTCGATTATTCGTTTCTTAGAGTTCTTACGGAAAAATTGAGAGGTACGTTGTTGATGTGCTGTAGTTGAGTAGTAGCCTGAGTAAGGTCTGGCAGGCTCTGACTCCTCTTATTCACCCCGGGCATGATATTACCAACACCTTGTAAAAATTCGGGATTCGTGTTGTTGTTGCCCGAGGGATGACGAGTCATGATTTTGTTCATAGAAGAGTGCTTCAAGTTGCTCCATGTGGTATAAATCTTCGAGTCGGAGCACGCCATCGATAAATCTAACACGTTTTTCAAGTCCGTCGTCCTATTGTAATATGTTTCCGGCGCCTCGTCATGTTTCTGCTTCTCTGTAAGAAGAATCGTACAACGATTAGATCGAGATTCACTGCAACTCTGTGTGTACCTTGATTTTCAAAATAGTTTACCTTGATTTTCAAAATCTTGAGAGCCATCCGAATACATTGTGATACTACCCTCAAAGGCGATGGTGTAGTTATCTTTGTTGTTCACTTGGCATGTCAACAACATATCCTCGCAGTCCAGAGAGTCGACGCTGTAGCTACCACCTGGTGGTAGCACGGGTGTCTCTTTCAGAGGGGAAAATAACAACGACGATTTGCAAATGGAAATCGTGTCCGTCGTCGAACAAGCTGAATCTTCTCCCTTAAATTCAAGATACATCGTTATTACATTCTACGTGCGCACCGACGCGATGCATCATGCATTTTGCGGAACTAGCATAGCTGATTTCCATGCAACGTAATGTTAAATGGCGTAACTCGATTAATTAGTTCGACAATCTTTCAACATCTTTCTCGTTTTTTTTATTCGTGAACAAATCAGCTTAAACTCATTTCCTTCGGTGGCCATGCAGAGAAACTGCAACCAAACTTGCATTTCACTTTCGTAATAAGCATAAAACTCAAGTCAGTTTAAATCTCTGTTCTTTGTTGTCAACATAGGGCAAAAGAAACTGAACGTTTGCAGCCATTGTCATACCTGGCTGCTGGTATGAGGGCTGATAGATGAACCGATGTCAAGCTTTTCCATAACGGATCCAGATATACTGGCATATCGTTCCCTTTGATAGTTAAACTGCCACGAAATTGGAATACACAATATGTTTAGAACGAGCTAACTGTAATTTACTTAACTATCATGAAAGATCTTTTCTATAGAAACAAGATATTTCATAAAAACAACCGTCCGCCTCAAAATCTGAATAATAGAGAACTTGTTTCGCAACTTCATCCGCAACATAACATCGAGAGAATGATGAATTATGCTACCCATAGCACATACAACTATCTCTGTTATATTTACCTCCGAATGCTGAACTGGATCGGTGCACATAACAGGCAGAGCTGTAAGCAAAGTATGAATGTCTGCGGTGCGGAAACTTTCCATATCGATTTCAGCCAAGTTAGCATCCAGATTGCGGGCCAGATCATCATAGTAACCCAGATCCTCTCGAGAATACGAAGCAGAGAGCGAGGACAATACACTAGGATGAATATGAAGACCTCCATCTCTGTAGCTGAAACGTTATGCACAATTATAAGCTCTATCCAAAACAATCGGTAAACACTACAAACATACCCGTAATCGACGACCCACTGATACTCTACATTATCCTGTACAAATTCCGAACTGATCAAGTCGTGTTGCATAGAATCTGTAGCAGGATTGGAATTGCAATCGGAGCCTGGTGTTTGTGGATCTTCCATCACTGCAGCCCCTTTGCCTACACCTACAACACGCAATGTTACACAGGTTAGTACAAAAATAAGACCGAATAACAGAAAAAAGTTCCAAAATCAAAAGAAAGCAACAGCGACAACAATGGAAATGCACGTACGCAGAGCAGCAAAGTTTTTCAAGCGTGTTTGCCCTTTCCTGTACATTGTGTGACCGTCGTATTTTTTAAAGCCAGCACCGATGTCAACAATTATACGATTACACGAGACGTCGTATTCCCATTGTTTATGGTCCGTGACAGGTGTTTGCAGTTAAACGTTCGGGTCGGTCGTGGTCCGTCCGTGATACGGTCCACGTGGGTAAACAAACACAGCCGAATTTCACGGTGACATCGTCGCATTATCGCGGTTAAGAGGTCACTCCACCTGATAACGATTCATTATCGATGTACCGCGCACAGAGCGAACAACAGGCTCGCGATAACCGACGAATGACATTTCTACGGCGCTGGATTAGTGGGAATCGGCGGAGCTAGTTCTCGATAAAACCACCGACGACGCACTGATAAGGATGTAAGTATTTTCCTCATCCGCCGTGCGCCCGTCGAACGTTCACGATAAAGTAGAATTGTCAGCCAATGACGTCAGGCTAAGGTTATGGCGGACATATTCGAGCGAGCGCGTTCGTGCTCCGTATCGGGGATGATCAAGGCTGCGCGTCATTGTGGTGCTCTTAAGAGGGCGTGTTTTAAGGTTAGCTGTCACGTAATAAATAATTAATCGATCGACTGGAGCATGGTACTTTTAGATTAGGCAATCGGCAACGTCTTCGAGCGCGCAAAGACACAAAGACGCTCTCGAAACCACTTCCTCCGAACGGCAACCTACATAATATGCACAAACCAAGTGGAGAAGCAAAACCTAGAATATAAAGTCATGCGTTGTTTTGAGTCATGCATAACGCGCGATAAGAACCTCCAATGATACCGTTTTCCGTGGACATGTGCGATCGACGCAGAACACATGATCGATGGAATCAATCGAAAAAAGGAAACGATCGCGTTGTGATACATATATAGAGATTCGATTGTGTTGCTTCGTTGATCGCGATTAATCGTACGGTAGGTTAGGTCTTATCGGGATCACGGCTAAGAGGTGTAGGAATACATTTTTCTCGCCCACTGCACGTAGTCGTGAATTATTAAAAAATGTTTGTATATTGTCGCGGAGACGGTGTCGCAACTATATATAGCGCGCGCGCGATATCATATGTAGTTAGTAACCGAGAGAGTTGTCAGACAGGATAGACAGTAGGTTCTCGTATTTAGTATTTAGATGTATATGTATATATACTCGGAGGAGATTAGTTTGAGCGTAAACCAGCAACCGTACCTCGAATGATTCGTTTCCACCGCATCGCCACGGTCGCTGGACTCCGGTTCTACGGAAAATATTTACGCCAGATAAATGTTAACCGAAAACACTAGTGCCCACGACCATATGGCGACAACCCGCCCGTCGCTCATACTTAGAAATTCATTTGAACTGCGCCTACGGTGTACACCGTTTGCTCGCGCGGCGCATGAGCATTACCGATTCAGCGTAAAGGGTGGGCAAAAGGAAATCGGATACAACGCGATTGAATTAAGGTTACGCTACGACTCATTGGAGAGATATCTGCCCGCTAAAATTCGAAAACAGCATTCTACTCTTCCCGCAAACAAACGAGAAACCCATCCAAACAGTACGAAAAATCTGTTCAACGCTAAACCCACTATCCCAGATAGCACCCGACGTCTCATAGACGTCTGTTTTACGTCGTTTTCAGGTCCGAATGTTTAAGACATCTTAAAGACGTCTATTTGGAGACGTCGTTTTTACGTCTGAAATAAGATGTCTTAGAGACGTCTTTTCGGAGATGTCGTCTAAAAAGACGCCTAAACTACGTCTAAAAGACGTTTGAAGACGTCTCTAAGATGTACCGTTTTGTAACACAAGACATTCAGAAGACTTTCGGGAGCCGTTCAGACGTCTCTCAGACGTCCGAATGTCTTGCGGCAGGCGTCTTACAGCTGTCTTTGAGATGTCTCAATGCTATCTGGGTATGTACTCGTTGCTCTTGCACGATACGGTCGATCGTGACCCATTTGAAATTTTGCCGCCATTGTTCACACAAGCCCTCTTGTATTTGTACCGAGGCAACAATTCAATTAAACCGACAAAGAGACTTTTCCTGGAATGGAATAGATGTTTTCCACCGTAGACCGTGAAAAATACGACAACGGTAAGAATTGGCATAGTTTTTTCGACGTCTCGTTCGAATCTTCGGTTAACTTTATTTCCGAGTTCCAGCACAGTCCCGATGGCGAGGTAGGTCAACGTGATTCGCATTACGAATGACGATTCGACGATGGATGAAACTGTTGTACGTTCGATCCTAACCTGTTAATCAATTGATTGGTTCCCGACGAACGTGCGTATAAAACTTTCATTCCAACCCAAATATTCGAGATTATGGAAGCTTTGATCTGAATATTTGAATTTCAGTGTATTGAAATCCGCGCGGCTGAATTTAGCTATTTAAATTCGAGCGATTGAATTTTAAGCGTTTGCATTTAAACATTTGAGTTTGAATATATTTGAACTCGGGCTTGAATATTCGAATGCTAAGCAGCAGTATCGAGTTAGATGGTGAACAAGCGGTTGGGCAAGCAAGTATTTTGTAGAAGGAAGAAAATGACGTCGCCGGTCAACAGGTTAGGACGCGGTTTTCCACCGCGGCAGAAAAATGATTCGCGTTAGTTCGTTCTCCGGGCAGTGTCGAGGGCACGAGTTAATTTTAGCGAGGCATTCAACGAGCTGACGGACGGTAGGGGATGGGGGGATGAAATTGAAGAGCCGAAATTCGCAAGCCGACGAAAATTTTACGCGTGCGAAATATAATCCGGGAATACTTTTGCCAGGGGAACCGGTTCGTTTCGGTGAGACTCGTGTTTACGCTTCGCGATTCTTCTGGCGAGGTGAGTTAAACGGACAGCCTATACTCGGAAACTTGGCCTGTGTTTTTGTTGTCTTCTTATATGTTTGTATGCCCGGAAGACATTCTTTTATTCGTCAGTGTTTTTCAGGTAACTCGGCCGAGCTTGCATGTTTCGAAAGCGAGACATTTACGCTTTTGTACGGCGCGCACATATGTACATTGTGCTTTGCCAGACGGCAAACGCACGATTATTTAAAAGCCAGTAGGACAGGGAGAAAGAGAAAAAGAAGAAACGCGGCAAAAGCATCTGGAAATGGTATAGAGCACTCCCACAGAGTTTGCTACTCGAAATAGTAGGACGCGACGCCATCTCTCACGCAAGACTGTGGGAGAAGAGTTTTTCAACTCGGGGAAACCGACTCTTTTAGTCCCTAAACGAGAAGGAAACGTCTGACACATTCCTAGGTAGTCGTAAATCACTTTCTACGCCTTTGAGGGATTATACAAGGGGCCTTCTGCTGTATATAGTTTGTCTCTAGGAAACCTGAAGTGCACCGCTGGAAACGAAACAAGATATCCCTTCCTTTGTCGATAATCTTGGTGACTAATTACCCCGTGACTAATTTCCCGAGAGCCCGCTTCGTTATGGAACTGTTCTCGATCTGGACACTTGATCGATGATCCTTTACTTTTGCTCGCGCGCGATACGCCAATGCTCGCTGGTAAATTAACACCGCTGCATGAGGAATAGGTGTGATGTAATGCGAGCATCGCGAACACGTATAAGTGACACGGCCAGGCTTAGATAGTTACAGGTATACTGCGCATTTTTACGCGTTGCAACATTCCAGCGACGTCGAAAGCAGATCTAATAATCTTGTTCCGAATGTTATTTCTATTTAGCTGAACTTGAACGTCGCCGATGCTGTCACTGGCGATGGATGCGTAGGAGTGGTTGCACGCACACACGGACACACAGAGGTAGCAACTCTGCTGTACAAGTTTTGCGCGACTATTCTGAGATTCTTGGACACGACGGTTCTTTAGCAAGAAACAGAGCGCCAACGATAACTATGCTTCGGTTTTTAAACAATCCAGGGTCTCGAGGACGTGTCGGAGAATCCGAGACCCAGAAAACCTTTGAAAGAAGATCTGTGAAGATGTGACTTGCATTTCTATCCTAAAGCGTTAACCAGAGACAAACCAGAGACAAGTTAGAGATTAGTTTCCCATGCTACGGTACGTCAAGTGGGTCTTACGATTGTACAGGAAGCAGTTGCATCTCTGACCCGTCTTCTTCCGATACTTAGCTTCCTGGCCCTTCCGTTTTCGATACAAGATCGGTGGTCTTGGCGGCGCTTGCAATGGCGGGCTGACACGGCCCACAGAGAATTCGGCTATTTTCATGATGATGCACAGCAGGAGCACTATCATCATTTGTCAATGTTCAAGGTTTCGTTATCCGGTGGTCGCGTTACAACATAGTAACGCTTTCACGGTTGGATAACGATCAAGAGTTGTTCACTGTTATCGCGTGTCCGATTCAACTACACGATATCACGGCACGGTTCTGTACAAACGTCAGAGCAGAACAAAGTACAGCAACAGTATTTACAAAAGACACGAGCAAGCCAGAGTCGGCAAAGTTTACCAATCGTCCAGCCGCGAACACAACGAATCTCGCTCGTCCATCGTTTGAGACTGTTCACTTTTCATTATTACAGCCTCGGCGGTGTACATTTACCACTTGAAAAAGTTACATCACGTCGTCGCTGTCGCTGTCTCTACCGGCACGCTCTCCAACATGAAAGATGTTTGCACCTTTGACGAACGGAAACACACACGGAACACCGTCGATTTACTCCTCTGCAAGCCAGCCGATGACACCTTTCAAAAGATCCCTTTGTTTACCGGACGCGCGGTGCTGCTCGCACGGTTTACGCCTCCGACAATGAAGGCACACCGTCGCGACTGCACCTATGTCATTGCTTTTCGCCGACCGGAGGACCGTCCCGTATCTCCTCGGTACGCAGAACCTCGGATTTTTAACTCTTTAAACCCGATGACTCGCGAGTACCGAGTCCGTCGGACCCCCACTCAGCCCGAAATCCTTAACATTTTATTCATTAACAGACGCTCGATAGTCTTTTAACGCTGCGACCACCGGAAGCCTGTTAATAGGCCTCTTTAATGACAGCGCTGCGTCTAAAAGAAGCTATTAGAGCGATTTATGATGCGACTGCGCAACGATAGATAAAGTGTTCATTGGTAGCTAAAATATTAGCCCCTTGCGGACGAATGTGTAAGGCCTATTGCGACACATTGGGCCATCCTGTATTTAAGTGGGTATTCTGAATTTTTTTGCGGAGAAACTATTGAACCCTTTGCATTGGGATTTTGCACATGTATTTATTGGTGTTTGAAGCACACGTATGATTTTTTCCAAGTAAAAACAATCAAAATTACATACTAGTTACATATTTTTGTAAGATAAACAACTAGAATACCCTCTTAATATGATTATATTTAAGGATTCGGGCTTGTGCGTTCCAATCTGATTTACAGGCCGGGGCCCTATAAATTCGAGATTGCTGAACGGGTCGGGTTTACCGAGAACGATGTGGAAATTATTCGGAAATCGCGGGACCGGAAGTGTCCGTTAGACACGACGAAATAGTTTCAAAGCGCGTTTTTTGGCGTCGATCTATGCGGCGAATAGTAATAATAGTCGTTACGTCAGCAGACGCGCTCAACCGCCTAAATTGCAACAAGTGGCGAGGCAATTGTTTCGAGTTAATCGAACGTTCAGATAACGGGGGAATATTCGACCGAGAGAGAGAGAGAGAGAGAGAAAGAGCGATTGATGCGTTCGAACACACACGGGCGGAGACGATAAAAACTGTCGGAATGTTGAGTCACACGGTCTATAATTGCGTTAATCGGGTCTGCGGATGAATTCAGAGAAACTCTATATTTATCGCGAACGAGGAGAACATGCTGTCAAATATACTGCGAAATATTTGTTCTCCTGTGACGGTGATTAATAGACGGCAAACGTTTGTGCGTTCGCGAGAAAGCCGAAGGTATCGCTGAAGAGAAAAAAGGCTAGATCCGCAGTCGAGCGATTGAAATGAAAAAGGGGTGGGACGATCAAGAATATCGGCAAGACCGAGCGATTTATTTCGGCCGTGGGGCAGTAAACAATGAGCGCAGGGGCACTCATTAGCGTAAGTAAGCGCGGCCGTCGGTGCAATAGAGGATGTGCGAGGCGTAACGACTCGCTGAATCAGAATTAATTTTCCCCCGGCCGGCAAATGAACGTCGACCTATGATCGGATTTGCTCTCGTGTATATCGAGTGGCATTCAAAAAACGGGACAAACATCACTTCCCCCTTCCTCCTGTTGGCGAGCGTCGGGGACACACGCGATGCAATGGGATCGATCGATGGTGAAAGAGAGAGGCCGAACCTGTGCGTTAGTGTGCGGTTCCGTCCACAAGTTCTCCTCACAAAGGAGAGAGCCTCGCGAGAGAGAACCTATACACAGTGCACAGAGAGAACACAGAAAAATCACTGTAGAACTAAAACTGGGCACAGGCCGAGCGGAACGCCGACGAAAATTGGCCACTGATGAATCGCGGTTCAACGAATCCACTCGTTATCGCGCCGATCCCATCGAGAAAGAGAGAGCCACTCGTTGACACTGGAGATCTCGTTGGAATCCACCGAGTGGATTTTTCCTGAGAAATTAATCCGATGATCGCGAGGATCACGAGCACACCGTGCCGAGCCAACGATGCAGAACACACGCGGCACAACAACCGAAATTTTTCCCGAGCGTTTATTTTGGCGGAATCGGTTTCTGGACCGCAGTCTGACTCAGACTGCCCTAACAACACGCGTCCCGTGCGGGCGAGCGTTTGCACACGGCACGACACGACGCGGAGTTTAATCTCTATTAATAAATACCCGCTCCGCCTCGGCCGGAATAGAGAGCAGCTCTATTCCGCTCGCTCATTCAACGCATATAACGCGCTCGTGTTTCCTATCGAGAGCCCTTTGCACCCTTCAACCCTTCCTCGAAACCACCGGGTCTCCTCCAACCACTCGAAACTACAGAAATCGGGGTAGGGCTCGACGATATCTAACACGGGAACTTTCGAACCCGTCGAAATCATTTCAGATTCTTTATTTCACATTCGGCTGCAACTGTGGATTTTTACGCAGTAAAAATTGTCAAGATACAGGAGTGTCTTGCCTTAAAGATTTCATTTATTGCGAAACGATACGACGGTGTCTTTAAATCTTTGAAATGCATAAAATTCGCAGTGGCTAAAACCCTGTCCAGAATAATTTTACCAAAAGTTCTTGTACAGTTAAAAAAAACATAGTAGTGGTGGAGCAACTAATAACGTGTCGAGAAGAAGTAGCTTAAAAGAAAAATAACGGATCGATGAAATCGTCGACTGTGCGGCTCTCGGGAAGCAATGATTTTTTAAAGCTTCTTCATGGCCGAACGGCCGCATTGCGTTGCAGAATTTGTGCATCGGGGCGAGACTTGGTCCTCGAGCGATCGCGCCGGGAATATTTAAAGGCGTCGGTCAATATTTATTCCGCTAATTAGCTCCTAATCATTCGAGTTCCCCGAGTGAAGTTGGTAAGCTTCGACGGGGCGCAAACGAGGCGTGTGTCCCGTTCCGATTTCTCGGCATTGCGGCCAGCGCTTCGCGCCGTGAACCCTCGCGAAAGGTTACGGAATTTGCAAAGTTCTCGGCAGGATGCAGGATCGTTTTAACGATTACATAATTGCCGGCAAATCGGTGAAGCCGATGGGAAATCGATGCGGGATTGATTCGATTGATGGCCGGCTGTTCTAACAGCTAGAAAGATAGAAAGAAGAAGCGGGACGCGCCGAAATAATCCCCTTTGCCACAATCGCATTACCGGGAGCTCCCTTTGCGCGCAGTGTTCTCGAAATGACTTCGGACAGAGGATATCCCGGGGAACCACAATGCGGTTCACTGGACAATGCGGAATGACACGTTGAAAAATCAACGGTCCTCCGCAACGCCGATCGACCTCGACGGACTTGCCCTTTTGCACTCGAATGGAACTGAATGATTGGATGGAACTGAAAAATTACGCGTGTCTGATAAATAGCTGCACATCTCGTTCAAATGGAATTTCCAGGCTCCAGTGCAAAGGGTTGAGCGTTCGATCTTTAATCCCAGCGAGGCGATCTTTCAGTCTATCTCGACTGCGCGTTTAAAAATCGTCGTGCTCGACGTGCAAAAATTGCTCGCCGGTTTTGTTTACTGTGTGCTCGGACAACCGCAACATAAAAACGCCAAGCATCCGCAGTATCGACTATATACTCGTGCGCAGGATGAAAAACAAAATCGTGTGCCATTGAAACTGAATGCCACGGAAGGACGTGCTGGATGGAGAAAAAAAGATAATCTAGCTTGAAAGCGCTACGGAAAATAGCTTGCTTCGACTTTGAGGATCGATTTGCATTGTAAATGGGTCGTGAGAAGCATAAATCACGAGAACGTATGCGCAACCGAACTCACCAACGTGGTCTCCGTTGCCGCAGACAATATCTGTCGCCAAGGCCTGAAAAACATTATCGGATTATTAATTCGTCCCGTCTAAAAACTCGTCAACATGTTTTCCAACTAGAGTAATTCCCAACAGTAATTTCGATCGAATTTCGCAATTCTCTCAGAAAACACCCCTAATTTTATCAAGCGACCAGGCCTGACTTTCTTTCTTTTCAATTTCAGATGCTTAGAGAGGAAATCCACATTCTCGAGCTGTTTCGTGTTTCACGCGTTATAAAACGCGACGCTATTTTTAAACGTTCGCAAGTGCAGCGAAGAGGTATACCCGAAGACTTGCTCTCCGGAGGAGCAAGATGGACAACGTTAAAGGAAAAATGCTTCTCGTTCCAGCGTCGCACGGGGCCGAGGGAACAACAATTTCGGAATTCGATACGGGACGAACGCGAGGAATTACGGGAACCCGAGTCATCGAGCTCTCCGCGAGCCCGTTATTGCGATGCTCCCGTAATTTTTCGAATTTCGCGCAGCTGATCGTTTTTAAGCGTCCGATCACGCGATGCGGCCGGCCTCGTGGTAAACGTTAGCTTCCCGTTAATTGCAGAGGGACTCGCGAAGTTCTACTTTACCGCGGATTTTCGAAATCGCGTTGCGCCCATTTGCATAAGAAATTGCAATCTCGCCCAGCAACGGTTTGATTTTTCTTCTGCTGATCAAATCGTTTCGAATAGTTTAGACCAGTGGTTCTTAACCTTTTTGAAGTCGGGGAACACTTTTGATTATATGAAAAATTTGCGGAACACCAAAATTATTGATCCAAAAAACAAACAAAAACGTCCCGCGTAGAAATAAATATATTATTAAATATATTTTATGTTTCGCGGAACACTTGCAAAAAGCTCGCGGAACACCGGTTAAGAACCAGTGGTTTAGACCCTTCGTGACGAAGCAGTCTTTCAGCAACTTATTTTATATAATTGTCGTATTGCACAACCGGTTCTAATTCTATAAATGTTCATTATTATGTTCTAGAGATATAAAATCTCGGAGATATACAGGACCGCATAGGGTTAAGGAATCGTCGCAGCAGTGATAATGCGTCTTCGGGTACGTGGGCTTCGCAATTCCGTAACACGTTTCTTTCCGCGGCCCACATGGCTTTGTTTCGTTCTCTCTACTCTCCCCCTTCCCTCTCTCTCGTCGCGGTGCATAGAAAAATCCAAAAGGGAGAATAAAGGCATCGGAATCGCAATTAACTCGCGGAACAACAACCGGCAGCGATTCTCGACTAACAAAACCCGAAGAGTGCTTCGGGGAACAAGGTCACCCGACCCGGCGAGAGATCACGTCTAAAAAAGACGGAGAGAGAGTAGGACAGACAGAACGAAAGAGAAATAGAGAGGGAGATAAGGATCGTTTCTTGGTACACTTATCTTCCGGTTGATGAGCTCCGAGGAATCGATCGGTCCATATTGTTTTATTTAACTCTCCATAATCTCTGGGTGAACACTTTCTACCAAACAATTTTTATTAAGAAATATTTAGATGGTAGTCTTTCGAGTTGTATTAAATAACCGCCCGGTAGATAAGGTGTTAATTGTCAACCAGGGAAGATCGATGGGCCGATTTTTATCTTGACAATTCGTTGCAGAAGACAGAAGACCGGTGGGATGCTAACCATGTTATTCCTGGGGAATCTCAAGGAATATGCTGCTCTGTCGAGAACCAACAAGCGTGGAACGATCGTGCAGTACAGGGGGGAGAGAGAGAAAGAGAGAGAGAGTGGAGAGGTTCCTGGATTAGAGGTAACCTTCGCAATCGATTTTATCCACGACACACGGAGGTCAACGACGCACTGGGTCCCATGATTGCGAGACCATGGGGGGCAATATACTAACGGCGATTCTCATTTTCTTTCTCAGGGTTCCGGAGGAGAGAAGACCGTGGCTGTTCGGGACAAGAGGAACGCCCACGCGAGCTAGAGAACGAAACGAGTCGATAATCGGGAGGCAGCGGGTACTCACGTTCATGGTGAAGGGACAGCTGACAGTCGATCCACGTAACACACTCGACACGTCCACCAATTATGACATCGCAGGATGAATATCGCAGCTGTGGTACACAGTACGGCGATCGGTCAACGGTATACGCATGTCACACGGATCAAAATCACTCTTTCGGGAAGAATAGTTTCAGGAATGCATATTCTGAGTCACTCCGCCGCAAGAGAAAGCCAGCCCCTCCCTGACTGCAACACACAACCCCTGTGTGTCCGCTAGTCGCGCATGCTCTTCAGCGGACTCGAGGCTCCTTAGACCGAAGGGGATGATTTTGCTCAGCCCTTGCCAGCCCTAGACACCGAGCTTCGTTGAGGCCCTTAGGGCGAGCGCGAACCTCGTCCACGAACACCCCCAACCAACGAAACTTTCAACCGGTATCCATGCGAAGGACGCGACGATAACGAACTGTCGGGCGGTCAGCGAGCATCCCCTAGCGTTAGGCCGACCATGCGCATGTCCATGTGCGTGTCCCGACACCCTCCGCGGGCCTCTATGATCGAACAACTGATCCACGATTCGTTCCCTTTCTCTTTCCCCGGGGCTCCACGTTCGAAATTCGTCGCCCCGTTATCTTCCTCATGGTCGGCTCTTCCTCCTAGTCCCTCTGCCAATCGCAATAAGGGACAATGAGTAACCGCCTAGCAAGCGATAACGATGGTATAACAATGAACGGATTCTTAGCCGGCGATATGATTCTCTTCCTCTCTGTCTTCCTTTCCTCGTCTACTCCTCAAGGAGAACGGTCGGATCGCGCCACGATTGCGAACCAACGTCGCCTTATATTGATTTTCTCCGAGCTTCGATGGCACCCGCTTGCAAAGGTTGTTACTTCTTCGCATGACCTGTACCTGCTCGCTGCTATGACTAACAGTGGAGACGGTAGCAACGAACGTTCCGTGTAAACACCCTTTCCCCTATTCGACGAGTGCACGCTGAAAATTGCATTGATACCGTCTCTGGTGAAACTAGGGTTTCGTTGAATGTTTCGCTAGAGAACATATTTAATTAAACGTGAACGGCCTTGATTTGAAAGATTTACTACGCGCTTCTGTGCTTAAACAACGATTGAGAATAATATTCTCGCTAAGAAAGAAGTTTACATTAATTTATAATAAATTAATCCCTCGTCGATGATTAGAACTTCTTTGTCTTGAATAATTTCGTAAGCAAAAAGAAAATTTCTATTAATTTATTATATGTTCATATTTAATATTGATACGAATGAAGAAGAATTTTATTTTAACCTAAAAGAACTTTATATTGATGTTATATAGCAAGGGGTTAAACGTTCAGGTTTTACGAAGCAAAAAATATAGTAACCGAACAGTATCTTTGTTTACAAAAGTATAAAAAATTATGTGTATGGTCTATCGCCAGGTTAACGGAGCCGAGGGTGGGATTTAAAAGTAGCGCCGCCGCGATTGAACCAGCTGGCCAATGAGGTCGTTCATATGCCCGACCAATCAGAGCGCAGCATTTTGAAAAAGGGTCCAATCAGGTCGCAGAAGTTAAATATGAGTTCAGTTCGTCACCACGCGTCGTTTGAATCGGATCTGTGCTGTCAAAGTGAGGTAAGGAAGTTATTTGTCAATAAATTATTCAAGTTTGTCAAATAAATGACCGATTACTGAAGAAGATTATCAGAAGCCCGGGATTATTTGTGGCAAATGAAAATTCTATAGCACCGTGAAGATTCCAGAAAAATGGCTGGGGTATGTAACAAATAATTAGTTTCGATCTTTGCATAAACAATTGTGCGAAGCGAAGGTTATCTGTGCCAATAGACACTGTAATAATAGACAATTCTCGGTATATTTGTACCGGAACAAGATTTTATTTGCGCATCTCTCTCGTTAGATACAAAATAAATATACTTTTATAAAAAATATAAATCTTCCATACAATCCGTTACAAATCACGTACACGTTACGTACGAGTGGTAGAAAAATGTTATTCTTTTTTTGTGACAATTTTTGTGATAAAAGTTCCAATAAGTACGTTTCCGTCGTTTCCATTTCACTCTATAGTTCGTTGATTATGTACAAGTCGTAAGAAAATCGACTCCTACGTTTACACACGTGACGATTTTACTGGCATACAATTCTCTAAACGGATCTACAAAAAAATATCAAGTTAATTTTTCTTTTCCTACGGTTTGGCATACTTGTGGAGGAACATTGTTGTACTTGGCATACCCGATCAACTTTTATATTACAATTCGTAATCTATTTGTGCGCAATTAGGTATGATATACAACAAAAACAATATAAATAGAATTTCCTTCCTGAAAACAGCATTAGCCGCTTGTCTTGCAAAAACATATTCCGATATTATCGCAATATTCAGGGAAAAATTGAAACGCGACGATGGCGGCACGGCTGGTCACGTGACGGAGCTCTGATTGGCCCGTTTCGCGCGAAACAGCCCTTCCATGCTCGGCGCGCCAACAATTCAAACATTCAAATTCTGAGAAGACCAAGAGGACGATGCGCAAGGCAAGCGGCTAACGTGTGCACGTACAGTGACCGGAATTAATATTCGGACGCTCTAAAAAAGACAATAACTTTTTTAATATTGTACTATACGATTTGAACTTTTTTGGGAAGTTAGAGCAATTAGTTTATTACAGGATGTGAAAAGAAATTTTCTCAAGAATTGAAATAGATCGGAATTGTAGAAAAAATACTAAAAGTTGCATTTTACAATTTTTTTATGTGGGCCTATAATTGAAAATTTAAAAAATACGTTTTGTAGATCTGTGTGAATTAAACATGTTTCTGAAAATTTCGTCAAAATCGGTCGACGTTGCAATGAGCTACAAACGTTTGAAGATGGTAAAAATTTCAGATTTTCACGATTTTCGGCCTCAAACTGCAATAAATCTAAGGATTCTTACATCTTTCAATGCCTGTCGTTTCTTCCCCACCAACCGATTTCGATGGAACTTTCACAGTGCATATAATTGATACAGATCTACAAAACGTATTTTTTAAATTCTCAATTCAGGCACACATAACAAAGTTGTAAAATGCAACTTTTAGTATTTTTTTCTACAATTCCGATCTATTGCAATTTTTGAAAAAATTTCTTTTCACGTCCTATAGTAAACTAATTGCTCTAGCTTCCCAAAAAGTTCAAATCGTATAGTACAATATTAAAAAAGTTATCGTCCTTTTTAGAGCGTGCGAATATTAATTCCGGCCACTCGTGGTTAGAATTAAATTAATTTGATTTCGTACGCAAATGATTAATACTTTCTCTTGTATCGAAGGTCTGAATTCTCTTTCTTGGACATTCTCTGTTGCGCGTGTGCTGCTCGTCGGGCGAAACAACTGTGAATTGAGTGTGTAGCCTCGGTTTTCGTCTCGTAACGAGCAGCCTAGGGAATGTAAGACGATGCCACGATACATTTATTGCGAATTTGGTTGTCAATGTCTTTCTCTGTCTGGATGACGATAAATTACTCGGGTAAAAAAGAAAGAAGGGCTTACAATCTAAATGCAAAGAACAATAAATATATGTTTCCTCGATGGCCCGAATAGACAGACACACATACACATTGCTAAACGTATCTTCTATTCTTCGGCGTTTTGCGGCACCGTTGCCGGCTGAAGATTGCTACTACACAAATCACTATAGTCGCCAGGAGCACCGCTCCCACCGCCCACACCGCTTTACTAGTATTCATCTTTGGTTTCGTGTCTTCGTTGGGGTCTACACTATCGTCTAATGACTCGTCGAGACTAACTTTCGTTGTCGCTCCTGATCCCAATGTATTATGATTCTGTGGCTTCTCCTCCGGCTCGTGTATGGACGATTTCGACCCTAAGCTCTTGTTGCTATCGGCCAAGGCATTACCGTCGCCCCTTAGGCTATTTTCTTTGCTGGAAGGCGTTGTGGTTACTATTTTTCTTCTCGTGACCGCCGTTCGTGGCGCGCTAGTGGTCGTCGTTGTGGGGGCGTTCATCTCTGCGACTATCTTTTTCTCTAAGTCGTGCAACTCCGACTCCTTCACAGTGACTGGTTTGTACTCGTAATCTTCGGCTAACTCGTCGATCAAATCTTCCAAAGGAGAGAAAAACGATATCAACGCGTCAGCGGATATTTCATCTATCTCGAACACGTTGTTGATTATTCGGGACCACTCGTCACTGCCTCCACTCTGAACCATCCTTCTGTCAACGGGAAAAATTAGTTGTTTAATTCCCGCTGTTATAATCAGACTGCGGATCTTTATGCAAAATAAAAATTGCTTGCACCAATTGTAAGTGACTGGAGCCACAAAAATTACTTTAATCATTTTAACAAATTGAGAAAAATAGATTTGCACTCTTAAATCATTGTAACCTTTCTACTGTTTCAAATTGCACCCACTCATTTTCCCCATAAAAATAGATTTGCACTCTTAAATCATTGTAACCTTTCTACTGTTTCAAATTGCACCCACTCATTTTTCCCATAAATGCATAAACTCCGCAGTCTAGTTACAGTTAATTTTGTAGAAATGAAATAGTACGGATTTTTATTAGTACTCACAGCATGTCAGCTTTCGATTCTCTTCTCATTATAGAATCGTACCTGACCTCCGTGGAGTCCATGATGTATTGATACAATTGGAAGGCGAGAATTGTTCCCGTTAGCTTACTGCGCAATTAATACTTATGTTAATAACATAGCATCATCGAAACGATCGTGAATGTGTAATCGTTATCGGTACTTACGGAAGATACGGTTTATTGCTGGTGATATAATCATCATTTAGGAACGTAGGTATTTCTGTTCCATTGTTGTCGAGACCTTCATACTCTTGCCTTGAACAAACGTGTTCGAAATGAATATCTAGCGAAATTTGTTGTCGTACGTCACGTGAATACTTAGCAAATTGATACCTGTACTGCCACCAAGACGATGTTAGATCTTCAGGCTCCATGCCTGTCTCGTTGGCCTTGATCCTCCACATGTCCGCGGACATGTAATAAGCTAACCGAGGTAGTACATCCAAGGCGGTTATCATTAAAGATACCATTGACAGTTGGTCTGCATCGGTAGACTTATCTACGATGCGAGAGTGGTTCAGCCAGGCGGAACTAGCTGCTAGGATGCCGAACAGTTCCCCTATGCTTTCTTCTAAAACTGTAAATTTACATATCGCGTTAATCGTCACTGTTCAAATGAATATACATGGTATTTTTGACCGTGAGTTTCCGTTCTTACCGGAATATCTATTAGCTGTAGTGAGTACTGGAATATTCTGCACAGTCATTTGATTGAATAGAACTTTCCCTATATTCTTATGAGCTGAAAGATAATTGCTTAACGTAGGCTCGTAGCAAGTGGATACCCTGAAGAATATTTTTACAGTTTAGACACCGTTGTACTACAAAATATACAGGCTTAATTAGTGTACGCACCTAGCAGCACCATCCTTACAAAAATTAATTAGCTTAGATGGGCATTGCCCGTTGAAATTGCTGTTCTCCCAAAATTCGGATTGTGGAGCGTTATCTAATAATTGCGTGCCCATATCGGAGGCAGTTTGGTACAAGGATCTACCGAGAAGTTTCTAAAATGAAATCAATCATTAATATATGTTAATATACATTCATGTATATTACAGGATCAGCAGTATGTTACTGACTCTATTCCAAAGATTCTTTTTTATGTCGTGTATTAGGTCTGGATGAGTAGTCACATCCACTGCAACTGGAGTCCAGTCGCTTCCTTGTAGCGATCCTATAAAGACGACAACGGTAAGATAAGAAAACAGTTTCTCATTTTTCATAAAATTGTCTCGTAACATTAACTTGCCAAGTAGATACGCCGGGATTGTCTGGTTCGCATCGATTTTGTATTTATGAGACAATGTATTCCGTACATGCTGTAGTATTTTCTTATGGAGATTAGCGATTTTGTTCCATTCGTAGTTAATTTTCTCGTAACCGTCCTCGTATCCGCTTAACAGCTCCCAATATTGCGTAACATCTTTGGCACCTGAAACAATGTACACCGCTAACGTGATATCGTTGCGCGTGCGAATATCAAATTCAATTATTCTTCGAAAAGCACTGACCATTTTCTTCGGCAGCTTGTTCGACAAGTGGAAGAACAGTCGAAACATTTTCCGCTAAGACGTCTAACTCCTGGTGCCATGCTGCCCAGACACGTTTCTTTTTCTCGGCGTTGTTGTTGAAATACAACACGCGTTCCGCATCTGGAAAAGTCGATATTTTTAATATTCAACATGGATAGGCGGGTACCTGTAAATTTCGGGTACCAAAGACTTGGGTCGGGACCCGAAAATCTATGACGTTTGGGTCTCTGAACAATAAAAATTTTCGGGTCCCGATGCGAACTCAAACACTAATTGATAAATTCTAGGGGTGTGCGAATACTCGAAATTTCGGGTTCGGGTCGGGAAGTTTGTTCGGGGTCCCGAAAGTTTGCAATATTCGGGTACTCGAAGTTAAAGTTGGGGCAAGGCTGCGATCAAATCTATATACAGGGTGAGTCACCTAACTTTTGCACCTCAAATATCTTTGTTGTTTTTAAAGATACGTCAAATGTCTGAAGGACAAAATTGAATGGTTCAGTGGGGCTCACATAATACCAAAAAAGTTTCTGTTTCTATGTGATTTTTTTTAGAGATATCAAGGTCACCTTCATTTTCTTAAATGGAATGTCCTATTTTTTATACCATAGATCGATAGAGTATCAAATTCTGCGTATAAAAGTGTTGATCTTCACATGTTCTAAACCTAATAGTTAACGAGATATTATCCAAAGAAGAAAGAAAATTATTTCGATAATATCTCGTTAACTATTAGATTTAGGACATATGAAGGTCAACACTTTTATACGCAGAATTTGATACTCTATCGATTTATGGTATAAAAAATAGGTCATTCCATTTAAAAAAATGAAGGTGACCTTCATATCTCTAAAAAAAATTACATAAAAACAAAAAATTTTTTGGTATTGTATGAGCCCCATTTTATAATTCAACTTTGTCCAGCAGACATTTGACGTATCTAAAAACAACAAAGATATTTGAGGTGCTAACGTTAAGGTGACTCACCCTGATCGGCCGGTTCGGAGCTGATCCGTGCGCGTTTTTTGTCTGCTATAACAACCTTTTCAGGTAAACCGCCAGTGCTCGGGCGCAACCGATAAATAACTCTGTGCATATTAAGATGTCCAATCATCGGTTTTAATAATATTTCGATTTGTAGTAAACACCGTTTACTAAACGCTAATTTGATCGCAGAAATGCCCCAACTTTAACTTCGAGTACCCGAATATTGCAAACTTTCGGGACTCCGACTCGACCCGACTCGATTACCATTTCGGGTATCTGAAAACGCGGGTACTAAATAAATTCTCATTAATTTATTTAATATCTATTATTATTTATTTTATATCTAAACTTTGTAAACTTTCGGGATCCCGACCCGACCCGTCTCGATCATTGCCCGACTCGACCCGAGGCTCGGGTATCCGAAATTTCGGGTACTAAATAAATTCTCATTAATTTATTCAGTATCTATTATTATTTATTTTATATCTAAACTTTCTAAACTTTCGGGATCCCGACCCGACCCGACCCGACCCGTCTCGATCATTGCCCGACTCGATCCGAGGCTCGGGTACCCGAAATTTCAGCTACTAAATAAATTCTCATTAATTTATTCAATATCTATTATTATTTATTTTATATCTAAACTTTGTAAACTTTCGGGATCCCGACCTGACCCGACTCGATCATTGCCCGACTCGACCCGAGGCTCGGGTACCCGAAATATCGGCTACTAAATAAATTCTCATTAATTTATTTAATATCCATACCTTCACGCGAATAGTTTTTCCAGGACTCTTGGAACACCGCAGACACTCTTTTGAACTCTGCCGCCCCAGCAAAGTGAACAAGCTGTAAAGTAAAGTCATTCCAAATTGTCTGCAATCGCACATACAGAATATTCGAACAAAATACAACTTACTTTCCTAAAATCGCTGCTGTTCAACAAAGCATCGCCGACAGTCACGGCAGCATCATATTTATACTGCGAAGAGGAATCGCTAGACCTATCGTTCCTGGATTTACCGACGACTTCAAGTTTTTGTAGCTGCTTGAAATTAGCATAATCGATCAGGCTTTTTTCCTGTAAAAGCAAGTTGTTAGTCTTGCATTTGCATATGCACGTTTTTCTATTTAACTTTGTCGCGAGATAAGTGAAACATTGTGAACAAATATTTATGAGTTGATAAGCTCATACGTATAGTAAAATGTTTACCCATGTGGATAGCGTTTTATTGGACGGGTGAGTAACAAACGTCCATTCAGCTTCAGCGGTAGAGAAACACGTATCCTCGTAGTCGAACTCGACCAGTTGCATGAAAGCCTTCCATGTCTCATGTTCTAAGGACGCGGTAACGTACATCGCAAGACTCAAAATTACCCAAATCCATTTCGATGGCATCCCTTTCAGCTGGACCAAGAACAGAATCATGAAAGTTCATTCCCTGAGAGAGATTCCGTCGAGGAAAACTGGCGGAAGGGAACGCGTGATCTTAAAACTTCAAATGTCCCCGTCGACTACATAACGTCTCGTCCCGCTCTCATGAATATTCAATCTTCCCGTTATCGATCGGTTTTACTGTTTCGCGGCAACGGATCGGGAAATATCTTAGTCATCGTCGGACATTGAGTCACTCGATCATTGTTGCTCCCCGCCCCGAGATGACGCAACGTTTGGTCTTTGTATTATGAGATTAATCTTGTACGGATTGTCGGTTCACCGAGATACAACGGCCGGATTTAATATTCCGACGTTCTAAAAAACACGATAACTTCTTTAATGTTGTACTATACGATTTGAACTTTTTTTGGAAGCTGGAGCAATTAGTTTACTACTGGATGTGAAAAGAAATTTTTTCAAAAATTGCAGTAGATCGGAATTGTAGAAAAAATACTAAAAGTTGCATTTTACGACCTTGTTATGTGGGCCTATATCGAAAATTTTGAAAATACGTTTTGTAGATCTGTGTCAATTATATGCACTGTGAAAGTTTCATCGAAATCGGTCGGTGCGGGAAAAAACGACAGGCATTGAAAGATGTAAGAATCCTTAGATTTATTGCAGTTGGAGCCCGAAAATCGTGGAAAATCTGCAATTTTTACCATCTTTAAACGTTTGTAGCTCATTGCAACGTCGACCGATTTGGACAAAATTTTCAGAATATGTTTAATTCACACAGATCTACAAAACGTATTTTTTAAATTTTCAATATAGGCCCACATAAAAAAGTTGCAAAATGCAACTTTTAATATTTTTTCTACAATTCCGATCAATTGGAATTTTTGAAAAAATTTCTTTTCACAGCAAATTGATTGCTCTAGCTTCCCGAAAAAGTTCAAATCGTACAGTACAATATTAAAAAAGTTATCGTCTTTTTAAGAGTGTCCGAATATTAGTGGGAGTCGCTGTAGACCTACAAAACATATATTTTAAATTTTCATTAAGGGCCCAAATAAAAAAGTTTTAAAAAATACCTCTTTTATTTTTCTATGTAACCTTGTAAATTATAATTTTTCGAAAATCTATTTTGCATATCATTTCGTAAACCAATGCTTCTAATCGATTATAAAAAATCAGATCGTTTGGTACAATTATAAAAAAGTTATTCTTTTTTAAAAGGTGTACGAACACTTTATACACCCACAGTATATACGTTCCCTAACAAAACACAAAATTGCGGGAAAAAACTAAAATACAAAAACGCGGGACTTTATTACACAACTAGGGATTGCAATACCGGCACACCGGTATACCGAATACCGGTATTTCGTGCTATTTTGCAATTTTGTATTGGTATTTTGTACAATTGGTATTTGCTAAGGGAAAATTATTATTTTCGGTATTAGCTATAAATAATAAATATTTTTTTGGGCATCTACTCTTATTTGAAATAAGTATTTACAGTATGTATTTCGATAGATGCATTATGTTTTCTACAATCACATTTCAGAAATATGCAGTTAATAAAGTAGTAAATGTTTTTTTCTAATAATAGATATTATATAATAGACCACACAACAAGATTTTTATGATATTGAGATTTATGAGATTTTATGATATGATATTTACTCTTAATATCTATACTATCTCTTTACTCTTAGTTATTAGTATCTTCTTAATAATAATACTATATTTGATCGAACCTGTAGCGCCGATATCATTAAATTGTTTATTTGCACTCTCTACGATCGACATTTTTGAAAATTTAATAATACTATAATATACTATAATACTATCCTTTAATTTATTATAATACTGTAATGATTTATTTTTTATATTGTATTTTTTGTTTCTAATGTTAAAAATTATTATTTTACTGTTCTCATTAATAATATTTGATTATAGCATTTGTCCCTTTATTTTATATTTGTACATAACAAAATTGTTTATATTTTTGCAGTTCATTATTTTTTGTATAAAACTAATAAATACGGCAAAGAAACAACTGTGCTTTTGTACCTTTTTGAAAATTCCTAATACCGGTATTGCGGTATGACGTTTAAAAACACACCGAATACCGGTATCCAGAGGAGCGCATCGCGCTCGTAGAAAAACGATCGCGGTGTTGGTTGATTCTCCTCGATAACAGAAAAACGAAAATGTCGAAACTAATTTATTGTTTTTGTTTATCATTAGATATTCGAAGGCTGTATTTAATTACGATCATCGAGGGTTACGTGTCGCTTGTTTTCACGCGAGAAACATCGGCCAACTGGCTACCAACACGGGAGCCTCGATTGCTGTAGAGACACAGAAGACAACGCCGACTCTCGAGGATTGGTAATCGAGGCTCGTAAATCATCTGGCAGCCCATTGGCCGCAGTCGCACCATCGCATCGGATTTAATTGTTATTAATTTGGCATACGCTTGCGTCCAAGCAAACGATCAGGACCGTCAGGCCCGTCGACTGTCTCGCTATTGACACGTTAAATTGATCGTCGAACGTTATTATTACGACCTCTCTTACTCTCTCTTCCATGACGTAAAGAAATAACTATGCCAACGCGTGAGAACCTATTGTCTCTTCAGCAGCGGGAATCAAAGGACGTCAAACCAGCTTGCAAAAACCTGACATCGTTACTGACCGAACGCGGTGTTATTTATGGGAGTACCGACGGTGTAGAAGTTGCAAATGTTATCGCGGAATCCGGGGCATTGTTGAGCAAGCCGGTCGTCTACTTAAAAGGCGACGCGTATGAGTCCGAGTTTCCATAAAAATCGCGGGAATTGTCACGAGCGCGGATGTTTACGCGTGCATAGGCGATGCGCCAGGCGGCAGCGATGTCTGTAATTAAAGCTTCATGTCGGGCTATTTATGAAAGCGTTTATTGATGTAAATCTCGTATTTAATTTCTGGTCTCTGTCGCGCGGATTAAAACGCAAACATCCGCGGTGTCCGATTATGATTCCGATACGCTACAGTTTATTGTCCACGCAATCGCGCTCGCGATTAAGTCATTCTGTACAGGCCGTTGGAATTGGCGATTCGAAAACGTTCGATGACGTTTCCCGCCTTTCGAGATACGCGCGAAATTAAAAATGTTCACCGAGAAACAATGGCGAGCGACCGATATACCGATTACGTGGCCGTCGATAAAACGCAACGCGATCCGGGTTTCTGCGTGTACAGATGTACAAGGGTCAAGCAAGCGTCGATAATGTATCGTCGTTGTATTATACCACACGCGGGTCGAATTAACGAGCCTTCCTAGTTCCGATAGTGCTTCCAGCTGTTTCTGATAAAATCAGAGAAAAAATCTGTACACAGCAGTTCTCAAACGAGTCTCATCGTTAGGCAGCCGGCGTACTTATAGCGAGCCTCGCACGAATCATTCGACCGTTCCACGAAACGTTCGGATACTCGGAACCCTTTCAGTATCGTTCTACCGTGAACATGAAATAAGGTACTTTGTGCGGAAACCGGTCTTCCATTCATCGTTATGAATTCATAGTTTGTGTATCTTGTCAATGGAGACATATAAAGCAACAAATGACGGTGTTCGTTTCCGAACGATAACGACGTCTTCACCTCGAGTTTTTACAAAGCGGCGGCTGTACTGTTTCCAACATATGTAATGATTAGGATAGGCTTTCCGTGAAGTAGGTCGATGTGGCGATTCAGATACTATCCATTGCAAACTGTATTGGTTTGCGATAAGTTTGTGTGGTTTGTTTATCGCCTATTTGTCAGAACAGATAACCGATCTAGTCGCCTCAAGCTAGAAACCCGATTTTCACACTTCCGTCCACGGAACGGCGCTGGTACTTCCGGTCCAGTGGAACCAGGGCCGAATTAGCCATATAGCAGAAGTAGCAAATGCTACGGGCCCCGCGATTGGACAATGTTTAGCTTGTAAAATTTTGTAACAGCCCTGGCGTTAACAGATATTTTTGCTAAAAAAGGTCATTCATTTGCGTCTAGTGTTATCCCTCAATTTGCTCACATTAACCGAGAAAAGTGCGTTTTATTTTATTGTCATACAAAACGTAGGGCCCCCTGGTAACATTTGCTACAGGCCCCGCGCCGGCTTAATTCCCCTCTGAGTGGAACCATAGCGTCATTCAATTGTTCGAAAACGGTTCCAAGAATTTACATAATAGTTTTGGACCTAGGGTTCTAAGGATCGCCCCTCGAAAGAGTTTCAAAAATGTTCGAGTCTCGGAAAATTACTCAACGGAGAAGCTAGAAATCTTGGGGGAGGAAACAACCCCCAGAAAATTCACCGAGATCTCGCTTGGAAACAAAAATAGATTTATCGAAAATGCTTTTCGAGATACGCAATAAATATTGGGCTCGGAAGTTGCGAGGGTAGTTTCATCCCCCGTGTTGCAGGCCAGCAGCACGGCGAAAAGAAATACTTTCGGGGGAGCGGTGGCGTGCCGAAGATTCCACGGAGAATCGGCGTGCCACTCGAGGCTGTCCGTTCGAGGAACGCAAGATCAGTTCCGAGTTGGACCGGTGTCAAGAAAATGGCCCGGTCCGGTTCGGTTTTAGTTTAGTTTTCCCGAATCTCGCTCACCTTTGCTGGCCGAGCGTCGTTCCGCTCGACGTTCACGTTTTCACTTGTGCCGTCTCCGTGTGCGCCGTGCAACGGAGAGAAAATAACGCTGCGTGCGAGATCGACAGAGAAAGAGAGAGAGAGAGAGAACGTGAAACTGAGAGCGTCGTTCTCTTCCCGACACAGGGAACTTTTTCGGGAAAACTTGACGCTTGACCGCGTGTCCTCTTGGTCGTCCTCGTGGAAAAACGCGCGAGGATTGTAGCAGCGGTGTGTGCGTGTGATCCTCGCGACCGCGAATCAATTTAGCGTCGTTATTGGACGAGAACGGCACGTACGACGAATCGCGCGTCAACTCTACGACTGTCTATGACTATTTGTACAAAGTTCGCACGATCCAAATTCCTTCACATCATGCCACCTCGCTTCGACGGCGGTGCGTTACTGTGGCTAGCGTGACGTGACGTGACGCACCGCCATCGGGAGCACGATTGCACACTGATCGTGCACCTCCCGGACGATCCGACCTCCGCTGGTAACCCGCAGCGACCTTACCGACCGTGCCAGGCGCGCCATTTCGAATTTTCGAATTTAAGGCGGAAGGGTACCCTACTAACTAGATTTTGGGTCGAAAATGGGTTTGCGGGGATCGGCTTTTTGTCCTTATTTGAGCATATCTTGAGCTGCACAAAGGTTCATTCTAAAAAGGAAGGTTAAGTATAGCCCGCTCTGGTCATGATTTAACGAGAAAAGTCTTTTAATGACAGAAAAATACATTGGAATCTGCGGACGTTTTCTCGATTTTTTCGCCTACTTTATGAACACTCATATTATTAGATATAAACATAATCTCGTTAAATCATGACCAGAGCGGGCTGTATTTAACCTTCCTCTTTAGAATGAGCCCTCACCCAGCTCAAAATTTGCCCAAATAAGGACAAAAAGCCGATCCCCGCAAACCCAGTTTCGACCCAAAATCTAGTTAGATTCTAGTGGATTCTAGTTATATATAGTAGGGTACCGTAATCATCTGACTAGGATTTAAAAAGCAATTACAATCACGATTCTAATACAAAATGGATGTATCCGATTTCTTCGTGATGTTCTTCGATTTCAGCTCTTCTATGTTCTTCTTTTTTTTATCGTTTCATTTGTCGCATGGCGAAACCGTTTCATGGAAGAGCGAGAAACGATGACAAGGATTGATAGTACAGGAATTCCGAATAGTATTTTTCCCTTTTTTACGCAGATAAGATATACATGTATTTTGTTTAGCTTCCTGACTTGTTATCGCGGCTTGTTTACGAGTAGGTTTTGTTTCTTTTGAAATTTGTTATGTAACGGTCGCAAACGAGAAAGCGGATGACGAGTGCGTCAAAAGATGTGCGAGAAATTGATAATCATTGGACTAGCTTGTTACGGCCACACGAGATCTCGTCGGTGTGGCCACATTACGGCGATAGTTGTTATCTAGCTGCGGTAGAGATGGCGCGGTAGTGCGGGAAATTTTTGGAACAGATGATGGTAAGCTAGGGGCGTGGTCGGACAGTTATCAGTAGACTGCGGACCTTTATGCAAAATAACTAATTTTAAATAAGTAATGTTCGAATTAATTGCAAGACACAGCGAGCCAAATAAAAATTATATTCTTCTTTTAATTATCCTATCAAGCTGAAAATAATACATTGACGTCCTTAAATATTTTTACCATGTCCACTGCTTTAAATTGTATATACGTACCCATTTTTGCCATAAATCCATAACATCCGCAGTCTAGTTATCAGTGTCGAACTATTTAGTAGTTTTATCGATTTTCAACCCCCAAATTTCAATAATCAACCACCAGAAAATATTCATTCAATTGCTATAAATTTTCTGTTCTGTCTATTTGTGAACGGCAAAGGAATTCTGATCAATTACAAAATGGATGGTAGCGCAAAAGGGTTAAAAACGATCGTCGACTTTTCAGGAATGATATCGTTGGATGTAATGGTCAATGAAAACTTTTTATTTCCGTAACACTATTTATCTCCTAAATACAAAACTATTGTACTATATCACAAGAAGCTATAATAGAGGAGAGAGAGTAGGAATATGAGATATCCATTTTACTTTTTTAGATCAAAAAAAAGGAATAAACATAAATATTGTGAATCTTACAAAGATTTTGATTAGTATTTTTTCGGGGGAATAGAATTATAAAGCTGAGTTGAAGCGTTAACAGTCATGTCTAGGCATACCAAATCGTCAAAAGTAATAAGACAACTACAATTAGAAGGAAAATTAATTTTATTTCGTTTTAGTTAGTTTTATTTGGTTTTAGTCGGTATAATATCTGTCTCATATTTCTAACCTCTCCTCTACACGTACGGGAATGATGCGGCTTCTTAATATAAATACTATTCAATAAAAATGTACAATCGGTCTGGCTCGCGGGCGAGACTCCCTCGGGGAATGCAAAATCTCTCCGTCATTGCGCACGACGACTGCCACGTCGTCTCAAAGAATTTCGAAAGATCTTTCTCTCTTGTTCTGCGAGTGAGAATCGTTCGGTATTTTGTATGCGAATAACAGGAAGATATTGTTGTTCAAACCGAGAAAGATCGTGGCAGTCGAAGTGCGAAGAATATCGAGCGCGGGATGAAACTGTCCGTGAATTAGTTAGCAGCTAAGCGGGGAGATGTATGCGTTCGTAATACTGATACGCTCGAACAGATAATACCTCTGTTTCGTGTTTCGTCTATTGTCACAATTCGCTTAAGTACCGGAGACTGCTTGTACTAGAACTGGAAATAAAGGATAGCTTCGTCAGGTTTATCTCGGCAACAAACAAAAATAGTAGAGAAAGCCTCGGCCAATTTCACGGGCGATCGATTTCTTTCGACGCTTTCGAATCTCGTTCTTTTTTTTGATCCTCGTAGTTATCCTTTATTTGACTTTAAAAAAGAAAAAAGAAAAAACCAAAGAATTCGTCCGCACGCAACTTAAGAACCGGCGAAAATGGTACGTCGAACCTGTTCCTCTCGCGATCGAGCACAAGAGCAGAGTTCCTGGGCGTGTGTGCTGTCTTCTCATTGACCCCTCCGTTTTTCTTCCGTTTTATACACTCTCGTCCTCGACGAGCACCGTGTCCCCATCGATTACGATTCACTCGAGATATTTAAGTTCCGCGAATATAATTAATTAACGATCGACCTCGAACGCCGCGTTGGTCACACCGTTCATCGTAGGAACATCGGCCTTCTTCTCGCTGGCGATCTGCCATTTCGTCTGTCTCGGATCGCCCTCCGTTTCCTGTGCTTCCGGTTTGATACTCGATCTTTTCTCCTGTTCCAGAAGCTGACGATCCCGCCGGTGCTCCGTGTACAGCCAGCTGTTTCGAAATCATTCGCCAGACTTTACCCGAGATCTTAAGAAATTCGACGCGATCATTCAGGCCGGGTTTTTTTTATTAGGTGTACAAATAAATTCGGTGTCTTCACATATATTCAACTGTGATTGCATTTCAAAATAAAATCTTCTCCCGCCGCTTTGGGGTTTCAAAGCATCGATCTTACCCTACTAAACGCACTACATAAATTTTCGCTAATTGATACATAATCTCAAAAAACAATACTTTGCACCATGGCGTTTAAGGAACAGCACATTCGACACTGCATGCTTTTTGCATTTGAGTGAAAAAGAATGCTGCTGAGGCTACGAAAATGATTTGTTCAGCGTTAGGTGAAAATGCTGTAACTTATTATCAAACATGCAAGAAGTGGTTCTAAAGGTTTCGTAGTGGAAATTTTGATCTCAGTGATGGAGAACGCAATGGAATGCCGAAAAAATGTGCAGGACGAAGTATATTTATTATGAGTTGTTGAAACCTGGGGAAATTATTATTGCTGAACGGTATCAACAACAAATGATTCATTGAGCGACGCAATTGAGCGAAAAAGGCCTTTTACCGGCAGTGGAACTGGGCAAGTGATTCTTGCATGACAACGCACGACCACATGCGGCGAAGACAACACTGGAAGTCATTTATTCTTTGGGCTGGGAGATTCTCCCGCATGCGGAATATCCCCCCGATATGGCCCCCTCGGATTATCACCTTTTTCGGTCGCTGCAACACCACTTGGTTGATTCTAAGTTCAAATCTCTCGGAGAGGTCCACACAAGCATTGATGAGTTCGTTCGATCAAAACCACCATCTTTTTATAGAAACGGGATTCGCCAGCTACCCGGAAGGTGGGAGGAGTATATAGAAAGTAATGGTGATTACTTTGAAACATAACGCGTATTCCTTTTTTTTCTAAATAATGATCAAAAGTATGCTCAAAAGGCACCGAACTTATTTGTACACCTAATAAATTGTTTCTGAATGGGTGAGATTGGGGGAGCGGAAGTAGCAACGAGACTTACAAGAAGGCGAAGACTGCGGGCATGGTCATGCAGGCGCCGACAATGAAGAACGTCCCCGGGAAAGTCTTCATGGTTGCGCCGTAAATGGAGCTGTACATTGGCCCGTAAACGAGCGGCATCAGCGACTCGCAGACTCCGAACAAGGAGTTCACTTTGCCTGCGGAACCATTTGAAAATTATACGTGTGTGTGTGGCTGGGTTTCCAAGAATTTGATTCGGGCTGTTTGAGACCGGTGAGGAGGACAGGAAAACCTCGTTAGACAGCGGCGTCGGAGCCAGTTAAGAGAAAAGTCCGTGGGAAATTGGATCGAGGATAAGATCAAATAAAATTATTCTATTTACACGATTCCGCGGAAACGCCGCGCGGACGAAGGTGAAACGGCAACACAGTCCGATTACCGCGAAGGTTACCGCCGCCATTTTCGAACGGGTACAATTCCCATAATTCGAGGCAAATTGCCACGCTACACCGGCACAAAGTCATTTGTCAATGATGATCGTGTTTCCACGCCGGTTCCCCAAAAACGCGATGAAAATCGTCGGTCGCTACTTCGTTCGACTTTTTTTTTTTAAGAAACTGTTCTGCAATTTCGCGTAAGATGATCTAGAAAAGCAAAGAGACGCTAAGACAATTTAACAAGACTGTCTCCTGAGAAGAAACCATAAATCAAGCAAAGAGAAGCTAAAGTTACGGTTTATCTCGTTAATTCTTTAATAGCGATTTCGCACGAGATAATCTAATAAGACTGTCTCCTGAGATCATCAATGAAAAGCGAGGCTGAAGTTGCAGTTTCCCTTGTTAATTCTTAAAAGGCTCGCACAAGATGATCTTAATTAAACTGTCTCTTGAGATTATCGTTGAAAAGAAAAGCCGACGTTCGAATTTTCCAAATCAATTCTTCAGTAGCCATTTCGCGCAAGATGGGCTAATAAAAACAGTTTTCCGAGATATCAAACTGCTTCCGGCATAACACGGTCATCAAAAATCGAATTAATCGGCTAGCGGTAGATGAATCGCGAATGCCAATGTCATAAAACACCGTATAACATTATCATTCACTAAACGTTCTCGGGAGCCTCCTGAAGGATGATTTATCACTGACGCGTCGCCTAACTATTCGATATTTGCATACACGGTCCTCGCAGGTGTGTTTCTGTCCTCGTGTTTGCGGATCGCGCGTTGACTCTTGCCACTGTATGCGCTAATCGCATTCAAACGCAGTGGCGGGTTTAACGGTAAGCGGACTAAGCGGCCGCGTGGGGCCCCAGGGAACCATTGGGCCCCGAATTTCGCAGCATTAATTTTTTTACCAGCTTATTAGAATTTTCTTGCAACTTTTATTTCTAACTTAAGTTTGAGAATCCAAAATTTTTACCGTTCGAGGCGTCCACTTGACTTGAGCCGCCTCCAAATACACCACTAATTGCATCGGACGCGTGCGCTGTCTTTCTTACGTGTCGACGTAACGGTAGACGCGTTATTGGTTTCTTCTTTCGAAAGAGGGAAGGGAGAGAGAGAGAGGAAGAGAAATGTATTTGATTTATGGATCACTCACCGAGCTCGTCCGCGGACACCAGCTTCGAGACGATCGATCGCATCGCGATGAAGGATGTTCCGTTCACGATCTCCACGATCGCCCCTGGAATTTATAGAAAGGATTCGTGATTAGCGTGCTTGTTGCCGATCGAGCGGGAAGATCCTTTACCTAGATAGATCATCCAGTCGGTGGTGGCGAACGCGTACACGAATCCAGCGAGGATCTTGCTCATCGAGCTCATGATCCCGACGATCGCGTCGTCGATCTTGAGGATGTGGCTGAACACGCCCACCGAGACCGCCGTGCCTGCGAAAAATCAGATTCTAATTCGTTGCATTCTCCCTTTATTTAACCTAATCAGTTCGAGTTTTATTCAACTATCTTTATGCAAAATTGCAAGAATCGCGAGTGCGCTGCAGACCTTCGCATTATGGGACACGATAGCTACGAGTTTATGGCAAAAATGGATAGAAAGGTTGAAACGATTTAAGAATGCCAACCTGTTATTTTCAGCCAGTTAAAATGACCAAGGAATGAAATTGTTTAAAATACGAGTTTCATAAACGCGCGATAATTGCAGCCCAGTGGTAAGACTGGCGACACCAAGGTCTTCGGCGAGTCGTTTAACTTGAAGATGGCATTCTTCAGCGGATTGTTTAGGGAAGATAGAGCGAGAGATACAATAGAGATAGAGTGAGAGGGAGAGGATAAGGGGTTCGGTGTGCAACGCTGCACCACGCTGCACCACGCACGAAGATGCGTCTCGCTGCATCGCGGAGGATAAGTGGCGGATGCAACCTCACGTGCGAGCCGCTCGATCGCGCCGCGCCGTATGTAATTCTCTCACGTGTACGACGTAATCGCGGCGAAGATATCGCGATTCCGCATGAAAGAAAGAAACCTCCGCGACAAACAATGCCGCGGACAGCGCAGAAATTAAATGTCATCAGAGAAATCGGCGTGCTTCTTCGTCCTGGAATCCTTTGTTTTTCACGTCGGTCGCGACGTGCAAGCGCGGCTACTTTGTCGACGAACGAATTATACGTCCAATTGCTCGCGTAATTACTCCGTGAATCGTTCCTTCGGCTTTTATCACTATTGTTTTAGTGATTGCGGTTTGAATCCCGCCCGCGCCGTTACGACGATTCGTTGTTTTAACACGTTCGCGCGTTCACGCGAGAATCGTCGAATCGATCTTGTACGGTTATTGATCGTGTGCGGTTATTGAAAAGGAAGACAGGCAACGAATCGTGATACCGAATGTTGATTCGTCAACTTGCGCACTCACCGATCAGATTGGTCACCATCGCGAACGTGGTGAACATGCTGAACTTCACCTCGTTCCAATGGTATCTGTACCTCATGTACAGGTACATCACCGCCATTTCACCTGGAACAGAGAACTCGCGTCAATTCCATCGGTTCGTGAAACATTTTTCGACGCGAGAGGATGGAGGAGAATCGCCACGAGTTTCGCAAACCGCGGAGTATCCCCGAGCCTATGTGGGTGGGACAGTTCCGCTCGCACAGCATGAAAGATCATGGTCAAAACGTTTTTCAGAATTGCAGCGCGCGTTCAACGTTGCATCTGCAATGTCCGCGGCCGCTTTAAAAATTCAATTGAAAACGACCGCGGAGAATCCTTCTTCCAGCATACCTCGGCATCCGTCGAACGCCATAATCTCGGCGCAGACTCTCAGCTCCAACATGGCGGCCGCCGGGCCTCCATATTACCTCTCGGGCTCTCATTCTTCGAAGCAACTCGAGAAACGAGCTGCATCGATGCCATGAAAAAATTAATTAAACGCATCCGGGCGTTTACGACGTAACAAAAAATATACCATTGTGTTCGAGGAAGTCCACGGAATCTCCTTATACTCAAAAGATTCGCACAACTCTTGTAGTTGGATCAAAGTTCGACGTTTGTCCCTAATAAAATTGAATTTTTCAAGAGAGGAGGCTAACAGAGGAGAACGGTTCTCGGATTACGTGTTGGACTTGTGCTGCACGGTTTGTCGATGGATCTAGGGTAAAATGGCGGATCCTGGATACCGAGGACAACGCGATCGAGACACGAAATTCCGCAGCGTGACCAACTTTATCCCGGTGTAATTTTCGAGGCATTATTATCCCGGCATTGCATAAGAATGCCGGCGTTACACAACAAGTTCGTTCATCACTGGTCTCCGTTTAATTGTTTCCGTCGAGTTTCGGACGTAAATCACATCATTGTCTTGAATTCTTTGCGATCGTTTCGGCCCGCGAATAGAATCAGCTCACGATATGTCTAGCGCCGATTTATCTGCGATGCGAATCTAGCGTCGAATGGAAAATCCAGATTCGTATGTGATCGAGGAGTAATAATTAGCATAACGCCTTGGTTTTTAGTTTATCACGGCGATGCGAGTCGACCGATTGTTACCGGGTAATTAAGCTGGCCTTAGATGCGTTTCTTCGCGCGGTTTTTCTTATTTGTTATGAGGCTCGCTTCCGCGCAGAACAGGTAGCAAATTAAAATGTTCAGTCTGCCGGGAAATTGCATTGCGACCGATTGATGCGAAGCGGCCGTGTGAAAATGGGCGGAGGCTCGATTGAAATTTATTTTAAATACAGACAATATCGAGCATCGAATGTTTTAGGAACAAAGTTGAAAACTTGTGAAAGCTGGAGCTAATTGCTCTGCCCCGTGATCGACTATAATTCTTGGCGCTAGCTGGCAAAATTGTTTGTTCACGGTGTTGAGCTTATTTGAGGGTTTAATCGTTGGAACACAAGTCAGCTTTGTATTACTAAAGAGACGAGTCTCGCAGCGTCACCGAGAATGTCGAACTCGAGCCAGAAGCGCGGAGTCGGGGAAGTTGAAATTTTTGAAGAATCGCGAATCCAGACGGCGTTCACACGGCCGCTCATAATGACCAAGAATCCCCGCGCCGGTTCAGAGAATTCAAACGAAGAACCTAATTTTCGAGTTGACTCAATTGAGAATAATCTGCCCTTAACACGGATCCATGCGATAATTCGTCGCAGGTTTCGTGACGGGTAAGCAACCGCTCACAGTCGAAAAACACGTCCGGGATGGTTAGATCACGTCTTGCTTAGAGGATGCGACGCTGAGTCTCAAGATTGAATCGAATCGTCCCACGCGTTCGTTTCTTTGTAATTTGTTTGGACGTGTCTGTCAACTGTGGAGCTCGTTCGACTAAAGTCTAATCAACTTTCAACATCGTATACCAAATTCTCAGACTCCGTGAAAATCGCTAATGTTAGATTAATCGAACGTTTTATAGACTCGACTGCGGATGTTTGTACAGTCTTATTTTAAATTAATGAAAGATTTCTTTCGGTAAAAATCACAAACAAAAATGTTAATACGTCCGGTTGAAATCGCATTTTCCTACCATAATCGCGCAAAGATCCGTAGTGGCAGTAATCTGCGAACTACAAGCACCGCTTCATATTCGGTGAAGATCAGCGAATATTTATTGTCCCCGGCGATATCGTTCAGAGGGATTTGTAAAAGTAGATTTCAAGTATTTAGCGTTGAATCGAGCCGAGTGGATTTCGCATAACTTCTCGAGGAATTATAGCGAGTAAAAGCAACGATCCGAGCGCACACATGGACACCGGCGCGGACCCTTCGAACTGCCAAGACTAGACTTATTTCCGACGGTCAAAGATCTGAAATTACATCAGAGTACTTAAGTCATCAGACCGTATTAGCATTCGTACGCACAGAATATAGTTCTAATAGGTATGTTGACTTCGCACGTACCACCGGTCAGAAGTCACCGTTCTTTTTATTCCTCGAATCGTTCTCGCGAGAGCAAACAGCTGAAAAACATTTTAAAGATCGAGCTCCTCCTTGTTGCTTGCCTCCTCTGGATGTAATTAATTAGCAACACTTTCCTCGCGATCTTCTGCGAAGAACTTGTACAATCGCCAGAACAAATTGCACGTGAGAAGATTGTACAAGAAGAACAAGTTTCTTTGGTTCGCGTTAAATCTAGGTGAAGAGATTAATTAGCATTGAAGGACTAATTCCTTCTGCAGCGTGCACCGAACTATTGTTTCACGTAAAGTACGCGGGATATAAGAGGGAGAGAAAGAGAATACATTGCAACGAGATCGGGAATTCGTATAGCATGACGCGGAGTCGCGTTACACGCGTATGAACTGTCCCGAACTTTGCGGATCTGTATTCGGGTTAGCAAGCTGTTGATCTCTTTAAGGGCTGTTCTCGCCCTTTCAACGTGGACGATTGCCGATAAATAAATACGTGTCAAATATTTTTAATGTAAAAATTTCAAATTTCATGAAAACCAATGTGCTCATCGCCGAAGTTGGATGCTGCATCATACGCTGAATTTAGTAATGTGTTAAGTGAGCAACGGTTAGAGTGCGGATTTTATGTATTTATGGTAAAAATTTAAGCAGGAGGTAGATCAAAAGAATGTAAGAACTTCAATGTATCAAACTCAGCGTATCAAAATGATTAGAAGGTGGAAGAACTTTCTGTTAGATTCCCGTTGTTGTTAATTTAATGTTGCATAAAAATCCGCAGACTGCTTAAGGCACACCAACGAGAAAAAATGATGGGACCGAGAAAGACTCGCAGATTCAGTTTGTCCCCATTCCGTCGAACCAGCGGCACGTTAATGCGAAATGACAATACCGTGGCCGATTGCATCGTCAATTACGGATTATTAGCGCATCATGAGTTGGTATTGCGGCAGGGGATTCAAGGCAACCTCGTCGTAATTTCATTAGACCGATAATGCGCGCACATTATAATGTTTCGTTGCGTACTCTTGCTCGTGGTTGACCCTAGAAAGACTAACGGTGGAACGAAAATTTTTCCAGCCGATCTCGATCAGATACACAATCACATTGCTTTTTATTGGTAATCGTCCGCTTCGGAGGGGTGAAACGTGAGAGCAACCCCGATGAAACCCTCGCCTGCGAGCCTGAGAATCTAATCGCAGACTTCACTTTAGTTTTAGATACGGTTCTGACATCATCGGTTTCTATATCGGTTCTGTAATCGCTGTTTTTGCGATTACTGTCTCGAGGACGGTCTAAATACTCAAGTGACTACAGGCATACAATGAATATCAATTTTCTAATCAAAAGTTGTAGGTAATCATCGTAGACGGAAAGAAAATAATACAACCGGTTAATTATTGTACGAAGACACAGTTCGGATGGAAGTTGAAGGGGATGCTGTTCCTTTTCGGTCGTTGTTTTCGGCGCATTTTCTGCATTTAAATCGCGTCGTTTCGTGGCCGGGTCCTAATTGATAATTCGACGAATCGAGTTAATCTATCAATACGCATAGCAGCCACGCGAGATAGGCATGCTAATATACCAATCGTCGGAGACATTGTGTAATTGGACCGTGGAATTGCCGGACGCTAATTAAATCAAGCGTCACCATTAATTCGATCAAGCTGAGGACTCCCTTTCGACGGAGGTTCGCGCGTGGCCTGCTGCGCTGCACGCTTCTTAATCAGTGAAAGTTCCAAAGCCTCCATTCTCGCTCGACCAAATCGGTAACAAATCGTTTCTTCGCTGAAACGCATCGGCGGAACCGCAACGCGTAATCGGAGCGACTTCTTGTGTCAAAAACATGATCCTTCGACAGCAACAACCGCGTTTCAATCGCGAACCAACAGATTACCTCCAGTAGCGTCGTCTAAAAATTTCGTTTCATATGATAATGTAAGTTTCTAAGCTCGCTGTTGGTACAACTACATTTAGACCGTAAATGTTAATTGTAATGTAAACTGTTAATTGTGAAAGCCCGAATTCGCCGGGGATTCGAATGGAAACGATCGCGGATCGAGCCGCGGCGATGCGACGCGTCGCGGCTTCCGTGCAGCTAATGCAATATCATTTTCATACGAACGGTATACCAGTTTTCCTATACCACTTTCTCTTCGCCTAGTCGGTCGCGACCGAATTACTGCAATTACTTCGTGAAATGCTCGCGGTTACCGCAATAGAAGCAGCACGATTAACAAGAGTTACGTGAAACTCTTCCCACTTTCATTTGGCCGGGCAGAGAAACACACATGTCTGTTGGAGTTCATTGAAAGTTTCCCGTGGCTCGTCGATTTGCTACCAGACGACTCCGCTTCGGGAAGAAAGTTTCTTAGAGCCGGGAACCTCTCGCCTTCGCAAAATGCGATTTCGAAAATGTTGCCGCACCACTGCTCTGCTTTTATTTGAACGATACAACCGTCTTGACTGAGTTTACTCGCTATGTGAAACATCAGCACTGCCCCCGAAAAATCGCTAAACGAAAATTGCGATTTAGCACGCGTTGCTGCAGGCTTTCTTATTCCACACGTTTCAGCTAATACTGTTTAAGATGTATACGATCAACACCGATATTCGTCCATTAGGGAACCGTTGTTACTCGCGGCCACAGTTTCTCTTAAATAGTAAAACGTGTGTGGAGAACTAAAAAGAAATCCAAAGGAACTGATCACTGGACAGTAGATCTTTATGCAAAATACAAATTTTCTTTCTCAATATGTTTAACAGGTTCAAAATGCGATAACTGTATTTGTAAATTTTACTAATGTTGTTGCTGTTTGAAATGAAAATCCGCTGTCTACTGATCACACAGTCGTAATAGAGTAGGAGAACTAGTCGAACAAAAAATGGTTTTTCTCAAAGGGTTAAGACAGCGAAATAAATCGGTATCTTGTGTTTCGATACAAGTACCTGGTTTAAGACGCAACAATCTCGCCAGAAATGACAGACTTACCGTAGACGGGCCCGATGACGACCATGACAACCACCATGAGCACGAGCACTCTCTTCTGCCTGTTGTGATTGCCCTTCTTGAACGCGACCTTGAACGTCTCCTCGATGTGCTTGAACGCGAAGAACTCGAGTATCGATTTGCAAACGGAGAACCTCTTCTGATCGTCGGTCTTCTCTTGTTTCAGGTGTAGCTTGGCGGGCTCCTTGATGACGACCAGCCCGTAGATGAAGCTGAGTACGTAGCACACGGTGGAGATGCCGAACACACCGTAGAACCCGAGCTTCATGTAGAGGATCCCGCTGAGAGCCATGCCGATCGGTATACCGAGCGAGATGAACACGTTCGCGGCGCCGATCCTCAGGGTCCTGGACTCGACGGTGGTGATGTCGGCGATGTAGCTGAACACACCCATGAACATGGTGAACCATCCGCCGGTAAGGGCTGGCCATAAAGCCTCGAACACGCCGGTTGCCTCCATGGGCACCTCGTAGAAGAAGTAGGTGCAGAGAAGCATGCTGACGCTGCTGAGGAACTCGCCGACGATGGGCAGCAGCATGCACGGCTTCCTGAGGCCGGTCCGATCGCTCCATGCGCCCATGAACAGGATCAGGATGGTCGGCAGGCCGCTGGTCAGTGCCATCTTCCAGGTCTGCATCCCGGCGACCAACTGTTGCACCGCTGTCTCCTCCGCCTCGTAGCCCGTCGTGTTCCTGTTCGCCAGAGCGGTACACACCTCGTCCGAATACCTTAAGTTCACTCTGCACGCCTTCTCCAGGCTGAGGTTCTGGGTGGCAAGAGACGCTAGCATGCACGGGATCACGTAGCAGGCCATCACCGGCTCCACCGTGATGTTGCTGGTGAAGTAGGACCACTTTTGTTTCACCGTCAACGACTTCCACACCACTACCGACTGCTCCGTCGTCGACGTAGCCGTCGCCTGATCCTCTTTCTTCTTCCCGACCGTTTGATTGTTTATCGCCTGCTGGTCCGCCATCCTGTCCTATCTCTTCTATTTTCTTTGATAATATCTTGGATCGATTCCTTCTGACGCTGATTCTCTATTGTAGATGGACACCCGTGTCACTGGGGCATCGGTGGCTGGGATCTCTTCCTCTTCGGCAGTCGTGCGGGCTCCTCAAAGAGACTCATCAAAGCTCGACTCATGCGGACTCTCTGGTTTACTCCGGAGATCAGAGGTTCGCTCTTCTGATTCAACTTGTGGCGATCGGGTTGCTCTTCGGGTTGTGATCTCTGCACTTTGGCGGAACGTGGAACCAAGCGGTTCCGTTTCAGCCGGTCCGCGGGAGAGACCGTCTGACCGTCTACTCCTGGCTAATGCACCATTGTGCATTACGAGACGCGTGTCGCCTCCTTCCCTTCCGTTCCCTTCCCTTCCCTTCCCTTCCTCTTCCTCTTCCTCGCCACCTCCAGGCCTCTGACAGAGCCTCATGCCCTCCTCCGCCATTCTCGCTCCCTGTGCTACCACTGCTACCGTGCTGACTGGCCCCTCTCATCTCGTCCCCTATGGTCTAGGGGCCCTCTCCACGTGCTTGGTACCCTCGAACGTCGGGTACAACCACCCAGGAGAGACCACTCGGACGAGAAACCTCGCCGAATCGCTCGAACGACGCGTCACCACGTGTCCAACCACCAGCCCGGACAGCTTCCGATTCCGCTCTGTTCGCCGATGCTTTTCGGGTCAAGGTCAACCTGCGCGCATCGTGCTCGCCCCGAGGATCGAGAATCGAGGATCAAGGATCGCTCTACGCTCGCTAGGTCGCCCTCTCGGACCCGCTCACTTCGGAAATTATATTATTCGAAATATCATTTCGAACGACGCGTTACTTTATTTTATAATTACTTCTGATGACTCTTCCGTGATCATTTTTTAAATATCATTCCTTGAAATATCATTTCTAGACTGCGGATCTTTATGCAAGATAAAAATTGTCTGTATCAATCACACAAGAGAGGGGTCCTTTCCTTAATAATTGTAACAGATTGGAAATAATGTGCAAGTGATATGAAACTCATCTGTCGTGTTTCAACTACTCGCCATAAATGCATAAAATCCGTCGTCTAATCATTTCGAAGGACATGTTTAATGTACTTTTTGTTATTATTTTTAGAGAATTATGAAACTGTTTCTCGAAATTACATCGTGCGACCTGGTTATCAGGCTTGACCCTGTTTCGGACGGACAGCCTTCGTTGCATACCATTCTAAAAATGATTTCTTTCGTCAAATCCGAAATTTGCATTCTTGTGCAAGCACGGTAGCTATTATTTCAGAGAGCGATCCTGTGCCTCTTACGTCAAAGCTAGTTTAGAAATAGCGCTCTCGTAACACACGACAACGGGAAAAGAATATTGTTCCGAGCAACCTTCGTAGAAACGTCTGAATCGATGATCGAGCTTCGGCGCATGTCCTTCGCGAGGATCTTAGGATAGGTTATGGCGGTGTGTGGATCTAGACGTCGTAGATCGTGGAGCGGAAAGATCCAAGTGCCGAGGGACCCGGGTAAACATGGAGCACCGTTGAAACGGTGACAGGCGGTTGGTAGGGCAGAGGCTGGCGGAGGTGCCGCGTTAAATGTGGCAATTTGTTGATAAAATAATCACAACGGCCGTCGTCTTGTCTTCTACGGTCCGGGAGCCTATTTCAGGCAGGGCCGCCGCAGCCAAGCTGCTGGAACTCCAAGCGCCTAGACGAACGTCGAGTCGAAGATATTCTGTCGTCCGGCTTTGATCTCGTTGCTTGCCGGACCTTTCTAGTCTGGCACCGTCACACGTGTGCTGTCGGCCAATTGCGACGAACTGGCAATTGCCATCGGCTCGCATCATCGTCAATGACCGCGCATTTTTTAATCTCGTCTGGACCATCCGGCCAAACATTATTCTTTCAAACCCGCTCTTGATCGCCTTTCTTCGGCATCCGACGCGGCTTCGACGAGGGGTAAGCATTTTTCCAAAGGGGTTAGAGCTTCCTCGGCAAGATTGCGCGCGATCTAGGGGATTACCATGGATCTCCAGCGTCGAATCCGTCGCGGTCGATTACGGCCCTGACTCTCGAGTTGATCGTATGACGTCGTCAAGTGAGTAATGCTCGCAATTCGAGTGTCGCTGTAAAATATTCGACCCGGAGCCGCGGCAGACCCGTTGTTTTGATGTTTCCCTCAAGCATCCGCTCGATCTCCGACTCGGAACACACCGGTTCGAGCATGACACGCTGTTATAATCTGATACCCTCCTCTCTCTCTCTCTCTCTCTCTCTCTCTCTCTCTCTCTCTCTCTCTCTCTCGAAGAGAGAGAAAACGAGAGACGCCTCGTCACGCTCGGGGCGGAATTGTCGCGATTGCGGACCTCGGTCGCAAGAAGGAACCATTCAGAATCTGTTCCGAGGCTTCTTCCAGACAATTACTTCATCGATCTAGCTGCCGATTTAACGAGACCACGGCCGAAAGTAAGAGCAACTCTCTCTTTCCTATTCAGAGTTGAATCTGACTAATTTCACTAGTGTGATGTGTGAACTTCATTATCAAGTAACTAACAAGAAGCATTAATAACGCTAATCGTTTGTACGAAGGAAATAGGCGAGCGTTGTACATATTCTGCAATAGTTGTCCGTTCGACGCGTCGCCCGTCGATGCTCAATTTGCAATTACATTCGACGAATTTCGACGAATCGCAGAGACAATTGTTAGTTCGAAATCCGTAATACGTTTCTCGAAACGAAATAGTTTCGCGAGCGATAGCGTGCTCGCGACAAAACACTGTGACTGTCAAATTCTCACAGACCGCGTGTCGGTGATTACTATTATTTATGACAGTAGTAGTAGTAGTAGTAGTAGTATTTATTTATTTCGGCCTCGCGGCCAAGAAATTGGACTTGATTCACAATTCTTCTAGGTCACCCATCCCTCCATCCATTCTTCCACCCATCCATCCATATCCCATACCATACCATATGCCTTATTGTCTATAATCTATGTTAATTTAATCTAATCAATCGAATCTATCCTAATGTCTTAAATCTAATATTGCCTCTCCCTCTCTCCGTTTGATTATTTCTTTCCTTTTCTCTCGATACTGAGCCAGTCTACTGTTTCTCCCACTCTTTTATCTTGTACTATCTTTTCTATACTTATATTTATTTTTTCTACACCTTCACTGTCTCTCGCATATCATGCACATTCTCTCTTCCTCCTTTCTCCAATATTTATTCCCTTCTTCCATATTTCCGCATCTTACTCTCGCCATCAGGCTCTGACTGTCTCCTTCTCCTTTCTCCATTATTTTACTATATTGCCACTGTCCCTGAGTTTGCCTATCCCTCTCCTTCAGAGTCTCGATAATTTCCACAGTATCTTCTCCTTCCCTTCTTTCTTTTTGTCACCACGTTTGTTACCACGTTACCACATTTTTTATTAGCTCGCTTTCATGTCTGTTTGTTCCGTACAAATTTTGCAATTGATTTTAAACTAACTTCCTGATGAGCTAGAGACTTGAAACTTTAAACATAGCTCAGAACTGGATGACAATGCAATATTAAAAAAGAAATTTTAAAAAAGAACTGTGCGTTCAGGAGAAAATAATATTTAAATATTAACCGTCACACCTCGCCGCGCGACGTCATCGCGTTCAGCGATCCCCACTCCGCGCTCCAGCGCTCCCTACTCCACTACGCGTTCCCATTCCAACTCATCCCCACTCCACTGACGCACTTCGCACCGAAGGAGCTCAGTATGGTGTATGGTACGTCACAGCGGACCGCTCGGTAGTACGTCATCGTGTTCAGCGATCGTGTGGTGTTTACACAGTATTATACTAATGTTTGTTTACCAAGCGAAAATACCGTTACACCGAGATTCTCCGTCGAACCTTTATCTTTGACATTTTACCACAGCGTTTGTTTTCGATATGACGCGGTCGCAATACCGTCTGAAATTTACTACATGTCTCTGTTATAATCTCATCAAAATGTTTCAAATCGATTGAAAAAAATTTTTTTAATGAAAAAGAATTAATTTCTTTTTAAGACGGACTAAAAAGTATAAAATAATTTTTCCTAGCCCCATTCAGTCCTGAAAATTTGTGATTCTGAATTTTTAATAGCTAAAATACTGAAAATACCTGTAAGATTTAAAACGAAAAACGTGGGGCGCAAGACTTACGTGAAATATTCATGCATCAATTATCTATTGCATGCGTCCCACATTTTTCGTTTTAAATCTTACAAGTAAAATCACAATCACAAATTTTCAGGACTGTCTGAATGAGGCTAGAAAAAATTATTTTATACTTTTTAGTCCGTCTTAAAAACGTGGTATTTTTTTTTAAATTTATTTGCTTTATTTAAATAACTTTGTTTGTACTCTCTCCAGTTCCTCCCTTTCCTTTCACCCAAATATTTCTGCCCCGTACATCATTATCCCTCTTACTAGACAGAGTCAATCAGAATCATTCTTTTCCTAAATTCATCCCTAAACAATCTTTCTCCTAAGCCCCAGTACCATATTTGCTACTTTCGTTCTTTCTTTAACATGCCCCGTTATGCCTCAATTTCTCTGAAGTTTTACCCCCAGGTACTTAAATACTTGCACTTCCTCAATTTCTTCTTCCCCCCTATTATTTATGACAGAAACTAGGTGTAATTTAAAACAGCATAAACATCAGAAGAATTTCAAAATATTGCCGTATTGTTTTCAACCAATTAAACATATATTCGGAAAGAAAATTAATTTCTGTTCTGAGATCCATTATGTAGTAATTACGGGTTGAAAAAATGACTCGGCGTTTCGTACAATGACGGTCGGCAAATATCGCGAGCAAAAAATGGTAATAAACCTGTAGGGAGTGGGGGGTATAGTTCGCAGGTACGAGGGTTGTAAATGAGCGATACCTTTCTTTTTTTTGCGAGGGATCTTTATTGTGAATTCACTACACAGATGTGCGGTGAGGCGAGACATGATGGAGCGACCTTCGCGTTGCATGGACCGCATTGTTTTCGCCTGCAAGAAACGGGCCGATCGAACGTGTCCCGATCTTGTTCTAGTATCGACAAGGATACCGATTAGTGAAAATGTGGAGCGCGTGTTCGTCTTAGCGCGGCGATGCGAGACGACGAAGTCGGTGATCCTTTGAATTAATTCAGAACCAGGACCTCGTAGTCCTTGAACGACAGTTCTTCTCCATCGAACGCGATGTAGAGACAGTTGTGACTCGGCTGGATCTGCGAGTAAAATCTCAAATTAGCGATTGTGTTTGATGAAACGTAGACTGTGAAGTGGTGAAAGCGGATGTATATAGGCTGACTTGGACAGCCTCGGTTAGGCTAACAGTGAGACTCCGATGCACGGAGGGTTGCAGCTAAAGGGGCAGTGTTCGTTCGATCGTTCAGAGTGCTTTCCCAAAATGATTGCAGCACACCTTGCCAACTGTTTGTGATCCGTTGTGGAAAGTACGGCCGACGTACAGGGTCTCTCCGTTGTCGGTGTGTCCTGCTTGCACAGCGTTGTCGGGGATGTATCCGTTGTAAGCCATTTCCCAGCCGAATTCTGCAGGGCACAGCACCTGGTCATCAGAAATAAAAAGGTTTGGTTAATCTTAGTTCGCAGACACTCCGTTCTTAGACCTCCAAAGCTCCGGACATTTCTAGAGCTCGAGATTCTCAGAGTATTTTCAAATGTTCCAGAGTATTCTCAGTAATTCTAAACATTCAGAGTTTCAAACAGTCAGAGTTTCAAACGGTCAGAGTTTCAAACAGTCAGAATTTCAAACAATCAGAGTTTCAAACAGTCAGAATTTCAAACAATCAGAGTTTCAAACATTCAGAATTTCAAACAATCAGAGTTTCAAACAATCAGAGTTTCAAACATTCAGAGTTCGAAGTTTCCTAACCTCCAAATCTCTACTTTCTCGGACTTCCAAGATAACAACAAGCCAGCAGAAACGTTCATTTCCCGTGATTAAATATCGCGCTGTGCTTCGGTGAAATGTTGTGCGGTCAGCGAGCAAAGTCGATCGAAAATTCGGAGGTGAACGAGCCCGGAAGTCGGCCATATTGATTCGACGTTCCCCACCACACCTCGGACCGTTTGCGTTAGCTTTCCTGGCTCGCTCGACATAATTTCATCGTATTCTCGGCTGTTTCTGGTATCTAAGATTCATGGGAATGCATCGAAAACGCACAAAAGATGACGGGGCGATCGATAAAACCGAGATAATGGGGCAACATTAACAATCAATTATCGTCACGAACATGTCCGAGGGAGAATCCGCGAGTCATCGCGAGAACTTTAAGAATGCGGCTATTAAGACGGAGGAATGCAATTATAAATCGTTGGACGATCGTAATTACGCGCTCCTCCGGCGTATTTATCTAAAATCTAAACAATACATCAGTATAGAAGCGGGGGGTAGAGGGATATTTAAGGAATTGTTCTTCGCGCAGACAATACGAAATGATCGGTCCAAGTGTTTTTCTTCATTTAAGATCAAATCTTTACGCTAAAGACGCTGTCGTAGGAAATGATAAATTTAGTATAAAATCACTTTTGCGTATTATATAAATAGAACGTCGATGGATTAATCGCTATGATGAATCAATATACAAGCGAAGGCTTGGCGATACTAGATAACGTTCGGAGAACTTGAAGAACGATCTAACAAGTCATTAGTTGGAATTGAAACATCGTATCTTCCTGCGGCGTATCTAGATAGTTCCGGTCCTTCTTTTCATTGGAAGCGAATCGTTAAGACAACTTTGCAATTCTGTTGTACGCTAAAGAAAAATTAATCTCGCGCAGTTGGGGCTATTCTGGCGGTTTCACGGTGGGGAAAGTCGCCTTGACACGGAACCCGAGGCATTGGGAAATCAATTTCGCACCAGGAACCGGAGCTCCTGAGGCAGAAAGGATTGATTATAATTATTTGCGAAAAATCAACGGACCGGTCAGCTTACACCGCAATTGCGCCTTGAACTTAATCGGTTTCCCTTTCCATCGTTCCCGAGGAGAGAGACTGCGTTGGATATCGGGGATTAAATCGCAACCGGAAGGACCTTAGCACAGACTCGCGCCGCGCAATCAATTCTAATGACAATCTCTGTCTTTGTGGCATTCGGAATGATCGCGCTCGCGATTGCTACCCCCGACGGGATAACACTCGATCGCTAACATGATCGTCGATAGCACTCGTGTTTCGACTGGAAACACTGTTTGCCAGATATACATTTTTATCGTGTTTTTTTCCGGTCTTTATCAGATCCGTTTTTTCTTATCTGTCTCGCATCGAAGATCCGATCAGTTTTCAAGGTGATCAAACACTGGTTCGACGAAAGGCAAACTCACTTCGTAGTCGTATTTAGCATGTTCCTCCCCGTTGTGGCACACGTAAGCGACATCCTTCTCGGGGATGACCTTCGCAGGAATCAGATCGCCCTCGTGGCGAGCCCTACCGACGTAGATGGTACATCCGTCGACGTCGCGACCCCCGACTATGGCTCTGTCGGGCATACGCTCGGACGCACCTTTTGGGACCCACTTGCAGCCTTGGAAAAATAGAGAAAATTTATTTGGACATTCCAGCGTTCCATTACACTAGCATTAGCTTGCCTAATTGTCTAAAAATCTTTGAATATTGCTCCAGCCTGAAGCTAGATAAGTAAATGAACATAGTATTGGGTTGGGGACAAAGTTTCTTCGTATTCTAATGCAGAAATGAATCAAGTTTTTTCCACATTTTAAATGAAGTTTATCCGACCACCTTTTGCCACTTTTGAGGTAAAACCAGTAGCGCGTTATAACTAGTTGGGGCTTTGGGCAAAGTAGAATTTCGGAGAAAAACGTAGAATTTGGATCTTGGTTCGTGTTTGGGGCCCCTTTTTGCTTGGGGCCCCAGGCATTTGCCCAAGTTGCCCATAGGATAACGCGCCACTAGGTAAAACCATAATCCCGTCACTGTAGAACTTCTGCGATTTCTGGGCGAAAAACTGCGCCACGTGATTTTCACAGGCCTCTTGAAGTCAACTTCACAGAGATTTCTGTAGAGACCGAAACAAATGGTAGTCTGATGGTGCAATATCAGGACTATGTGGTGGATGCATCAAAACTTCCCAGCCAAGGTCTCTTAATTTTTGTCAAGGTCATTAAATTTTTCAATGTTAACTCATGAGGCACCCAAACATCGAGCTGTTTTTTGTATCTAGCCTTCTTTATAAATTTAAGTTTAAAAGTTTTGTGGTCGATGTTTAGTGCCTTACAAAATTTCTTCATTTTCATTTGATTAATATTAACAGACTTATGACATGATAAGACCATCTATCGGGAGGATACGAAGAAACTTTTTGCCCAATCCAATATATGAGAAAAGCACGAGCTCATGATTCACACCTATGTATACGTATATCCGATCGATAAATTTCTTTCGCGTAGATTTTTCTGGAGATATTCTGAATTCTCAGGGACAGCTCGTCTATCTCTCGGTACAAGATTATGAAATCGCAAAGCTTTTGTAAATAATGCTAAAGCAAACACTATAGCCTGCTCTATTTTCTTCAAATCGATTGTAACGATATCTCCGACTTATCCTTTTTTCAATCATTTTGCTTCACAACATTATCCTTCCCCATTACGTAAAATTAAATCAACCTCAACAATAATGATATTGATAAGTAGACTGCGGATCTTTATGCAAAATAAAAAATGTTTGCATTGATTGCAGGACACAGGAGCCAAATAAAAATTGTATTCTTCTTTTAATTATCCTATTAAGCTGAAACTAACACATTGATGTCCTTAAATATTTATTACATGTCCACTGTTTTGAATTGAACGTGCCCATTTTTGTCGTAAATGCATAAAATCCGCAGTCTGTTGATAAGAGATTAAATAATGCTCTTAACCAGTACACAGATCAATCATTGTTGCCCGACGACCTTTCGCGCCGAAGCTATAGTATTCCAAGATCTTTGCCATAGTTTGAAAAAGCTTTTATTACATTTTTAGACTATCGATTACGTATATTATGTGTTTTAGAACTTACCTGCCATGTTGTAACTTGCTCTACTTGTTACAGAATCAGATGTGTTGCTTATATAGCCACACCTGCGAGTTAAAAGCTGTCCTAATCTTATCTCGTATTCGTTGAAATGTTTACGGTATGATTCGGGCGCTCTTATGACTCTATAAATGTGGGATTTCAGATTCTGATATTACGTTTCGACGAACGTCCGACGTCGCTCGCTTTGTCTTTTTTTCAGCAAGCTCGAAAGAATAGAACGAGAGAAATTTGTCAATTTTGATTTACACTCCTGCCATGCGTCTACGATATAAGAGGTATAAGAGGGCCCTGTTTGCAAAACGTAGAGCCCACCTTAAAAACGTGTGCAAAACGTCGTAGTTCTCGTTTGAATCGTTTTCTTAAAATTGGCGAAAACATTGCGCTATAGAACACGCAACAATAGCACAACGAATAAGTTGTAAATACCCGTTTATTATTATAGACGTTTGACATAATTTACATTATATATATATATATATATATATGTATATATTGGGTTGGCAACTAAGTGATTGCGGATTTTGTCGATAGTTTCTTATTTAAAATCCGCAATTACTTGGTTGCCAATTCAATATAATCTACGTGATGCAAAATCTGCGCGCAGTGAGTCATCCACAGTTTCTCTTTACTTACAAGTCCGTCTAGACTGTGTATTTCTATGCAAATTCAACAATTTCTACATCTTGCATTTCCCAAATTCGTGGACGCCATGAATTCGCACAAAGATCCACAGTCAGACCAGGGTGACTTGAGAACAAATGTATAAAGTTCGTTCATAAATAATACACAAGCTAAACTAAAACACGTCCCTGCATATTGGGCACGTCGCCTTCTGACTGGTACTGAACCACTTGTACTGCAACAAAAGGATTAATGTTAGAAACAGTTTGACCGTAATTAGCAGGGTTGGGCGGGTACCTGGAAATTCGTGATACCTGGGTACCCAGAAATCGAAATCTGGTCGGAATCCCGAAAATTGATATTGTTCGGAGACCCGGATGTCATAGATTTTCGGGTACCCGTCCACCCTTAGTAATTAGTAGACTGCGATTCTTATAATAGAAACTAAATTGAATGTTACTTCTTCTCGTAATGATCTTAATATCGGAGAAATTATACATTGACATGTTCAATTTTGAAAATTGTTCAACAATTTAGAATTTCATATACTCGATTTTACTATAAATGCACAAAGATCCGCAGTCTAGTAATTAGTATCAGTGATCCTCCGCGAGACGGGTACGTACCAGACAAGCAGTATGAAACTTCTTGCGACACGAGTGACAGGATACTTTTGGTATTTGGTAGGAGCTTGAATGGAAAATACTGAAGCATATGTAGCATTCCTCGACGCCGGCGAATTTCTTGTCCAAATTTTTCTTCCATAACGCGAGGCCGTCCCAAACAGATCCATTCTATCCACAAAGAAAAGAAACGTACATTATTATTATTAAAGAAAGAAAATATTAACAAGAAATGAATAAAACTAACTTGATGCGTGAGGAATATTGCTAGCTGCATATGACAGTTCCTCCAATTGGCAGTCCCGCCCGCGTGTTGGCCAGGCTCCACTATGACCGTACCCAAAGGATGGTTCGGTGGCAGCGTGATGTTCAGCTCCAATTTGGTATCGCTCATTTCATAGAGCGCTGTCACTTCGCGGAACATCGAATGTACTTTCACTTGCATGTTCTCTATGTTCTGCGGCTTGTTGCTGAGCAGCTCTTGGCAGAGCATAGGGCTGACATAATGGGTCGTGATTTTGTCGACAGCCGCGCTGACTCTGCTGTCGGACGCGCTCCACCATTGTCTCACCAACACTGGCAAATGCCTCAGACTGCTTCTGTACAACCAGCAGACTATGTGATCCAGCCTCCACTCTGTCCAACTTTCTGTGAAAGAACCATTTAGCACTTAGCCTTTTAGCACGTTAAAAAAAATAACGAAAAATTGACGGATAAGAAATGTTTACCTCCAAATTCAAGAGATGGTTCTGTGGAGAAGATCTCCGTTAACTTTGCACCCTTGTTCTTGTTGTCTTGAAGCACCTCCACCGGCATTAGTCTGAAGATGTTATTTAACAAACTAGGGAAGAAGTTGTCTCTGAAAAGAACACGAATTCGTAAAATGGTGGACAGTCATTTCGGGATAATTACTTGAAGGGTAGAATAGTAATTACTTAAGCGTTTCAGCGTATTGATAAAGCAGGTCTCCGTGAGCATTGGCACACATATCTAAAATGATGGACCACAATAATAAATAGCCTACAGTGTACGTGTAAGAGTCTGTATAAGGTTGTATAGTACAGCTGACTGTGTCGCATAACCTAGAAACACCGGAAATTAATATATCAGAAGAGACAGGACAAACTACGTAGCCTACTACTTGGAGGCAATGCTTACTTGAAATCCATTAAAACAGTGTTGACAATGTTCTGCGTATTCTGAAGTACCTCCTCCATTTTCTTAATGTTCAGATTCTGTGTGTCGAAGTTTTCCAACTCGACCGTAACTTTGTCCTGTTCCACTAGTTTTGAGACAGTGTGTTTTAATAAATGATACGCTCCTAATTGAATACTGGGTACAGGGGACTGCAGAAGCTTCAGACATAGGTGCACTGTTTCGTTCAAGTTGACAGCGACGGTGGGAGACGTGTTCGCCTGATTTTTTAATAGTACGTTTCCATTTAACATTTTCACTGTTCTTCCAATGCGATCCAGCACTACGACGCGTCTCAAATCTGTTGGCCTTCCGTTGTGCCAATCTGTGAATGATCTTGGATAAAGTTGATATCATTAACTTTTGTTCAGTAGAATTGTAATTTGTTACCTGCATAGGACATCCAGATTTGAGCAATGGAACTTTGAATATCGCCTGCGAGTACATTATTCCACTCGTCTAGTATCGTTGGAGGTATTTGATCTTGTTTGTTAATTATATTTTGGAGCGCGTGATACAGCTGGCAAGTGTAGACTGTCAGCGCGTCTACCTAGAGAGATATAAAGTAATATAAATGCTGTCGATTCGCGTGAGGACATCTTTTAGTAATTTTAATTATTTTATTGGAACCTTAGTGTCGTTAATGTGCTGCTTCGATTTGACAATGGTAAGCTGCCACGTGGCCAACGATATTAAAATAAAGTTCCACTGTTCGTCGGTTAATTCGGACGGCACGTTTGTTACTAATTCCGTCAGCAATAAAATAATTTGGAACGGTAGAACTGACGACTCCAACGAGATCGAAGAAATATCGCTGAAAGATTATAATAGATTATAACGTGATTATAATAGATTAAAATTAATCGTAGATATCGTAAGAAATTGAAGTACCAATTGAAAAGCAATAGAGTAGGATTGTCTTTCTCATAGGACATTATCTTCTCCAGAATGCTCGAGTAGTTTGATTTGTTTTCCGGATTCTGTACATCTGATAGATATCTTACTTTGTAAATAGCCCGCATTACTTCGCGAATATTATCGTCTATTTCTGTGGACGTGTCTCCAGTGGTTTGTAATTTGTGTATAATCTGAATGAAAAATAATATTAGTATCTTGCGATCTGACATCTCTGCCTACTCATTTTCAAATTTTCTAATATATCGACCTCTTCCAATTCAAATGCTTTCTCGGATTCTTCGAAATATATTTTCGAAGATGATTTCCCACTTAATTGCACGCGACAGAAGTTTATTAAATAGGCCGACATGCTGCCATATTTTCCAGAGTTCCTGCAAAAATAATTAAAAGGTACATTATTAAGCGATCCATTGCCCAAATTAGCAGATCACTTACGTCTCGATATAATTCCGAATTTCCACGCCGGTATCTTCGTTAGTATAAACTTTCAACTGCTCAAAGCTATCTTCAACTGTGCTCAACACTTTGTTAACATTACTATAACATTTCGTCTAAAATCAGTCAATTAAAAGGAGTATTCATTTTGACAGAGTAATTGGACTCATATTTGAAATTACTATTATACGTACAGATTTGTAATACTTCGTATAAATTTGTCCTAAAAGAATCGAATATATAACATCCGTTAGTAGATCTGTAATTCCTGGCAAATCGATAAATTGTATTAGAACTTTCTGTTTCATTAAACATATATTTTTCCAGAAATTCGCATTAAACGATGCCCATTTCAAGCACTCTTCGGTATTGTCTGTTACTGTATCACTAGTTAACATATCGTGGATAACAAACAATTTGTGTCTAAATCTTCCAGTAATCACTTCTCCGTAAAGAACAATTTGCGATGCTTCAGCCATCCACGTTTGCGTATCGGAATCATAGAAGAACGTTAAAATGATTTTTTCTATATAACTCTTATTCACGAGAAGTTGGTCATTAATTTCAATAACAATCTCAAGGAAATCCGATGCGATGTCCAGCAATATCTCATTGGTTTGCTCTTCATTTCTGTAAAACGTTTCCAAATATTGTATATCGAGAAATAGTAATATTTTATAGATGATCAAAATTATTATTACGAGCTGTATATCTTCTTCCACAGTACAGTTGCGAATTTCCTAGTTAACTCGATGAATTTCTGTTCAGAGAGTTTTCGAACAGCTTCTAAGACACCATTTTTCCACACGGCTCTCATTGCATCGAAGCAAGTGGAATCATTGGCAAAGTAATCTTGAGAGCATAACTCGAAAAGCGTCTCTAACACTCTCACAGCTCCCAATGTTGCTTCCTTGTGAGTCCATATCAATGGAACAATGCTAGAAATTAGTTGTGCGAAGTGTAACAAACAGGTTTCGTCCACATTATGGATCGAGTCGCATAGAATGGATACAACTTCATTAACACGGCTTTCTTCAACCAAGAAACCTAAGTGTAGGAGAAAAATTCAGTATCACACATTCGAGAATTACAAAGAAGCATTTAGTAATTAAATACAACCCTTACTGTCATCATCGGGAGACTCGAAGGCCAGTAAAATGAGATCACGACTTTTCTCAAGATCAGAATAATTTCCTGCCGCAATCTCCTTCACCACACCTACCAATAAATCAGTGGTTTTCGATTGCGAACACCATTTCCGTATTATCGCATCGTTTCTATGCCTCTTCGATAAAGCACAGTGTATCACACTTCTTGTAGTCGCAATGTCCCTGAACTGGAAATAGACAAAAGTGAAAGCTTACAATAAATCTCCCAAAAAGTGAGATGGCTATTATTTTACCTCTGTAAGCGACCTCAAAACTTCATCCTTCTCAGAGTCGTTCATGTAGGTGATAAAATTGAATATTAGTTCTACTATGTGCACAGATTCTATCGATTGTTCCAATAACCACACCCTCAGAACTTGATCGTAGAAACTGAGGAAATTGATTTGAGTTTTCGACTCCGCCAAACTCGCGAACAGTTTCTCGCTCTCGAAACACGTGATCAGTTTGTTCAAGTACGTAACGTATTTTTGAGTGCGTTGTTCCGTGATTTTGTCGAAGTACTTGACACAGAGAGAAATTACGAAGTTATTCAGCTCTTTCAAGAATTCTGTGTCCGTATCGACTTCCGTCGTCGCCACCGCACGCACTTCCAATTTGATATCGTCTTCTGGATCAGGGAATTTCACTTTTAGATTCTTGCGACTGTGCGTGGGCGCTGTTTTCAATGTGATTAAGAACTCGATCTGAGAATTGTTCGTGTCTGGGACGTCGAACGTCCCCGAATTTTGGGACACGTCTATCAGTAAGTCGAACAGCCTGTTCAATTCGGACCAAAATTGTTCCATTAGGTAGGTGTACGATCGAAGCTCTTCATTTCCCCGATTCTTGCTCCAGTAGCGCACCAGCTGTGCAATCTCGCAGAAAAGAATTTGTTTCATCGGGCTGTTCTCTTTCAAGCATGTTCCTATCACCAGGATCAGTTGTTCCTTGAGAAGCGTCGCAGACAAGTCTCTGTCCTTAGCGTTTAACAGAACCGAGTATCGTAGACATTCGATGAACGACGTTGTTACAGCAAACATCTCTGACCGGCTCGTTTGCACGCTCTTCACGGAAAATCCCTGTCGCATGTTCTCGAAGAAGTTCGTGTACAAGGTGCGAACGTCGATACTGAATTTCGGGAATTGGCTGACGAATGGTAGCAAGTTTGGGTACACGATGCTGGCAGAATATTGTCCTCCGGCTCGTAGAACTCGCCACAGTTTTGGTAACACCAGCTTCTCAATGCTTACGAAGCTGTACCAGTCCTCTATTTTCGTTATGGCAACGAGCATGGATTCCCAAACAGCGGACACGAGCGCAGGCTCCGTCTCATCCAAGCTGTTCATGATCGTAGTCACAGCTCTCTTTTTCTCGTCTTGCAGCAGTATGCTAGCGTTATCGATCAACGATGTTAACACGTTAAAGAATGCTGTTTTCACAGGAAGAGCGTCGTACTTGACCAACTTCCAAAATTTACTGTTCCGTACGATTTTATGGTGAATGTCGGACATCTTTTCAATTTCTTCCGTGGGAACTTTTCTCAGATAAGAACTGTAACCCTGTAGACTAGCTATCAGCACCCTTTGATACTTTGCTTCCATTTCTTCTGCCGCAAGATTCCTGGCAACAGAACGTATGTATTAATAATCATGTTTCTGCTAATAGTGCTTTCTATTTTTCACACGAACGTAAGACATACTTTCGTAGGCATAAAGACTGTGCCGTATGAATAGTAATATTATCACAGATGTATTGCAGAATTTCATGTTGACAGTGTACAATGGCGTCCACGATCTTCTTCTGAGGAAACGTGTTCTGCAGAAAAGATTTCACAGTTTAGTTAAGCATTTTCAAACTCCCGTCATCCAAGTTATAATACTCTTTACACTAAACGAATTGGTAGCAGCCGAAGCAGCTGGAGCATAAGTGTCGTGTTGGGAAGTAAACCAAGCTCCTGCCAGTTGCTTTAAATACATTGCTATACCCTTGCCTACACGCTTCACCACAGCAGCATGCGCTAGCTGTGCTCCTTCTCTTACTCTATGTTCGACGTCTATAGCTAAGACGCAATATAATCTCGGCCAGAATGGCAGCATTCCTTCCACAGCTGATAATTCCGAATCTTTACATAGGACTGCAAACTCCAGCAAGGCCTGTCGATACACAATATTATTTAATCGTAGGATGTCCTGCTTTAAGGGGGTACTCTCTTAAGGGGACTCTCGTTTCTAGGATTGCAAAGATGCGGGATCAATCTAGGCTGCAATCGCTCTCAAAAGTCCTATTTTTACGTTTATGAGGCGCATTTTGCATTATTCTGCAGCATAATTTGCACTATTGGGAAGCATAAAGCTGCGCATGTAGTTATTTTAGACGAATAATGCAAAGTACACCTTGTAAACGTAAAAATAGGACTTTTGAGGATAACTGTGGCCTAGATTGATCTTTTATCTAGCGCTTTTGACTATTACTTGCAATCCTAGAAACGAGTCTACCCTGTTAAACTAATATCAGATCATCAAGATCTCACCTTGCATTTTGTTGTTGCATCCTTCTTGTTCATTTTCTTTAATACTATTTGAAAGTTACTATCTACATTGTTCATTTCAACCTCATTTGTACTAGAGAGGGATAAGCCTGGCAACACAGGTACATATCCACCATCGTTCACCGCAGAGAAACCAACAAATTTGGGCATCGCAGTACCCAAAAGTTCGGCACTCCTGCTACTATTCGATGGCTGAAAACACAAATATATATCTCAATGAAAATCAATTATCAAAGATTAAATATTAAAATAGATCATATGTCAAAGTGGTGTAGGTTATCTTTATTTCAATCAATCGCATCACGTTGTATTATTTCGTATTATCGCGTTATTTATTAATTAATTCAGTTTATATCAGCAGGATTAGATTGTCTATAAAAATAACGCGAGGATAATTATAAATCTAAAATGTTGTGTGAGAACACACGGAACATAACCTACAACATTGATATCTTATGACAAAGTTTCGCTTACCCTTGCATTATTTTTCGTTCGTTGTGCCTGTTTATTCCTCCCCATGATAATTAATAGAGAAGCAACAGAAAACAATAGATCCTGTGATCACGCATAAATTTTGTTCACTTAGTTGTCTGCCAATAACACACACCGTGGACCTTTAAAGCGATTGTTGAAAACAAATCTCCAGTGTGAATCAGTGTGAATGCACCTGTAAACAGTGTTCCGATATGATGCAAGATTGCGCATGCGCGGTGATTTTAGCCTCAATAAAGTAAAATTCTCGATAAAATTGGGTACCTTGATCATCGTGTAAAATTTTTAAAAATTGTTATGATTTGATTGTGAAAAATGTGTATTTGTGTATATTTTGTAACTCGTAGGACACATCCTGGAGTCTTTTCATCCGGAACAGATCGTTTCGTGACGTTTGCTTCCTCATTATCCTAATATAGATACGTCACTGTTTTGGCCGCGCATGCGCGTGAAATCTACACTGGTGACGTCTGTAATGTAACGTAAACAATAAGCACCATCGAGAACATAGCTACATTGCGATTGATTGCGATTCCATACAGAAATCGCATTTTGTATCGAAATTTAAAGATAAATTAACATATAATCATTAATTTATATTGGAATTGTAATTAGACCAACAGAAAGTGGTAGAGAGAGATACATGTCTGTTAAAAGATACTTTACAATAACATGCTTTGCAACAGTTGACTTCTCTCAGTTGATGTCTGTCAGTGATGCGAGCGCGTTACCTTAACCTAAAGCAAAATGATATAAACTATCACTCTCTTCAAATATAAACTCTCACAATGGTGAGACATAGTGCGAATAAAATAGTATATCGAGCGCCAAAACATTAAGGATCATTTCGCTTCACGTGTCAAGTAAGAAATCATTGAATCTACGAATCGGGATATAACTCTGGTTTCCCTAATACTCCTTTACTACGAGGTTACTATTTTTTATAGGTTAGAAAAATAAGAAACATGAGCATGGGGAACAAATTAGCCCAGAGGTTACTCTTATCGTACTGCGCCTTCACTTGTATTTATTTCCCTGGTATCCTGATATTACTCAAGTTGAACGACAGCTTGTACAATGTGGGAAAGTACAAGTTTATTCCAGTATTATTGATACTTCTGTTCGCGGAAGTCATGAAACTCCTCTTTCCCATGTTCCACTCTGAATCCGCTATCATAGGAAAAAGCGACTTGAGAACATCCTCGAAAGCTAGAAGATCTTGGTCAAGACATCTCAGGGAGATCTTCAAGTTTTTGTTAGCAGCTTTTCTATTGTCCGTCGTATACTATATTATAATCGTGCTGTTCGGTGCACCTGTTTTCGTGCATCACGAGGAAACTACCATGCTCACGGTCACGCTGACCACTCTTACATTTGTTCCTGCTAGTCTGCATTTAGGAGTAGACAGTGCGTTGGAGATTATGACGGGAATACAGTCGCAGAAGGATAACGTTTTAGCGAATGCTGTGAAGACTAATGTTCAAGCGACCCTTTTGGGCACCTGGTTGGGTGCTATCGCAATTCCATTAGACTGGGACCGTCCTTGGCAAGCTTGGCCAATCCCTTGTGTAATAGGCGCCTTACTCGGCTACATGACTGCGCATTTTATTACTCTTGTACAGACATTACCTGTGTTAAGAGTAGGCAAAAAAGTTCATAGGTGAATCGTCGATGATTATACAAATAGTATGATGAATGCAACAATTTGTACTCTGAAGAAATTATTTATAGACTTAATAAAGAAAACGCGTTCGAGAAGGTGACTATGTTTATTGAGAATTACATAACAACGAAAAAATTCAACAGTCGCTTACAAATAAACGTTTTATCTGTTTTAGAGGCCATGCGAGGTCAAATATATACGATAACCATTGAAATCGGAATTTAATTGCCTCTTTTGATATGGTCATAAACGTTTATATAAAACAAGACATACATTTTTGATTGCTTTCGGAATATTATAAATTGTTCTATTAAATAAAAGACCTTGAGATAGGTAGATGCAAATTCGATTGATACATTATTATTAGATTGCGGATCTTTATGCGAAATAAAAATGTTCTGCATTTATTGTGGGAAGCAGGACTAACAAAATTTGTTACATTAAAAACAACATTACGATATTCTTAAATTTTTCTAATCTGTTACTGTTTTATATTTCATGCAACCAATTTCTTCATAATTGCATAAAGATCCGCAGTCTAATTATTATTCTCCAAGCAATTTTATACGTATTTATCGTAACATTGATAAACACTAGATGTCAGTAGTACTGGATTAGCACCGCGTGCAAATCATGACCTTGAAATAATTGAGGTTTATCACTGCCGGCATCGAGAGTAATTCATTGTCGTGTTGTACAGTCTGTCTCTCACAGTCTTCCGAACCGTTGATTAATAATTTGCATGAAACATGCCTGAAACCGCAGGAAAGGTATTTATTCTTTACAGTAACATAGCAATAAACTTTTTCTTCGATTTCATTGGTTATAAATAAGATTGCGTTTCTTTTTATGCGAACGGCAGGTAATTAAATGTAAAGCCGCGGTGGCATGGAAGGAGAAGCAGCCTCTTTCGATCGAGGAGATAGAAGTAGCACCTCCGAAAGCTCATGAAGTCAGGATCAAAGTTGTAGCTGTAGCTCTGTGTCATACGGATGCCTATACTCTGGATGGGTTGGATCCAGAAGGAATTTTCCCATGTGTTCTTGGTCATGAGGGCAGCGGTATTGTGGAGAGCGTTGGCGAAGGAGTCACAGAATTCCAACCTGGTATAACTATCGTTGGGAGCTCCGAAATTGGCACAGAGGCGGTAGAAAAATATGGAAAGTAGTCCTACATATGCGACAAGGACCAATCTTATTTTTCAGAACCAATTGCAGACTGTGCCATTTTCCAAGCTCCCAACATTTCATTTAGAATTGTATTGTTTGCATCTTTGCGACACGAACAATACATTGTATTCAGACAAATTGTATCATGCTAAACGTTTCACCATGTTATGTCTCAAGGCGATCACGTGGTTCCATTGTACATTCCTCAATGCAAGGATTGCAAATTTTGCAAATCCCCCAAGACGAATCTGTGCAGCAAGATACGTAATACTCAAGGAAAGGGCGTGATGCCCGACGGTACTTCTCGGTTCACTTGCAAGAATCAGACTCTTGCTCACTTCATGGGTTGCTCTACTTTCTCAGAGTACACCGTAGTAGCTGATATCTCTCTTGCTAAGGTACTGGCCTGTTTACAGAATGTTATGGATAGAGCGCGGATCTTTATGCACTTATATGGCTTCTAAAAATGTTCAAAAAATGCTAGAATATAAAATTCCACAGATTTTAATATGGTTTTTACTTATGTCAGATCTATGAAGGCTACCACTGAAAATAAGATTTCATTTGTCCCCACTTTAATAAATAATTGCATAAACATCCGCAGTCTAATTATGAATAATTTATAGAATATTTGAAGTAAAGTACAATTATTTTAGGTTGATCCCAGTGCACCGCTCGAGAAGGTTTGCTTGTTGGGTTGTGGAGTACCTACCGGCTATGGTGCTGCCCTTAACACGGCCAAAGTGGAGCCTGGAAGTTCGTGTGCCATATGGGGACTGGGTGCAGTGGGACTGGCAGTTGCACTTGGTTGCAAGAAAGCTGGTGCAACGCGCATTATCGGTATAGATGTGAATCCGAGTAAATTCGATCTTGGTAAGATATAAGAGCACTTGATCTATCGTCTATCTACTTTTACCCTTGAAGAAGGAGTTGACCATTTTTCTGTTTAATTGTTGCAAAGCTAAAACTTTTGGATGCACCGAATTCGTTAACCCCAAGGATCACAGTAAACCAATTCAGGAAGTTCTGGTAGAATTGACCGATGGAGGATTGGACTACACTTTCGAGTGTGTCGGCAATGTTAACACTATGGTAGAAAATCGTTGATTTTTTAAGTAGTGTCAATTACGCAGAGGAGTCAGCGAATAATAAATTTGTTTGTAGAGAGCTGCTTTAGAATCCTGCCATAAGGGATGGGGTACATCCGTCATTGTGGGTGTAGCTGCAGCAGGTCAGGAAATCGGCACTCGTCCTTTCCAATTGGTGACAGGCCGAGTATGGAAAGGAACTGCGTTCGGTGGCTGGAAGTCCAAGGAAAGCGTACCAAAGCTGGTACAAGAATACATGTCGAAATCGCTCATGCTCGACGAGTTCGTTACTCACACTCTTCCGTTCGAGAAGATCAACGAAGGATTCGATTTATTGCACTCGGGATCATGGTAAATTCTATTAACTCAATACTCTTAAAACAACTACCGACTAACAGAAGATATAATTTTTTGTTTCCTTTTTGTTTTAGCTTAAGAGCGGTGCTCAAGTACTAAACGCGCGAGTATAAAAAGTGATTTACAGTGTCAGTATCTTCCTACAGTCTTCCTAGACACGATTGGAACACGTCTATCTTTTTTTTGTAACGGTTTTTAAATAGAAATAATATATTGATATTTTATAGAGTCCCGGCGTGTGTGATTGCAAGGTAGAGACGGTGCGCGAACCAGTTTTCTACAACAATCTTTATTCATAAAGAATTCTTACAGCCACATGTACAATACCAATCTGGTGAAATATTAATAGTAGCTTCGGGATGAAATAAAAATTCTTTACGCTTCGACCAGGTGCATACCTTACAAAAATCATCACGTTTACGAAGATCATAGACGATGATTTTCCCCCATTGTATATAATTATGTATATACAATATGCAAGACGACGTTCTCAGTAAAACTATCGTATGGTTGCGGTTTCTCGAGTTATGCTCGGTTAATCTATAATGTTGACGGCACGGCAATAAATTCAGGCTGGGAATAGAAATTGCGCTCGAACGTGGCAAAGAGTGCATCGTGGTGTTGTCGGTGAATTCATTACATCGCGGACGAATGGACATTTTTCTACGAGTCCTTATATTTTATCGCTAGACTGCCGAGGTTTATGCATTGACTACCATAAAACCCCATGACGTATGTAGAAACATAAAAAAAAATATCAACAAATATCACCGTAAGACAATTAACTAAACGATCCAATGTCAAACATTAAGGGGGTAGTCTCGTTTCCAGAATTGCAAACTTCATTTATCGATAATGCAAAGATGGGGTTTTTTAGTAGTCAAAAGCGCTAGATGAAAGATCAATAATCTAGGCCGCAATCGCCCTCAAAAGACCTATTTTTACGTTTACGAGGCGTAATTTGCATTATTTGCAAGCATAAAGCTGCAACAGCTACAGTGAGATGATAACAAGGTCCCTGGGCAGTGTCGCTTCAAGATTTGTGTCCCCATTGTGGCGCGTGTCATCTCTCTCGTGCATGTGTCCGGTATTGACAGAAAGAGAAAGAGAGTAGCTTTTTCCCCTCAAATCTGCTGCCAGAATTGCCTCACCTTCTCTGCCGAATAATGCAAATTACGTTCCGTAAACGTAAAAATGGGACTTTTGATTATCTAGCGCTTTTGACTACCGAAAAACCCCATCTTTGCATTATCAAGAAATGAGAAGGCACATCGCGCACCCTTGCAATGCTGGAAACGAGTCTACCCCCTTAATTCTACGGACAAAGTAACACTTTATTTATCGTCGATTGTTCTCCAAGTAATGCTAATTCGCATAAACATCTGCAGTCTGTTTCTTGTTCTGAGAATGACGCGGTGTTTTCTGGTGCTCGTTAAAACGCGGTTTTGTTAATTATTCTTGGACAGTTTACTCGCTCCCTCCACATCTCGTACGTTCGTTATACGGTCTCGATTAAGTTGCTCACAGAAGAGTAGAATGCAAGCGCGATCGCATATAAGAATAAGTACCGAAAATCCATAGTACGATATTGCCGCTAATCGATAACAATAATTAATAATAGTTTAAAGAATGCGCATGTCGCGATGCTCTTTTCGAAATAGACGACGACGACGACGCTAGAAACGGAAACATCTCTGGACACGTGTTTCGGTTCTCTAGAATGCGGATTACGTGTAATAATTTGCACTGGCTAAATCACCTACGTGTAAATTCGCCAGCTAATCGCGAGCTAGGGCGTATTCACATAGTCACACCGATCGTTTTTTCCATTTCTTTTTCGTTTGTTCTACGGATTACAATGTTTTATACCTTCTAGTACCTACGGTGTACCACACACTCGTTAAGTAAAAGTCGTAAGTAAAAATGCTTATAATTACAAGTAAACGCAGACGAATCACGACGTGCTCTCTTGTTATCAAATATTAAAAACGCTTACCCCCGCGTTTCCTCAATCCTTTCTCTCGGGGGGGTGTCGAGAGAGGATCCCTTTTATAGACGCGCGCGTTACTCTTCTTCTTTCTCGTGAACTTTGAAAATTGCGTGTGTGTGTGTGTGTATGTGTGTATGTACGTGACAAAACGTCGAAGGGGAAAGAAATACGTTTGTCGAAAGGGATGAAGAACGTATCGTGTATCTTAAAATATTTTTTTCTGTTTTTTTTTTTTTCGTTTTTCTTTTCTCTTCCTTTTCTATTCGTGTACAAGGAGTGCATCGCGAGTTCGTAGAATTCTCTCCGGCATCTCCCCTCCTTCGTCGTCGTGATTGAGCTGCTGCTTAGTAGTTAGCGAGTATGAAATAGGTCATTCTTTTTTTAATGCAAGTTATCTTACACTAGAACTCGCAACGCAAGATGGCTACGAGAGAAAAGAATGAAAGCTCGAGGCAGAAAGTGGGGGAAGAAGAAGAAGAAGAAGAAGAAGAAAAATAAATAAGCGACGGAAATCGTTAGGTCTATATATATATACAGGACGTTTTAGAAAATATTCTCCGTCGGTAAGTGCCGTGAAAAAAAAACATTTTGTTCACCCCTCGAAAAAATGTCCCCATTATTCTACACAAGGGATGTTGGATGTTTTAAGCTTCGAACCTTCTGAATGAACAACGACATTTTCTACAACACCCTGTATGCATTATTCTCTTGTAGATATATCAGCGAAGATGTTCAGCAAAGGGACTGGATCGAATCTATACTTCTTTTAGCGGGATTATGGCAATCAAGTGAATACATCTGACTTCTACATCTTCAAGCGTGCAACTTTCTAGGTTTTTGTGTGTGTGTGTGTGTATTTGTATGTGTGTTGAACTGCTGACGATCGGCTTGGTTTTCTCTCTCAGCCAGCTTGTTCTTCTTCTGCCGTATTATCGTTAGTCATAGACAGTATAATGTATTATTTATTTATATATTTATATTTATATATATATATTTGTATATATATATATTATGCTTAGACATTACAATTCGAGATATCGTTAATCTAGCGCGGTTAGAAATCATAATCATATAGAGCATTCTTTTTCTTTCTTGCTCGCTCTCGCTCTCTCTTTCTCTCAATATCTTTTTTTTTGTTTCTTTGTTAAACTTTATCTCTGTTGCATCATCTTCTCTCGTTAAATGTATCGTTAATTTCTATGCGTCGGTGTGGAGTGGACATGAATTCTACCCGATGGAGGATGATCTTCCCATTTCTTGAACACCTTGCGAGTGTGTCTCTCCTATCTCTCTATCTCTCTCGCTTCTTTCTCTCCCACTCTCTCGCTCGCTCTCTTTCTCTCTCTACCATTCTATACGCATAAATAGTGTATAACTGTATTATTTATAGACGAGTTGTGCATGGAGGTACCTCGAGGGGCACACACAGGCTAAAGGTCATTCGCATGTCTGTCTCTGCGACAATCTGCGCCGATTCTTGTCGAAGGTAAATGCAATCCAGTCGGACTATCAAACATTGCACGGGTTCTTCGCTATTGCACGATTGCGTGTATATACGTGTGTAAATGTGTTACGTGTGGAACATGTCTGTCTGTCTGTTTCTGTGTGATTTTATTGCACTGTTTAGCTTCCCTCTCTTAACCCGTTTGGCACTTGTGTCTTTGTCTTCCCTAATCGACCGGATTTAGCGTTGATTAAATTGTTGATTCTCTGTTTTCCAGTTGGATCGAAGCTCTGTGTGCCAAGATCAGCACTCGAGGATTCAACCGTTGATCCTGATGGCCACCGACGGCTCCTGAAGAGAACTCCCTTGTCCGGAGAGCCGGTGATCTTTGCTTTCTCTCCGAAGCGGAGCTCTCTTCTCTTTACGTCTTTCAACGTATTCCTTTTATTTCGTTGCTCTACGAACTGGCTTTTAGTTTTAGGCTCGCACGCAGCCTCCGCCGCCCTGATTCACCGAAGACACCTCCAATCACAACGGCGATGATCGATACGACTGGACAACCGGAAAAGGGAACCTCGTTGTCCGATCGCTCGATATCACGTCAAGGTACTGCTCCCGGTTAGCTGCTGCTGTTTTCTCTGTGTCGGTTGGCTGATCCTAAGGAGTCTAGAAGTCTAACGGCTGATCAGCGGACCCCTCAAGGTCCTGGCCCACATCTGTGCCTCCGTCCTCGTCGTCGTCCAGGTCCACACTGTTGGTCTTTAGACCTCCGTTGCTTATCTTATTCACTATCATGTCTGAAACATTAATGATACTATTGATTAACGATTGGTATTGAAAAAGGCTTGGGAAGCAGTCACCAAGTCAGGATTGACCTACAATTTTGCATTAAAAACATGTCTCCCAAAGGGATTTTTGGCTACTCGAAGAAACATTTCTTATCATGTTAGTGTCATTTTCTACCTTGGTCTGGGTTAGTTTAATTTTTATTAAACGTAAACCCGGTGAAAGGTAGAAAATGGTACTAAAATGATAAGAAATTTTTTTTCGATCGCCAAAAATCTCTTTGGAAAACATATCACATATATTTAATGCAGAATAATTTAATGTAAAATGATTTGACCGACTTTCGGAAGTTTAGACGCGTCACTGTAGCGGTTGTCGATAATGTAAACTCCTATTTTCTCAAAACCATTAGTTTCCTATTTTACCAACAACATTAGTATTGATAAAATAGGAATGTACACTATCGACAATCGTTACATTACCATGCGGGATTGAAAGTCGAACCATCGGGAACTGTGTTTTACCATCGCAGTTTGTAATTTGTCGAGTAGTTTCAGCGTTCTGCCGCTGCACGAATTATTATTTTATTAATTATTTAATTATTGCACGATCGTGGGTGGATTTTCTTGCATAGCGCAGATGCGGCAAAGTCTAATGAACAAGCCACGGCGTTTAAAATATTTTTTTACCGCATATTAATCATGCAATCGATGATTTTCTGGCACGTGTAATAGACGCCTCGGATAAATCTTCAATTGTTACAGCTGTTAACATTTTTTTGTTGCAAATATACATCTCCGAGTATGTAATATAATCCATTTGATTGCGTCAGTGCAGATTCCAATTCTTTTCTTTTGTTTAAGGGACTATCCAGCTGGCACGATGTTAAACAGCGATCGCTTTCTGCCTCGAGGAGCTCGGGGGATGGAACAAGGGATAAGTTTGGGAGGCGTGTGCTTTCGCCTCTGTCTTCGAGGTTCTATTGTCATCTAGCGTTTGAACCTACCGCAGTCTGGTTTGCTGCCACGTGTTCTGGTACCGGCGAACTCGACGCCGTGGGGGTCGACACACCAGCAGAGACCTAGACCACGATGGCACTGGGTACTTCGGTAGTACCCTCGAGAGTCGCAGGCGGGTGCAACGTCCGGAGATGATCGTTTGCGCACGGCAGCACACGGACGTTCAGCTTTTGAGAAGCAGCCACACCATTCGGGCCCGTTCACGAAGATGTCCCTGGAAGCACAATGTTCGTCGCCTTAGTTTAAGCTATCAACAGGGAGTCCTTCACCAAGTACAATTACAATCTCCGACTAAAACGATTCCAGATTAACCCTTGCGAGGTGGACATTCTCGACGACCGACTCGATTGATTTCAGCCATAGCCAGAGAACCATTGAAGTCCTTACGTGGTTTCTACTTCTTCAACTTCAATTCTGATCCTGTAATCGAGTCTAGCATAAATATATTAGTAGACTGCGGATCTTTATGCAAAATGAAAATTGTCTGCATAAAATTGAACAATATTGAACATATTCACATCTTCAATTTTTAAAATTTTTCAACAATTATGGATCTCATATACTCAATTTTGCTATAAATGCATCAAGATTCGCAGTCTACATATACATTAGGTGGGAGGGAATGTTCTGTCGTATTTTTCAAAGAGAACATTCGAGTCAATTTATCAAAATATATGTTTCATATTATTCAATGATATAATTTCCATTATTTGTAACAACTTGTTGCCGTCTTTCAGATAACCTGTCGATTCCAGTTTCCCAATCACTCACTAGCAACATGTGTTTTTCATTTACAAGCAAAATTACCTGCTTCTTTAAAATACGACAGAACTTTTCTTCCAGCCTAATACAGTCGTTTAAACTGACCGCCAGCCAAGGGTTCATTTATAGAGACGCTATAACGAATTAACGTCCAGCGTCAGATGGATTCCGTTATTTGTCGGAAACGATCAGGGACCAATTAAGATTCGGGGTGCAATGTGGCCGCGTATTGTGCCCCGGCGAAGCACCTCGGCAACGAAGGTCGTAAAAGGAGCAGTAAACCGAGTAGTTAAGAAGTTAAGCGACTCGTGCACGGTAGTCGACAATCATACGCGATCATATACAGTTAGAGCTTCTTAATGCTAAGGTGTACGACACAGTCGCCGAGTCATTCTCTCCTCAACATTCTCGAGGTTTTAGTACAGCACAAACGCATTCATCCGCATTGCTCCATTTAAAACGCTGGAGCCAACCATTGCTTTACAATCATCCCTTTTCTTCACATTCGGAATAACAAATGTGTACACTTGTTCGCAAGGTCTCTCTCTCTCTCTGAGCCTGGCGGGAGCCAAACGACTCGGTTTTCACACGTATCATTCGTCCGTATTGCTCCATTTAACACTATTTCTACCAAGAGCTGTCAAAAGACACCTTTCAAATTTTAACTTAAAATTATTCTCCAAGTTTAATCATTTCTCCACAATTAATTTTCTGACTTTTCGTACAATAGTTGTTAAGTTAATTCAGCGATATCATTTTCCTCCAGCTCATCCTGGTTCTAAAAATGTGCATATGGTATATCTATTTCTACCATTAGGTCTTTTGACACCTTAAGGATTTCAACACCATTTTGCAGCATCATATCAATTATAATCTGTAACGGTGGAAAGTAACAATAAACGTCTCCCGGAAAGCATTTATAATAGCACAAAATTTGGGGTCGATATGACTGACCAAATGGCGATAAAGTATAGTGTGAAATGTAAATGCCGTAGATGGCCTATTCATGTATTTCACAATATCCTCGATTTAGCCGGAATAAACGCCTGTACAAAGAAACGACAGGTGAAAATATTAGGTCAATCGGAGAGTCCGTTTTTTTTACAAAAAGTAGAGCTTTATTTAAGAAACAAAATAAAAAAGTACAGTAATCAAGATATTGTCCATCGTTAGCGATGACTTTTCCCCATCTTTCGGGCAGCAAGCGAATTCCGCGGTGAAAGAATGAGTCATTTTTGGAGGTTATCCAGTCAGAGATCCATTTTTCGACATCTTCGTAAGAATTAGATCGTTCCTCGGCAAGTGCGTGTGCCATCGACCGAAACAAGTGATAGTCAGAAGGGCACAGTCTAGCGAATAAGGCGCATTGGGTAGCACTTCCTAGCGAAGTGCTTCTAACGTTTCTTTGACAACTTTTGTGACGTGAGGCCGAGCATTGACATGAAGCAAAATCACTTTATGCCGTCTCGTTTCATATTCTGGTCGTTTTTCGTGCAATGCTCGGCTCAAACGGATAATTTGTTCTCGGTAGAGATCCCCTGTGACTGTTTGACCAGATTTTAACAGCTCGTAGTACACCACACCTTTCTGATCCCACCAAATACAGAGTAAAGCCTTCTTTTCGTGGGTATTCCGCTATGGCGTCGATGTTGAGGGTTGGCCGGGGTCACAAAAGGTTTTTCGACGTTTAGGGTTGTCAAGATAAATCCATCTTTCATCCCCAGTGATGATACCATGCATAAACCCCTACCTTTGTTGCCTAGCAAGCAGAATTTCCCAGATGGTTTTTCGCTTTACGATGTGTCTTGGCTTGAGTCCATATGGGACCCACTTTCCTTCCTTCTAGACCTCCCCAAGGCTTTTAAACGATCGGAAATGACAGATTGAGCACAATTTAACGCTTCTGCAATTTGTTTTTGCGTTTGACATGGATCTTCATCCACCGATGCCTGCAATTCTTCGTCTTCGAATACTCGTGGCCGTCCAGAACGCTCTTTGTCCTCCACAGTAAAATCACCATTCTTAAAGCGTCGAACCCATTCTCTACATTTTTTCTTTTATCGGAAACAGCATTATCGCCATAAACGTCTACAATCATTCGATGAGCTTCAGCTGCAGTTTCCTTCCAATCGAAGCAAAAGATTAACACTTCGCGCAAATGACGCTTATTTCGCTCAAATTCCGACTTTTTCGATATAGAAGAAAACGATGTTATTGATGCAAGCGTATATCTTTATGTATTGAATTTTATTGAAAGATGTCCAACCTAAAAAGTTATAGTTAACGACAGTTCGAGCTAGTCGAAGCTAAACGGACGGAACTTTCCGATTGACCAAATATATTGCACAAATTATCTATTGTATATTTAACTGATACTTTGAAATCCCGACAGTTTCGGCAATTATTTGCATTCAAACGCAAAGGTGTCAAAAGACACCTATTGGTCGAGATAGGTATACACAAAATCGTGGTAGAAATAGTGTTAAAACGCTAGAACCAATTGCTTTACAATCATCCCCTTTCTTCATATTCGGAATAACAAATATGTACACTTGTTCGCACAAGGTCTGTCTCTCTCGCTCTCTCTTCGAGCCTGGCGGGAGCCAAACGACTCGGTTTTCACACGTATCCGTACAATCATCCTCTCCCTAACAATCAGTCAGCTACTTGGTCTGGAGGCACGTACGCTCGAGACCTATTACACTCGAGCGTCCGGCATGACGCGGCGGCTACCAACCCTCTCGCCGCGTTGCTCCGACGGTATTAAAAACTGAAAGGGTTTCTCGTTCCCTTTCCGGGTCACGTATCCCGCGAGTTTAATGATTTACAAGCAGCGCAGAGGTGGAGGAAGAAGAAGAAGAGAGTCCGCCGCGATGCGACAAGCGGATTACAACGCGAGCAGGACGTGTCTCGCTACGTGAACGGAATCGAAAGGGTTGTTACGCCCTCTTAACATCCGCGAACGCCGTTTATCGACGTCACGGCTGTCCCGGAATCGAATGGGCGAGATTTCGCATGGATTCTACATAGCAATGCTTCTACATCGTAATTAGACTGCCTATTTTGATAGAAAACTGTACGGGTTTGCGTAAAGATCCGCAATCTGATTATAATTTTAGCCAAACTAGCTTTTGTTACAACATGATAGGTACAATGAACCACAAGTTCATAGTCAGATGCTTTTAAAAGGACTTTTATATTGTAAAGAAAAATTTCTAGTATTTTCTCTGTAATTCCGATTAATTGCAATTTTATAAACAATTTGTTTCGCGTCTTGTAGTAAATTAACCCTTAGCAGTCGAGGGGTGACTCAGAGTTGCCAGTAAAAATTGCTGCATCTTTATTCACAATATTGTTTTCATTGTTAAATATGTTGGTATGTAATCAATAGACGGCGGATTTTATGCATTTATGACAAAAATCAATAGATGAAACTTGAAACGGTAAAAGCATTTGAAAAATATAAAAATATGGAGACGGTATCTTCAATCAATTAAAATTATTTACACATGAAATAAATCTTTATTCAGCTACGTTTCCATGCAAATGATGCATAAACATTTTATTTTGCATAGAGATCTAGCTGTCTACTAATCAATTACTATACGTTTAACCCTTTGCACTTCTTTGTCGAGTGTGACTCTTAAAACATTAGAAAAATGTAAATGAAACGTGTTTTTATATTTCCTTTATTTATTTAAGTCGTATCTTTTAGTTAAAAACAAATATAGATTACAACAAAGTTTGAGAGCTACATTTAATACAATTATTAAACAAAATTGTTTAAAATAAGTAGCAGTCAAGAAACTGTCCTTTGAAATAAATTTCAAACACTTAAAATAGGAGGGAGTTGTGTTGGCAACAAAATTGAAAAATAATTCGGAGTGCAAAGGGTTAAGTATTCTGTATGAGCTATTATATCAATTTCATATCCATAATATGAAAAAATTTAGTAAACTAATTGCTCTAACTTCTTAAAAAAATATCCAAGTCGAATAATCTGATATTAACCCTTTGCACTCCGAATTATTTTTCAATTTTTTTGCCAACACAACTCCGTACTATTTTAATTGTTTTATTTGAAATTTACTTCACAAAGGACAGTTTATTGACTGCTACTTATATTTGAAACAATTTCGTTTACTAATTATATTAAATGTAGCTCTCAAATTTTGTTGTAATCTATATTTGTGGAACTTATTACTCTTTTACGACTTAAATAAATAAACGAAATATAAAAACACGTTTCATTTACATTTTCCTTTCTCTGAGACTCGACAAAGGACTGCAAAGGGTTAAATGTGTAGTCATTGACTAGTAGACAAACTTCCTACTATTTTTAATTGTTTTATTTAAAATTTACGTCAAAGATCAGTTTCTTGACTGCTATTGATGTTTGAAACAATTTACTAATTCTATTAAATATAGCTCTTTGCTGTAATTTACATTTATGGAGTTTATATTTGTTTTCAATTAAAAAATAAGAAATTAAATACTAAATAAAGGAAGAACCAAGTACATACAAAAACCCGTTTCATTTACATTGTTCTTTCTCTGATGTCGAGTCACTCTCGACAAAGGAGTGCAAAGGGTTAAAAAAGAGTTCTCATCCTTCTAAAAGTGTCGGAATATTATTATTAGACTGCGGATCCTTATGCAAGATAAAAATTGTCTGCATCGATTGAAAGGAATAGAAACCAAGTCGAATGTTATTTCTTCCCTTATAATAATTTTAATAGAGGGGACATCACATACAGGGTAGAAATTATAAAGCGTTACACAGTCGAAAATCTCCGAAAATATTGTTTATACGCAAAAATGTTTCAGATGAAAGCTGTTCAATACCGAGGGGAACATCATGTGGTGGAACATTTATTTTTTCCGGTGGACACACCAAGGTGAGATGAAGATCAACTTTTTTTTTTTAAATGGAATGATACGTTTTTTTATCCACCATCAAATAGTGCGTTTCAAGACGAATTCAACGATCTATGACTCAAGGTCATTCAAGGTCAAACTTGCAGGGAAATGCAGAAAAGGTGTGATCGCTTTATTTGTACTTTACTTCGTGCCTTCGAACTTTCACACCAAAAAGGGGACTGTCACACCAAAAACTTCGCTACAAGTTTGACCTTGAATGATCTTGAGTCATAGGTCGTCGAATTCGTCTTGAAACGCACTATTCGATGGTGGATAAAAAAAACGTGTCATTCCATTTAAAAAAAGAAAGTTGACCTTCATCTCACCTTGGTGTGTCCACCGGGAGAAATAAATGTTCCACCACATGATGTCCCCCTCGGTATTGAACAACTTTCATCTGAAACATTTTTGCGTATAATCAATATTTTCGGAGATTTTCGACTGTAACGCTTTATAATTTCCACCCTGTGTATATCGACATCTTCAATCTTAAAAGTTTTTCAACAATTTTGAATTTCATCTTTTCAATTTTCCTATGAATGCATAAAGATCCGCAGTCTAATTATTGTGGTTCACTGTAGAAGGAGATTGGAACTGCTGATCATCGTCGGAAGTGATAGCGCAAGGGGTTGATAGCCTCTCGACGTCGGATAGTTCTTCGTCCACCGATATGGGAAAAGGAGAAGCGGGTTACAGGGACTAGGACTAGTGCTTGTACGTGCAGGGAATCGTAAAGGGTGGGTTCGTCCCCTGTCCACGGGCTCGGGACTCACCCGTCTGTGTCGCAGCCGTCGAGGAACGGCTTCAGACACGGCTCGTTCTGATCGTGCTCCAGCCCGTACAACTCGGAAAGGGAGAGCCTGCCGTCGTTGTCGCTGTCCAAATGTCCGAACATCCACCTGACCTCGCACTGGCAGCCGATGGGCAGGTGACCTGGAAACGGCGTCCGCGAAATATGAATTCCAATGGCCACTTCTACGCGCGCGGACTGCGCCGAATCAAATTGCGATTTCGTTCGCTCGGAACACCACCGACCACGTAACTTCTCCGCCCGGGGCTCGTTGCCGTTTTACGCAGGCCGTTGACGTCAGTGTCGGGCAAATTTTGATTTTAAATAACAAATAAACGTGTGATTTCAATTGCAAATAATTCAACTGTTTACGTAAATAAAAGTAATTTAAATAATTCCAAAAGTGATCGATTTGTTATTTCTTATTTGCAAATAAAAGATTATTTATTATTCGGATTGAGGTGGAAATCAAGTAAATAGTTTTTGGTCTTCTCTCATTTCTTGTGTTTCACCACGTTTTTATTAGCTCGCTTTCTTGTCTGTCTGTCTGTTTGTTTGTTTTTCTGTTTGTTTGTCTGTTTGGTCCGTACAAATTTTGCAATTGATTTTAAACTAACTTCCCGATGAGCTAGAGACCCGAAACTTTAAACATAGCTCAGAACTGGATGACAATGCAATATCAAAAAAAAATGTGAGTCTAGGAGAAAAAACCTTTTTTATTTTTGATTTTCTTTATCTCCCTAGTAGGGGGATAAAGAAGTAACACTATCCGTAGAGCATTATTCTCTGTGTAAATAATTACCGGAGACCCGGAGAATTATTGAAACTCGTTCGGATTATTCGCGGATAAATATTGAAAACTCGTCAAGAGTTCGGGGAACAATATCGCGGGAGACACGGCAAAGTAATCGCGCCGAATCTCTCGACGGGTAGCGACTCATTCTAACGGGACAATTCCGAACTGGTACGAAAGTGATTGTACCGAAGTCGAATAGCATGCAGTGACGTGAAGCAGTTCCGAACTGTAATGTCCAGGACCCATCTCGCGCGGAGCAATTAGTCTCTTGTATATATTCAGCCTTGATCCTCGGGGGTTGCGAACGCGGCGCCTCGGCTACAATAACCCTTGAGCACTACTCCGGCTTTCTAATTTCTATTGTCTCCCCTGCCAATTTTCTTTCGTCGATTGAAAAAAAGTGTTTGGCTGCTCTTTACCTTACCGGATTCAACATTTTTGCCTTTCTTCTATAAGTTATTATGTATTTGGTATGTAATCCAGTAGATTTGTACCCGGGGAACCTGCAGATCGAAGTTTCGATCTTGTAGGATCAATGGTTTAGAAGTTATGATCGCTTAAAGTTGAGCAATTTGCAGTGTTTCTGACAGGCGCCGCCATATTGGTTTGTAGTGACGATCGCACGCTGCTCACCGAGCAGAGCCGCTAGATGGCAGCACGGGCACGCGTTAATGCTGATAATATAGAGCGGGTATTGCGATTGTTGTTTGAATTTTGGAAGACATGGCCACGATGTTGCGTTTTAACTGGTCTGGGTTAGGTCTGGGTTGGGTTTTTGTAAATATTTTCCACGATATTTCTTCTCAAAGATATTTTCTGAGATATTTTCTCTACGTTAGCGATATTACTGTGTGCCCCTGCTGCCATCCAGCGGTTCTTCTCGGTAAGCGGCTCGCTTACGTCACTACAAACCAATATGGCGGCGCGTTTACCTATCAAAAATACTGGAAATTGCTCAACTTTAAGCAACCATAACTCGTGAACCATTGATCGAAGGGTCAGGATCGAAACTTCGATCTGCAGGTTCTCCGGGTACAAATCTACTGGATTACATACAAAATACATAATAATTGATAGGCGAAAGGCATAAATTTTGAGTCCGGTAAAGTAAAGTTTACCCTGCGTTTCGAATAATTTCGGGGAAAATACAACGGACGATCGTCCGGCTGAAGAGTTCGTTATGCAAATGAAGAAGAGACCTTTTGGTTTAGGATGCGGACGACGGTGCTTCGAGTCAGACATCACGACGGAGAACCAGTCCAACAGTCGGTTCGCCATCGCCGGCTTGAACGACGCTGGACAATCAGCGTTCCGGGACAACTGGGAGTTGTAAGTCGACTTCAACGGGGACGGCGTCTTCTCCATAACTTCGTTGCTCATCAGATGCTTGTCGTCGTATTTGCCCTCGGCAGCCAGCGCCTGGAAAAATACAGAGAAACTGGATCAACGAACGGACCACCATCGTCCGGGACTCTTAATTGGACGGAACCCTTGTTCCAGGTACGTTTTGACCAAAATTAATTACTCGACAATGTCTCGGGAAATTTCACGACCTACCAATTATACCACTGCCGCGTTAGACAGGCAATTTTAACATTCTAATTGGCCCTATCGTGCAATTTTATCTGTTATTTTAAATTTAAGCCAGGGGTTGAAAACAGTTATCGATTCGGGCTTCTTGAAACAGTTACGAGAATTAAAAAAACGTTATAACTGTTATGAGTAGACTGCGGATGTTTATACAATTTTCAAGTTTTTAGACAAAGTTTAAGAAAGTGGGACCAAATAAAATTCCATTTTCGTTGGTAATAGCTAGACTCCGGATGTTTATGCAAAATAAACAGTTTGTGCATGAATTGCAAAGCTAAATATAAATTCATATTCTTCATTAATAATTTTAATGTGGTGAAAACAATATATTAACACTCTTACAGTCTTTTAATATTTTCACTGTTTTAAATTGCACTCGTTCATTTGTCTTACAAATGCATAAAATCCGGAGTCTAGTAATAGCATTTGTAGATTCAAAATAAATAAAAATCGTACTAAATTCTGCCGAATTTAATGCTCCTGCGTTTTTTGAAAATTCTTGTAACCCATAAATGCGTAAAGATCCGCAGTCTACTGATTAGATACCGACATATTCAATAATGCAAACAATATTTTGAATAATGCTACAGCAATTTTTAAGGGTTAATAATCAGGTCATTTTTCTCCGAGTTGCAAGTTGGAATTTTTCTATTTCGCTTGTTCTTTTGACCCTGTCGGTTAAATTATTATTCGGTTAAATAATTCGGTACGTATTATTTATTCCTGGGAAAAAATCATGTCTCTGCTAAGCACTTCTTTGAATTAAATTGTGATTTTTCAATTGTATAAAATATCTCCGAGGAGGTCCCCAAGGGTGGGGGGGGGGGGGGCCCTTTCATCCTCAATTCAAGCCCTCGAACCTTCGGAAATTCCTATCGAAACACATTCCAAAATTTCCTGAAAAATCGGGTTATTTTACCACGTTCTTGTTAACTCGTTTTCTTGTCTGTCTGTCTGTTCGGTACGAATTTTGCAATTGATTTTAAATTAACTTCCCGATGAGCTAGAGGCTTGAAACTTTAAACATAGCTCAGAACTGGATGACAATGCAATATTAACTCGTTTTCTGGTCTGTCTGTTCAATATCTTGCGCCCCACAAGTATTTCCATAGCTATTAAAAATTCCACCACAACCACAAATTTTCCAGGACTATCTGTACGGGGCTAGGAAAAATTATTTTATACTTTTCAGTCAGTCTTAAAAACGTGGCATATTAAAAATTCTTTTTATTTAAATAATTATTTTTCTCCGCGCGATCGTTCGCCACCCATCGATTCCTCGCTGTCTACAAGAGTGAGCCTCCCACGTTTGCTGACTTTGAGAAGGAAAGATGCAGGAGTGATAAAAGCGTGACGGAACGGTTCGGAATGAAACTAACAGCGATTCTTCGGTCGAAGTTCCGTCTTTATTAAGCAGACACGATCGTAAATTTACAGATTTGGTTGGCGAGTGATGTGCGTTGGTGTTGTCGTCGACGCAGGATGCAGTGGCGGAGCGTAACGACATTACGGCTCCCCGTCGTCTGGCTTGGTTCTTCGTCGGATCGATGGCGAGGACGCCTCGCCTCGTCTGGACTCCTCGAAAATACGAGCCATCGAGGAGTAGTTTCCAGTGGACCAATGAGAACCGTACGAGATGCTCTCCGACGTCCTCGTAAAGGATCCCGGCTCCCGATTCCAGCGCGAAACGCGGCACGTATGACCGGAATCGTAACTCGGCTATTATTGTTTTCGCCGTTCGAAAATAATCTCGGAACGAGTCGGATAGAGTTGGGATCGTCGCGTGATCCAGGATCCGAGAGCGGTCCGGGGGATTACGCTTGATCCACTCCGACTGCATGGGATTCCCTCCATCGGGATCTTTCTCGCTGAATAAAGATCCAGCTCTCTCGAGGACCACGAACTTCTCCCTTGAGGAAACGGTCACGATCCCGCGCGCGCAGCATTTCAATAAATATAATAATTAGACTCCGGAGGTTTATGCAAAATAAAAAGTTAGTGCATCAATTGCAAGACACAGAAACTATTAATGTATGTATTCTTTATTGATTCCCCTTAGGGTTACAAAAAGTTCTTATCCCCTTCTCTCCAATTCCTTTCTCCGTTCTTAAATTCTAACCTTATTCCTAACTTATATCTATGCTTATCCTAACTTGCGAGAGAGAGAGAGAGAGAGAGAGAGAGATTATATTTAATAGCTATTATTTACAATATTTACAATAGTTCACAGAAATGAAGAATATAAATTTGTATTTTTCATTAATAATTTTAATGTGGTGAAAATAATATATTAACACTCTTAAAGTCTTTTAATATTTTCACTGATTTAAATTGCACTTGTTCATTTTTGTTATAAATGCATGAAATCCGGAGTGAAAATATCAAAAATCTTTAACAGTGTTAATATATTATTTTCACCACATTAAAATTATTAATGAAGAGTGTAAATTTATATTTAGCTCCTGCGTCTTGCAATCGGTGCACAAACTTCTTATTTTGCATAAACATCCGGAGTCTAATAATAAAGATGTATAAATTGATCCCTTGATCAGGATCTCTTTCGCTGCATGAAGACCTAATAGCATTTATGGTTGGCCAACGGTTGGAAATTGGTTGGTAGTTTTTCTACGAACTACTACGAAAATTGATGACAATTTGCCGACGAATATCCAACGTTGGACTTACATTTGTTATAGTTTAATTAACGAGAAATTTACGTATGATTGGCCCAGCGAATGTTTAGCAACATTTAAATATCGTACGTCTTACAGAGTCTTACACGTTGCTACAACTAAAAACTTGTTAATTATTATTAGACACTGCGGATGTTTATGCAATTTCCAATTTTTATAGACAAATTTTAAGAAAGCGCAATAAAGTAAAATCCTATTTTTAATGAGAACAGTCTTTGAAGATCCAAAACAAATAAAAATAGTGCCGAGTTCTATCGAATTTTATATTCTAGCATTTTTTGAACATTTCCATAAGCCATAAATGCATAAAGATCCGCAGTCTAATTATTATATTCCAAATTGATTTTTTTGTTTTCTTATTTATGGGTATATATGTTCGCAATTTGTTACTGTCGCGATCTGTCTGTCTGTCTGTTTGTCTGCCTGTTTGTCTGTCTGTTTGTCTGTCTGTTTGTCTCTCTGTTTGTCTGTCTGTTTGTCTGTTCGGTACGAATTTTGCAATTGATTTTAAACTAACTTCCAGATGAGCTAGAGGCTTGAAACTTTAAACATAGCTCAGAACTGGATGATAATCGCTTTCTTGTCTGTCTGTTCGTCCAAAAAGCAAAAAATAATTATTTAAATAAAAAAAATTTTTAATATACCACGTTTATAAAACGGACTACAAAGTATAAAATACTTTTTCCTAGCCCCATACAGATTCCTAACCCCATAGAGATTGTCCTGAAAATTTGTGAATTTTGAATAGCTGTGAAAATACTTTTAGTAAGATTTAAAACGAAAAACGTGGGGCGCAAGATAATCGTAAGGAGTGTAGCTGCCGTTGAGAAAACTCACACAACACTTCATATCATTTGCAGTGCAATAAAATTGTTAGTGACTTAAGTGAGCTATTCATGCATCAATTAAAAATATATATAAAAATATTATCTATTGCATGCGCCCGACGTTTTCCGTTTCAAATCTTACAAGTATTTCCATAGCTATTAAAAATTCGCAACCACAAATTTTCAGGACTATCTGTATGGGGTTAGGAGTCTGTATGGGGCTAGGAAAAATTATTTCATACTTTTCAGTCCGTCTTAAAAACGTGGTATATTAAAAATTTTTTTTTATTTAATCTAATAGTTGATCAACCGATATTCCAACCGGAGCCTAACAAAAAATGCCACCCATAAATGCTGCTAGAGATAACTACTCTCTTTCTTCCTCCTGTTCCCCTTTCGAAACCCGGCGCAATATTTCAATTAGCCAGGATCGGATTCGCGAGCGGGCAAGCGGGCGCGCGCGCGATTAAGCGAAACCGTACACAGAGATCCGTATTTAATAATTCCGCTGGCCGACGATGTAAAATTAGCCCGATAATTGCCGCGAATGATAGCGGCGCGTGTCGGTCGATAATTTTCCTCGATCGTGCGCGCACTTCGTGGGAATCCGGCTTATGAGCAATAATTGATGCAGCGAATAATCCTTATCGCTTCGTTTCCAAATCCGCGTGTCCTCCGCCCCGCCGCCGGGCCGATCCACCGGTCCGGCACCGGGTCACGAAGTTTAAACGCGTAAACGTTTAATCATGCTCGGCGCTTTGTCGTCGGTGGACATTGTTTGCCAGGGGACTCCCTTTCTCCTCCGAGAGGTGAATCGGAAGGAGAAACATCTCTTCTCCGTGTCTCCCGGGGAAAGGACAAGCGACGATTTCTATCTCGATCGCTTTAGGCTACCGGAATTCTGGTGCAAATCGTCGGTCCGTTTCGTGTGTTGGCGCCAACGCGTTCTTTGAGGATTCACTCTCTAGAACAGTCCCGTCCAACCGGCTCGCGGCAACCGCCCGCCGATGGCTCAGGGCAATGTGACGTCACACAGTGGGGTATTTGGACCGAAAAGTCGGAAAATAGTCGATTTCAAAAATTTGCGTTACTCGTGCAATTCTTGCTTCTTTCGACGTTAAAGTTAGTTGAAGGTCTGAAGAATAAGGTGTCAGTATTGTTTTGTTTGTTTGTACATTTTTGTGAAGTACCTTACTTTATTGAAAGTGTTCGTTCATTAGCGATTTTCAAGTGTTTTAAGGAAATTTTGTAAATCCTTACACTGTAGAAGCTTTTCAATGTACATATACAGCGACTCCCACTAATATTCGGACACTCTTGAAAAGACGATAACTTTTTTAATATTGTACTGTGCGATCTGAACCTTTTTTGGAAAGCTAGAGCAATTAGTTTGCTACAGGATGTAACGTGCCCGCTAGTACATGTTATTCGGCCGCACCCTGTATACATGTAATATAAAATATAAAATAATATTATTTAGACATCTACAAACTTCTATATATAAAATTTCGAAAACATTTTTTTCGACAAGAAATGATTGTCTCACATAAGTCTTAAGTCAGTCATATAGGATTGCTTTAGACTCTAGAGGTTACGATAGGGTCTTGGTCCTCCTTGGAAATTGTCAAAAAAATTGGGACTCTATAGAAAAAGGTTCGAAAAGGTAATCGACCACCGGGAACCCGAATAATTGCCAACACACATGTAGGGGTGAAGTAGGGTACGGTTCAAGCGATTCGGTTACGGAGTGCGGACACACAAATCCGAGGAATTTTAATCAGTCGTTTGTGCTGGTTCGCGGCCGACGGAGCTCCGGCGATTTCCACAAAGACGGGTATATCGATCGCAGCCAATTGGTTCGGTGCAATTCCAAGTACAGATGTCCCCGGAAGAGACAGGCGGGCCGGGAGACGTCCTCGAGGGTTCGCGAGTCGAACAGAAGTTTTAACGAGACGCGAACCTCTCCCCGCGAACGGACGTCCATCGCGTCGTTGTAATCGTGATATTTTCGCGTTTTATTTCCTCAAGATATCCGCGGCGCGCGAAACGAAGTTCCCTCGGATACAGAGGGATGGATACGCGGCGAGAGAGGGTAGTTTTTAAAAGGATAATGGACGGTTCTCTCGGACGGGAGCGAGACGGAGGAACACGATGGATCCGGTCGCTAAGACAAAAGGGCGAATGCCGTTGAATAATCGAGAACGGGAGACACACCGGAACGAAACGAGCGATGAAATGTTCATTGAATCGACTACTCCATTCAAATGACAGCGCCCAGCGCCGGAAGAGTTATCGAACAAAAGCTTTTGTCGGTGAATGCCTTTTAAATTCGGAATCCGTCACTTTGTCGCTCTTAAATCCCCTTTTTTTCCCCCTGAACCTTCGCCATGCGTACCCTGTTCCTCGTGGCGGCGCAGGTTTTGCTTCGCGCGCTTCTCGCTTTTCATGTCCATGCAATTTCCAATTTTTGTAGACGAATTTTAAGAAAGTAGAATCAAATAAAATGTTGTTTTCGGTGGTAGCTGTGAAATAGTTCGGTTGTAGATGTGAAATAAATAAAAATCGTACTCAATTCTGTCGAATTTTATATTCTAACATTTTTTGAAAATGTTCAGGAGCCATTAATGCATAAAGATCCGCAGTCTAGATATCATATTTTTGTGAATAATTGCAGTTGTGAGGATCTCATTCAACATCTAAGGACACAATGGATATATGGAAACCATGTTACAGTGATCACGAGTCAATTATTTCTGTAAGCCGATTGTACAGCGAAAGGACATTGACCCCTTCTACTCGATAATTCCATAGGGCGGATATTTGAAATGCCCTTGTGGATTTTAACGAGTAGGTAGGTTCAATGTCGTTCAACGATTAATTTGTGAATTCTTGAAACATTTTCACCTCGCTGGGACCCGTAATGAGAACCAAGGTAAGTATGCATCTGTCACTTGATTACGTTGGCAAAACTTATATTCACCTGTTTATCAAAAACATGTCTTTTTGAATTATTATTTAAAGTCTCACCTGCTCCATGAAATATTAAATAGCTGCAGTATATTGACTGTACAGAGGTAGCATAATCATTTGTCTTTTAATTAAGGGCTAGAATGGAAGGGGGAATGAAATATAAACTGTTTCAATATTAAAGAATTGAATTAAAATTTAAGTGAAGATGCTTAATTTTTTTAAAGGGACGATAAGATCCTATAGAATTTTATAATTTATATAAAATCAATAATTTTATTATACGTACACCTCTGTTGGTCGGGTTGCCGTACTTTAGGCGGATGTTTACTTGTTAATGAACACAAATTTCTAACTCATTTGTCAAGTTTTATACTTAAGGACCTGATAATTGAAAAATGAAGCCAAGATTGCAATTTTCTTATTCTTCATTTTCGTCTTATATTGTCATGGAGAACCAGCCCATAAATTCTCTCCCACCTTAGTCGAACACCCTGTATATTACATCAGAACGAGAGTACATGTCCTCAGTTGCGTTCCAGACATGCACAAGTGCGCACGATAGTCTATGAGACAGGTAGGTGCGCATAGGAAGACGTAGCCCCCATCAAGACCGAAGATCAATCGCCTCCGGTATGGCGACAGCAGGTGAAAGGGAGATTTCCGAGCAACAGCGTTGTTACAGGTCAGTAATTAGTCGGACAAGCACCAGAGGTAAGTATACAGGTCTGTCGCTGCATACAGTAGAACAGAACTGGAAATCACAGGTAATAAGGTTGAAAGCGAATACGGATGTTTAGTAAGTAAAGTATTCACAGGGCAAGCAGTCTCATCTAGTTAGAGGTACGATTCAATCACAAGTCAGACATTCGCAACGATTTTGGAAATCTCCTTTGGGAGATTTTATGTACCACCTCCTTCAATATTATATTCTCCTAGTAGACAACTTTCTTCTATTATGCTACTGAATTTCGTGCCATCTCCTTCGATATCATGTTCTCCTAATGCAAAGTTCAATTTCTGAGATTTCGGAAAATATTCGCCATTTTCGACAGTCTGACTTGCCGCTGAGTTGTACTACTGAAATTCCGGATACCTCCTTCGATATCATGTTCTCCTAATACAAAACGCAATTTTCGAGATTTCCGAAAATTTTCGCCAATTTTCGACCGTCTGACTTGTCGTTGACTTGTACTACTCAATTTCGTGCCACCTCCTTCGATATCATGTTCTCCTAATACAAAGTTCAATTTCCGAGATTTTCGAGATTTTCGAGATTTTCGCTAACTTTCGACCGTCTGGCTTGTCGTTGAGTTGTACTACTGAAATTCTGGATACCTCCTTCGATATCATGTTCTTCTAATACAAAACCCAATTTTCGGGATTTTCCGAAAATTTTCGCCAATTTTCGTCCGTCTGGCTTGTCGTCGAGTTGTACTACTGAATTTCGTGCCACCTC